>CM035421.1:128943551-129191051 GCA_020310875.1 Ceratopteris richardii | reverse complement strand
AAATTTATATAAAGAAAAAATATAGAAAAAATTAAAAAAAATGAATATATATATATATATATATATATATATATATATATATATATATGGGTAATTTTATAGATAAATAAATATGAAAAGAGATAGTGTTTTTAAAAAATAAATTAATTATATATAATTAAATATAAAGAAATAGGATTTTAATTATATAAGAAATAGACATATATATAATACATGTATATAATACATATATATAATACATATAACAGATATACACATATATAGGTCTTTAGGATTTGGGTTTTAGGTTTTTTTAGGTCTTTAAATCTTTAGGTTTTAGTATTTCAGGATTATGTCTTTAGGAGTATGATTTTTAGGTTTAATAAAAAAAAATCAAATGTTCTAAAATGTCCATATTATATCAGATGGCTAGTTTGGATCCGGAGGAGATAATGGCATGTCCTTGCACTCAGTTCAAGTATCAAATTTATTGGAAACGATGGAGTTGTACTGCACATGTTAGAGACTATGGATCCTTTGGTAAAACTCAACTAGAAAACCTATGCTACCATTTGCATGGTCCCCCAGGGGAGATGGACCCAAATGACATTGCACCGATAACCTCTCATGGACAAAAGAGAACAAAAAAGGAGTTATACATGCAAGCAAGTACTAATAGCATTACACGGAATGAACATATGGAAGAAATGCTTGAAGCATTTTATGAGATGGACGAAGATCATGATGGTGGAGAAGATGTTGAGAGTTTCATGGGCACAACAGAATTTCCACAATCAGAAGTCGATGAAGAATACAAAAACATGCTAATACTAGCTCGTTTGCCACTTTACAATGGAGCAAAGATATTTGTACTACATGCATCAATCGTGATGCTCATTCTGCAATCCATTTATGGATGGTCAGATAGTAGTGTCACTGAATTGTTGAGGTAAGTGGATTTGAAATAAACTTTCATTGTTGTATCAAAATAACTTTATTTACTAAGATCGCTCTTATTGCTTATTGCAGGCTTCTTAAATATCAATTTTTGCCAAAGGGAAATGACATGCCTCCAACACGTGGAGATGCAAAAAAACTTTTACAGTCCATTGGAATGGATTACACTAAGATTCATGCTTGTCCAAATGATTGCATCCTCTTTCAGAACGAGTATGAGCATCTCCAGGTATGTCCAAAGTGTGCAGCAAATAGATTTAGAGAAGACCTTGTAGGCGAAGCAATCACCGCAAAGGTTCTTTGCCACTTTCCTATCATTCCACGAATTAAGAACATGTTTAAATGTAAATCTATAGCTGAGTTAATATCATGGCATGCAAAGAGTAGGTCTACAAATAGTGTAATGCAAGTGCTTGCTGACTCTGATGCTTGGAAGCACATAGATACTAAGTGGGCAGAGTTTGCTAGTGAGCCTCGGTCCATACGTCTAGGTCTAGCTATGGATGGAGTAAATCCATTTGGTTTATGCAGCTCTTCATGGAGCACATGGCATGTATGTTTGGTCAATTATAACATCCCACCATGGCTGGCCACAAAGAAAGGTCATTTGTTATTAGCTCTTATTGTGCCAGGTAAGTATAAGGTAAAAAACATGGATCTATATCTTGCACCACTTGTGGAAGAACTGCGCATTTTATGGGATGAGATTAATGTGTGTGACATTTCTCAACCTATAAGAAGACGAGATGTTCGAGTGCAAGGCATGCTTATGTGGATGATGCATAATTGGCCTTGTTATGGTGAATGTTCAAGTTTAATATTCTGGGTTACCATGCTTGTCCCTTATGAGGACCACGACTTGAAGCACACTATTCCAAAGCATTGTGTAAAACTATCTATGAAGGACACCATAGATATTTGCCTGATGGACATGTTTTACGTGAAGGACAAATTGATTGACAAGTGCAATGCCAAATGAAAGCTAGCGATTGGAAACAACTGTGGGATTCAGAAACTCCAGTCACTGGCATGAAACAATTGTCCATTTTTCATGAACTCCGTTATTGGAGTGAATTATTGATCAATCATTTGGTAGACCTGATGCATATTTTTAAGAATATGGGAGAGATTCTCTGGAAGACTTTGATCAAAAAGAAAGAAAGCAAAAGCACAAAGGGAGGACTTAGAAGAGCGAGGTCATATGCGAGAGTTATGGGCAATTACTAAGCCCAACATAACAGTATCGTTACCAAGAGCTCCTTGGATGCTTCGCAGGATGGAAGAGCAATAAGTGAAGAAAACAATTTCAGAGTTTCGGACACCTGCCGGATGCATGAGGTGTTTAAAGGTTGCTTTCACACGAAACGAGGATCTTGGAGGGCTCAAGTCTCATGATTGGCACACGTTTTTACAATTTGTGCTCCCTGTAGCCTTAAAAGATTGTCTTTCAGAGGATGTACGAAGAGCCATTTATAAAATTAATTCTTTAGTATGATGGATCTCTTCTAAAAAGATAAATAGAGATAGCATAGAGAGTGCAAAACTCAATGCTATCGAGGTTGTTTGTATGGTAGAGAAATACTTTTCCATAAGTATTCTCACTATTCAGCTTCATTTACTGGTTCATGTGGTAGATGAAGTTGCAATAGCACGAATTGTCCATAGTCGATGGATGTTCTTCTTAGAGCTCTTTATGAAGACATTAAAAGGGTTTGTTTAATAGAGAGCACATCCAAAGGGTAGCATGGCAGAGGGATGGCTCCTACAAGAGTCTCTTGTATTCATAACTGAGTTTCTACATATGTCAAATCCAGAAATGCCTTACTTATGATGATGAAGATGTTCGTCTCGTAGGCGATGAACCACAAGGTAAAGGATTGCAAAGAAAAATGGATGCAACTTTTAGAGAGAATGTCAGAGGAGCACTAGATTGTGCTCTCTGACTATAGTAGACAAGATTTTAGAAATGTACTTTCGATTACAAGAACATTGACATAGGGAGAACAATAGAAGAATATGTGATCAATACAAGATGTCCCACAACCCAGGACGAATAGATATGGAAAACTAGACTAGAGATGATACAGGAGATCCCACAACCCGCGATCGTAAGTATGAAACAACTTGATTACAAGAACTCCCTTCTGGGAGATGAACTAAATACAAGGAATAACTAGAAAGGCTCTTGTACTACGAGATTACAATAGGACAAGAAAGGATGTCCATGATACAAGACTAGACAAGACTGGAACAAGAGACAAGACTAGAACTTGAATTGGAACTTGGAGAGTACTTACTTGGTGATCACAACCCCTTGAGCTCCCAAGACTGGCATTGCCAAGACTGATTATGAATGTGGCCAACCCCTCCTTATATAGGTTTTCAAGGACGATTCATGAAAGGCAGTTACGAATTAATGATGTCATCGATGATGTCATCAATTCAAAACATGAGCTCTGGATATCCGAATGAGGCAAGTAGATAGTCGATCTTAGGGTTTTAGCACGTTTTGGATGCAATGGAAGCATTGGTTTCTCCTAATTTTGAACCAATCATGAGATACAGGATTCACATGGAATCCAAGGTTCAAGATGGTTTCCTTTGTCCATGACATCACCTCCCCCTCAAGCGACGAATTCCACGAGGAGCGATCATGATACCTGGTCTTGGCTTCGTTGGATTTCTCTTATGGAATTCTCGAACCTTGATTGCTGCTCTCTAAAGGTTTTCTGCAGGTTCCCAAGTACGATCACTGATGTCATACCCTTTCCAATGAATAAGGTATTCCAATCTTCTTCGGGATATTCTGGAATCTAGGACATGCTCGACTTCAAATTCTTCATGATCATCAATCTCAATAGGTGGTGAAGGACTAGTTCTCTCCCCCCTCAATGGTGACATATGATATGGTTCCAACATGGATACATAGAAGATAGGATGTATTCTCATGGTACTTGGTAGCTGGAGCTCGAAGGTGACTGGATTAATCTTGGCCAAGATGGTGAATGGACCAAATCTTTGATGATCTAAATTTGCACAAGGCCTTGAAGTTTGCAAATTGCTTCTAAGTAACCATACTTTATCCCCAATTTGATATGATGGATTTTGAACACGATGTTGATCTGCATAGTTCTTGAGCTTTACGGATCTCTTCATTGAGTTCTTTGTGAATGTCCATCAGGTACTGGGCCTTGTCTCTCACAGTTGGGTTCTTGACATGATTTGAGAGTTGTATATCCATCCTTGGATGTTGTCCATAATTTGCAAAGAAGGGAGCCTGCTTAGTAGATGCATGAACACTATTGTTATAAGCAAGCTCTGCAAAGAGTAAAAGCTCAAACCAATCATTTTGATGATAGTTGTTGGTGCAACGGAGATATTGCTCCAAGACTTGATTCACCCGTTATGTTTGTCCATTAGTCTGTGGATGATTTGTTGTAGATAGTTTAACTTAAACACCAAGGAGCTTGCAAAGATTGTTCCAAAAGCTCGATATGAATTGTGGACCTCGATCACTAACAATATCATCAGGCAATCCATGAAGCCTAAATATGTACCTGAGAAAAAGTCTAGCAGTGGTTGCACCTGTGATTGCCTTGGTAGTTGGAATGAAGTGTGCTATCTTTGTAAATCTATCCACAATAACAAGAATGGCATCATACTTATCTGACTTTGGTAGATCTATGATGAAATCCATAGACAATGAATCCCATGGCCTTTGTCGAATAGGTAGAGGTTGCAAGAGTCCATGAGGCTTAATGTCTCGGTACCTTAGATCTATTGCAAGTATCACATGTTCGGATATATTCTTTGACTTCCTTCCACATTTGAGGCCACCAAAAGTCTCTTGATATGAGTTCTATTGTTTTATTCACTCCAAAATGTCCTACTGCAAGGTTGTCATGGCATTGTTGAAGTATTTGGATCATGGGCATTCTTGGAGGGACATACAATAGGTTCTTATAGATTAGTAACCCATCTTTTTCCTGAAATTCGTTTACTTCTTGGAATTTTCCTTCTTGAACTTTCTGCTTAACGTTACAAAATAATTCACCCTATGGTAGATTCTCACGGATCAAATGATTCAAGGCTGAATCTTCATGATGGCTTGAAGAGATAGCTGCTAACTGGAGATGCTCAGGCTTGAGTAATACACTCTCTTGTTGATCAAAGGCCTCTTCACCCTTCTTTGGTGCAAGGTAAGATCTTCTAGACAAGGCATCTCACTGACATTGTTGACGTCCTGGACAGTAAGTGATGACAAACTCAAATCTGAATAGAAAGTTACTCCATCGAGATTGCCTTCTATTGAGGATGCGAGTGGTCATAAAATACTCTAAGTTCTTGTGATTTGTATACACAGTAACTTTGTGAGCTGCTCCTTCTAGATGGTGATGCCAGGTATCAAATGTGTCTACTATGGCAAGAAGTTCTTTATCATGGATTTCATAATTAATTTCTGGAGGGGAAAATTTCCTTGAATGATATGCAACTCGATGTAGGTGTCCATCATCTCCATATTTGGATAGAATGGCCCCTACGGCAAAGTCTGATGCATCTGTTTCTAGGAAGAAGGGTTTGCTCAAATCAGGATGAACTAGAATTGGGGCAGTAGTGAATGCTGACTTGAAGCTCTGAAAGGCTTCTTCTGCTTCTTCAGTCCATGAAAATTTTGAGTTTCTTGTAAGCTTGGTAAGAGGTATCACAATCTTGGAGTAATCTCTAATGAATATCCTATAAAAATTGGCAAACCCTAGAAAACATTGTACATCTCAAACACACGAAGGTGGTTGCCAATCAAGGATTTTCTTGATCTTTTTAGGGTCCATAAAGATTCCTTTCTCTCATATTATGTACCCTAAAAACTCCACTTTTGTCTGATGGAAATAGCATTTCTCCAATTTTGCATATAACCCTTTTTCTCTTAGTTTCTCTAGGACTATCTTTACATGACATTCATGATCTTCTAGATTTTTGGAGAATATCAAAATATCATCAAGATATATTACCACAAAATCATTTAAATACTCTCGAAAGATATCATTCATTATATGTTGAAAGACTGTTGGAGCATTTGTGAGACCAAATGGCATAACTACATATTCGCGTCTCCTTCCCTGATCCTGACAAGATTGTATGCTCCTCGAAGGTCAATCTTAGTGAAGAAATTTTCTTTTGTGAGGCATTCCAAGAGCTCTGATATAAGTGGTAGAGGATATCTGTTCTTTATTGTGACTTTATTCAAACCACGGTAGTCCACACACATTCGAAGGGGTCCATCCTTCTTCTTTACAAATAAGATAGGGGCTCCTGCAGGAGACTCCGAGTGTTTGATAAACCCCTTGGCTAGATTCTCATCAATATTCTTACGTAATTCTGTAAGTTCCTCTCGGGATAGTTTGTAGATTGGCCCAAAGGGTGGTTGTGCTCCCTCTTGAAGTTCTATGGCACAATCATAAGGTCTATGCTCTGGGAGCATATCTGCATTCCTTTTTTCAAAGACATCTTCAAACCCTTGGTGTCAGGTAGCTTCATTGAATCATCTTTCTTGGGCTCTTGAGTTGGTATGGCATAGATCATATACGTCGGTTCCTTCCTTACTGCATGTATGAAGGCTTTGGCTCCAACATTTTTTGGGTTCTTCTGGATACCTTGACGGGTGATTTTATTATTCTCCTAATTAATTTCTGGATTATGTTTCTTTAACCATGGCATTCCGATGATAACCATGTTTACTGGACTCGATATTACATTAAAACATATGTGTGAATCATGGTCACCAAGGTGTACTCTTAATGGTATGGTTTCCATGGTTATATTCCCTGATGCTAGAGGTCGTCCATCTACTACTTCAGCTACTACTGGTTTGTTCTTCCGAAGTACCGGAATACAATGTTTCTTAACGAGTCCCTCATCAATGAAACATGAGGAGCCTCCTGAATCTACCAGAGATATAAGGGAAAGGGTCTTCTTAGACATGATTAACTTGACAGGGGAAAGACATGTTTCTATGGGTGTGGCTGGAATTATGAGACCCTTTCTTATATTATGGTCCAGTTGTACGGTCTCTTTTACAACTGGACTTCCTCGTTTCCCTGCTCTACAAGGGTGGCTGCGACTTTGGAGTTCGTTCTCTTGTTGGGATCATTAATTGCAATATGGCCAGGGTTTCCACAATACATGCATAACTTGTTATCCCTCCTTCTTTGTTTCTCTTGTGGTGTTAGAGGTTACAACCTAGTTACATCTATCTGCATAGGTTCGGGCATAGGCTCATCTCTAGGAGTGGGCTGGAAGGGTTTCCATTGGCGAGGTCTTCCTTCTACTTGTTTTTCTTGTTTCCTTTCAAAAGGGCGGTTATCACATTGAATAGCTTGGTTGATGTATTCATTCAATGTCTTAACCTCTGGCATCATGAGTAGAAGGTCCTTCACATCATCTCTTAAGCCCCATCTAAATTGTCTTATGAAATAATCTTTGTGCCAAGTGAGGTCACACATCAACTGCCTAAATTCTGATGCATAGGTAGAGGTAGGGCGGTTACCTTGACATAGCTTCCCAAGTTTTGTTTCTGCCACTCGACTCGTGTCTACATCTCCAAATGTGGCGATGAGCTCTCCAAGAAACCCCTCATAGTCATGAATTATGGCCATATCCTTCTCCAAGATTGGGGTGAACCATGATAATGCTTGATTCGATTACAAGGACACCCAGGTAGGGAGAACGATACAAGAATATGTGATCGATACAAGATGCCCCACAACCCGAGATCGATAGGTATGGAAAACTAGACTAGAGATAATACAGGAGATCCCACAACCCGGGATCGTAAGTATGAAACAAGGTATCTCGATTACAAGAACTCCCTTCTGGGAGATGAACTAAATACAAGGAATAACTAGAAAGGATATTGTACTAAGAGATTACAATAGGACAAGAAAGGATGTCCACGATACAAGACTAGACAAGACTAAAACAAGAGACAAGACTAGAACTTGAATTGGAACTTGGAGAGTACTTAATTGCTGATCACGACCCCTTGACCTCCCAAGACTGGCATTGGCAAGACTGATTATGAATGTGACCAACCCCTCCTTATATAGGTTTTCAAGGGTGGTTCATGAAAGGTGGTTATGAATTGATGATGTCATCAATTCAAAACATGAGCTCTAGATATCCGAATGAGACAAGTAGATAGTCGATCTTAGGGTTTCGGCACGTTTCGAACGTAATGGAAGCATTGGTTTCTCCTTATTCTGAACCAATCATGAGATACAGGATTCACATGGAATCTAAGGTTCAGGATGGTTTCCTTTGTCCATGAAGTTTTGCATAGTTAACTCTGAGCCTATGCAGAAGTGGTTAGAAAAGTATGATCTTGCCAAGGATACCAACGCAAAGGAAAGAGCTCAGCTTTGAAGGAATCGTTCCACTTGATTTTTGCCTCTTCCAAAAATTCTTCGACATCTTCCACCTTTTCCAACGAGCAGATGGCTAGATACAGTGGTTTCACAAGCAAAGGCAACGGGTGAAGATATCTCTATAGGTCTACTTTTGATAGTGGGGTGATGGTGAACTTTTTGCAAAAAAATACAGCGAGTGCAAGAGATTATAATGCTCAAGAAGGCCAGCTAGATTATTGTGGAGTGATTCAAGATATCTTGAAACTATCCTTTAAGAAGTTTGATTACTTTGTTTCTTATGTGAAATGGTTCAAAGTAGTCACCTCTGGAAGAAACGCAACACTGAGGGGGGATAAAAGCGGTTGGCTTCAAGTCGACTTCACAAAATCATGGACGGATGAAAGAGGTACATTTGTACTTCCCGAACACTATGAGCAAGTTGTTTTTATACCAGATTCGAGAGAACCTGAGTGGCTATTTGTTTTACAAGTCGCCCATGTAGTAGGCAAATTTGTGAGAACATAGATGTAAGAAAGTCCATCTGTAGTGGACTCAGAGATTCATTCGATAGTCGAGGAGGAAGAGATGATTGTTCAAGAAGAAGAGGTCATTGAAGAAGATGAAATATAGGATGAAGCAATAGATGATGATCAGGAAGAAACTAGCATACCAAGTGATTTAGAAGTCGTCAATATAGAGATAGATATTCTCTGTGCATCAGATCTCCAAGAGGATGCTAGAATAGAGGAGTTTTGAATCAAACACTTGTATGTACTAATTTTTGTTTATTTTTTTTGATATATGGCCACTGCATCACAATATTGGATCGCTCGTGGTAGCACTCCCCCCAACCTCACTCCTGGCGGCCTCACTCCTGTCGGTCACACTCCTGTCGTCCTCACTCCTGCCGGTGTCACTCCTATTGGCATCACTCCTGCAGGTGGTGCTACTCCCGCTGGAGGTATGTCTCCTAGCTTTATGACTCCACCATGACCATCTTTTCAGCCATCCCCTATTGGATCTAGTAGTAGATATGTGCATTCGACACCTCAATGCAATATAGGTGCTAGCCCGTCTCATAGGTCGAGGTCACGCTCTAGAGTAGGAGGTTCTAGGAGTGGATCTACAAGTAGGTCTGGAGGAGGCAGCTGTTGTGGAGGCAGTGCGATGGACCTTATGTCACCCACTTCTTCTCCTAGAACGAGTACCTCAGATGTAGGTACGCTGTCGGCGCGAAAGCAGCGGTCGGTAGATCCTGCCAACCGTCGAAAAATACGACACACGCCGGGTGCTTGGAGCAAGCTCAAGTACAATGACGGCTCAAAAAAATCAAATGCTTAGTAATCAATTGCAAAATGATTCATCATATTTGTGATAATGAAGGAAATTACTTTTAACTTAACAGTTTATAACAAAGCACGTGAACATCCATCTTACATGAAAAACAATTCAAATGTAAAAAACAACGATTCTAATATGTTGCAGGTTCTGACGATATTTGTTTTGAAGATAATTATCTTTCAATGCACTATCTCGAATTAAAGTTCAATGAGAAGTTTGGGACAACGAATGTAGTTTTCGAACCTTTAATCATGAGCCCAGAATCGGTTGCAGTCCAAATTAGTAAGCTAAAAGAAAATAATGTTTGACATATTGAACATAAAGTTGATCGTTTTGCAGTATATTTTTGTGAGACATAGCAGAAAGTGTGGAAACGTTTTGAACTAGTATATTTCACGCATAAGTATTCAGTTGATTCTTCGCATGGAAATTCTCACACAAAAAATATAAACGTCTGTTACAAGTGGTGACGCATGAAAAAAATCTGATATTATATTTATTTATTAAAGAACTTTACTTAGTTTAATCAGGAATCTCAACATAAACCATCATATGTCTTCGTTGTAGTGTTAATTAGAGTATATGACCATTCTATGCTCAATTGTATCTTTAGCGACGCTTCTGTTTGAATGATGAGAGCTTGAAAACAGACATGGACTATGCATTAGATGACTCTCTCTTCTCAATTAGCCATCACCATACTTGTCAGTTTCAGGTTCCTTCCAGCGCATAGAATTATCCCTTGTCATTCTTTATAACATATCAAAAAGTCGTAACCTTCATCCGAACATGCATAAAGGAAAACTCCAAAGAAAGTTTTGAGCAAAATCAAATCATGATATAATTTATTTAATTAGTCCTTAACATGATCTTTTGTATTATCATCGTACACAGGAGAAGCTTAACAATCTGTCACATCAAAACAAAACACAATCGCAGAAGTCTCGATCAATTTGCGAACATGCCATTGTTACTATTGCATGCGCATATTGAACTTGTATCATCGCTCAGTAACACAGATGATAAAATTCACTAATTCAATTCACTTTTGCGCACTTAGCGGTCCATCTTACATAATAAAGTCATAAATCAAATTACTTGCAGATAATCCTCTTTCGTGGATGCTAGGAAACGTCAAATCAGAGTAGATAATTTATCTTTCTTCATTTGCAGACTTCAGAAATGGTTCGTACGTTCATCATCGGCATATCAGAACTTAACATCTCTTCAATTCTCATCAGCGTTCAGCACTTCAAAGCACAGTGTTGCTTCATTACTCTTCAGCGTCGCTTATGCACAACAGAGACTTCATGTCGCTTTTGATGCTTCACCTATCAGAGCAGACCAGCTGCTTTGCCACAAGAGCTTGTAACCATCGCAATTTCGAGCTCTCCTAGACTTTTTCTTCGGCATCTTGATGTTCCATCACCCTCACAAGGAGTCCACGTCCTCTCTTCAATCAGTAGATAGAGATGTCGTGGCGTCGGGTCGTGCCCCCAAGCCTCCTTCTTTCCACAGATATCGCCGCCCTCCTCAACGGATACTTCTTCGTCTCTTCCCCATCATATCCGCTTATGCTTGCCTTCCTCTTCTGATGAGAAGTCCCTAGCAGCGTATTCCGATTCCCTTCTACTAATCTGCCTCAAAAGAACGATCAATTGGCCTCCGTTTGCCCCCCTCCTTCACTGCGTGAGATCTTCCTCCTTAGCAGCAGCCGCCATTACTCCTAGATTGCATGCGCATGTCCTCCTATTCCTACCCACTGCATGATGCCTCCGTCTCTCCATTTCCAAATAAAACTTTCAGTCAGCCTCCCGAAAAATCTCCTCCTCCCGTGCATGCGAGCCTCGAAACTTTCAGATGCAAGCACAAGTCACAAGAATGTTGTACTGTTCGTGAACGGTGGCATATGTGTGCATATCAACTTTCGATACCTTCCAAGCATCTAAGCTTCTCAGGGCTATGAGCATCATTCTATTTTTGAACACACAAAAAAAACCTTGCCGCATTATCCATTGTAATAGTGGGATACACCTTCGAAGTGATATAAACACGCATAAATATCCATTCATTTAAACCATCACAATATGTGATTTTATCTCTTACTTTTGTTTTATTTTGTAGGTACATCTTCAAGGAATCTTCAAGCCTCTTCAACTCGTATTATCACAAAACTTAAGATAATCTTAATTCAATCCATTTAATCATGAAATCCAAGAGAGTTAAAAATTTTGAAGCCTAGCATTTTTGTTCTGTCTTTTGAAGTAACAAGGAGAGAGAATCTCTCCGACAACGCCATGTGGAACACCACGTACACCTTTGGGTGCTCATGACCATGATGACTCGAAGGTGTATAGTATCTAAGATGGAGCTCCGGTGATGGATGCGGCCAGAAAAGCAATGCATGCATGTATACGAGAGCTTTGCTCCATACAGTTTGGACACTCTATCATGTTGAAATGGAGTGAACAAGATAACAATTAGAAGAATCATATCACAAAGATGATTTATCAGGAGTTCTGGCTAGCACATGGGCAGCCTCTTGTCAGTTTAGAGTGGATTCTGCACACCGCACATGAAGTTATGTCCCATGGACGATCCGAGGCTCGTGATGCTTTCAAGGCAGGCTTACCAAAGCCTGTATGGTTAGATGTTGAGGAGTGGGATATGATTCACAATGAGTAGCAGTAGACTCCTAACCGATATCGCCAGCAGCGAGATGCCGCAGCCACACGCTTAGATACGATTGGACCGTCACATTTGGGCAGTGGTGGATATGACACGATGTGTCACGAGTTTGTAAGTACTATTTGGTTTATTGAATTTGTTTGTGTTAAGCTTCTCATGTATGTTCCTCTAATGTTTTGTATATTTGTTGCAGGAGCTAGCAATGGGTCATCCTCCAACACGAACAGAGGAGGTTTATGGATATCTTCATGGATTGATTGCACTATTGGAGGACTTGGAGGGACGCAATGTGATCGTTTCATGGGAGCGTTTGCGATGAGGTGATGAATTTATAAACTTGGTTTTTACTTGTTGTTTGTAAATCTCATGTGAATTTATCTCATTTCATGAATGTTCTTCGTTGCAAGACTGTTGATATGGAACATTCTTTGCATGTGTATGGTAGTTGGACACCAAAATTTTGTATTTGATTGTTATATCGCAATGCTTTGCCACATTTTGTAAAAGCCTCATATATGACAGTGCTTTGCCATACTCTTGTACATGCTTCATTTATGAAATATATAACTCTTTTTGTACGTGGTTCATGGCTCATGGTTCATTCTGATTATCTCTTTTGTGTCCAATAATATTTTGTTTTATGAAATCATATTTCGGTTGCCATTAGAGTATACATCACATGTACTCGGTTTTTTTTGGGTAGAGTGTATTGTCTTTTGCTAAGCAACATCATGGTAATGTTGTTGTAGCAAAAGACAACACACTCTGACCAAAAAAAAAAATTGCAGATATGGTCGTCGGTATAAGCGACAATAGTTCCAGTAATGTCATCGGAATAAGCACAGGTACACCTAGCGGGCGCCAGTATACGTGACGGTGCACCAAGCACAGACGTCGATATAACCATCGATATGAGCATCAATAGTATCGACGTTTATATCGATGGTTATATCGATGGTCATACCGATGGTTATATCGATGCCTATATCAGCGCTTTAATTCTGACACGCATACCGACACTTACACCGACGTCGCGAAAAAAATGTGCCCATTCAATTTCCTCGATAAAAGCCTCGGTATACAGCCGATCTATTGTAGTAACTATCACTAGTGTTGGCCATGGCCTCTTTATTGTAGAGGATTTGTATGTGCTTCCAAACTCTAAAGTCTCTCTTATGTCATTTTGTGGTGCTACATATAGATGGGGAGATTGGCATCAACTTACACATTACATTCAAAGCATGAATACTTATGAAATTATGTCTAAATGTACCTCTCTTGCCAATAGAGGGACTGCATATGAAGAAAATGATAGATTATATACTATACAAGACCTTACACTCATGGAAATATAGCAAGTTTAATAAAAAGTAGCTGAGGATATAATTTTTCAATGATTGAATGCACATTTGAAGAGCGTGAAAATATTCATGAATCACCATACATGATTAGAGATCTAGCAAGATACATAGTTTCCAATGCGACTACTTCATTCCCTCTTGGTGATGAAATATTAGTGAATTTTGGATGGTGTAGACCTCCAGACCAAGAAGATATGTCTTGCATGAAGACATGAACCATTTCTCCATGTTAAAATATGGTGCTAATACATGGCTCTAAACATTTAACATGTCCTCCATTAAGACATCAATCATTTTTGCACTTTAAAAGGTGGCGCTAATACATGGTGGCTAGCTCTAAGCATTCCAAACCCTTTAGAGACCATTAGAAACCAAGAGCTCTTGATCCAAAGTCACGTTCATCATGTCCTACATGAAAACATAAACCATTTCTCCACATTAGAAGCTATGAAAGTGAGGCCAAAGTGATAAAATCTAAGGTGAGAACAAGAACTTGCATCGGATGAACACTTTCTATCCACCTATCCTATGTTGCGTTGAAAACTCTAATTAATGGAATCTCTTTCAACAAAGACGGATACTTATTTATTAGTATTGACACTAAGAACAATACACTATGAAAATTTACTTATGCATTACTCGTCCAGATATTCAGTTTGTTGTCTCACAGATGAGTAGGTTTATGCATTGCCCTCGTCTCAAGCATTGCTAGGTGGTTAAGTGCATCTTTTTCTACTTGAGTGGTACCCGGCTACTTGGATTGTTTTATCCCAAGGGGAGATCACTACTGCCAGATTTACATGCTTTTTCTGACTCTGACTGGGCTAGTTATTATGACACTTGTGTGTCCATCAGTAGTTTTTTCTTCATGCTTGGTAGCTCATGCATATCTTGGTTGAGCAAGAAGCAACCTACTATGGCCACTTCCAATTATGAGGTTGAGTATAGGTCAACTTTCACAGTGACTATTGAGTGTGTGTGGCTCAGAGGCCTTATGGCTGATTTGGGTGTTGGTCACTCTTCTGCCACCACCATCTTCACTGACAATGAGAGTGCATTGGCAATTGTAAGGAACCCTGTGTTCCATGCTCACATTAAGCACATTGAGATGCACTATCATTATGTCAGGGAGGGGTTCTTTGTTGGATAGATCAACTTGGCATATGTGCCCATGCAGGAAAACATTGCAGACCTTTTCACTAAGTCTCTACCTAGGGAGAATTTTGAAGCTTTTCACAAAGCTTTGGGCTTACTTCCTTTTGTGGATTGATTCCACATAGCTCGGAACTTTCTTATACATGAGTGCGAGCTCCTCCTTCACCACATCACTCCCAGAAGGGATTTGTTGATATATTTAGGTAGTTATGTGTGTGAACACACTAGGACCATGGGGGCACTTTTTTCCCTCTTTAGGAGGTTTTTTTTCCCAGCTTGTATATATGCCTATAGCCCTAACGGGTTACTTATCTTTGTAAATTCTAGTGGTAACACATTCAGTATTGTGTGTTGTGCTCCAAGCTTCTTCTTCTTCCTTGTGATGTTTGTGTACTTCCACAGACCTCAAACTCTAAGAATGTTTCCAAATTTTTAAGGGATGCACAACAACTAAAAGTTCCTTATCATATGTATTGTAATTCCTTTGAGAAGGTTAAGTTTCCTACTTTCAAATGCAATGGGATGATCATTTTGCATTAAAACAGCACCTATACCTAAACCACTAGCATCTACAACTACATGGAAAGGTTGTGAAAAATCTGGTTATTGCAAAATAGGTGCATGAGAAAGTGCATGTTAGGGTTTTTCAAACTATTGTTGTAGTGCTAATCCGCATGCAAAGTTTAACTTTTTCTTCAATAATAATGTGAGTGGAAGTGCTAAATAGGAAAAATAAAAACTAGCTAACCCTACAAAAGAGCATACATCATTTACAGATTGAGGTACAAGCCATTCTTCAATTACTTTAATTTTCTTTGGATCTACATGAATGCCTTGAATAGAAACAATATGTCCTAAGTACTCTAATTCTTTTTGGAAGAAAGAATTCTTTTCAAGATTGGCATAAAGTTTGATTTTCATGGTCATTTTTGGCCATTTTTATTGAGCATCCATTGTCAACTTTGAAGACTTGAAGGTTTGGTAGGGCATAAGGGGTTTGTCTTGTAGACTATTGATAAATTGGATTGAGGAGGGCACTAAAAAGTAGGTGGGCACTGAAAAGTAGCGAAAGGATACTTGAAAGGAGAATTGGGCTTGATCGGTTGTTGTCATCGGTGTGTTCATTGTAAGCGAATGGACTTGGTGATGGATTGAAACTCCTTCTTGGCATCATGGGCAAAAGAAATAGCTTCATAGATGGTGGTGGGACGTAGGGTGTTGAGCTTGGCTTGGATTCCCATCTCCAAACCATCTTCATACTTCTGTTGCAAGGTATCTTCTGGAATCATTTCAAGCAAATGAATAAGAAGTAGTCGTTGCCAAAATTATTCACTATACATGGGCACAATATCTCCTTCTTTCTTTCAAAAGTTGTCCATTATCAACGAGCATGTAAGTGGAACTAAGGAGGAAGGAAGGACTCCTTGATCTTTTCTTGAAATGCAATCCATGTGGTGGGGTGGTCGGTGCTATGCCGCAAAATATTCCACCATAACTAGGCCTTATCCACCAAATAATTAGTAACAAATTTCACCTTTCCAATTTGAGAATATGATTCATCAAAATAAAAGTCATCAAATTGGGATAGCTATGAAAGAACAAATTGACCATCCTTTTGCCCATTGAATCGAGAAAATTGGAAATTTTTGGCACCAATCTTGGAGTGCATGCCTTCTTCTTATGCAGTGATAATGGAGTGCAACATCGCATTCTTTTATATTGTTTTGAGCATGTTGGAGTTCGTGCCACAAAAGCTTCAACTCTTGCTCAATTGTGTACCCCAGGTAGGGGTGATGTACCAAAATCCCCGATATTATGGGTAGGATCTATGGCCTTATACAAAACCTAGGACTAAGCATGTGAAAATAATTTTTGCAATATTGGAAAATAGAAAAAGAAAGGTTTTATCTTGGAAATATTTAGAATAAAATAAATAAATAAATGAGCATGTTAAATAAATAAATAAGGGAAAGAGAGTGTTAGAACTTATAATAAATATCAATTAAAAGAAATGGGGTATCAATAAGAGAAAATAGGCTAGTGGATAAAGCATATGTCTTGTAAGTGTGAGGTTGTGGGTTCAAATCCCCTACATGCTAAATAAGGAACTAAGTAAGCTAACTAGAGAAATATGTAGGCTAACTAGGGAAATAAGGAAGCTCTTATTGCCACTCATATGTTAGAGTTGGTTCGCATGTAGCCAATGGCTACCAATGGAACCAAAGGGAACCATAGTGAACCAAGAGAGCCATGAGTGCCAGAGAAGCCAAAGATGCCAAAGTTATGCAATTGTTCTATGCCTTAGTGGATGCCTTGGATTACTCCGCAAGACTAACTGCACGGATAACCAAATAGATAAATGAACTTGATGAACGACTTTGATAAACAAACTTGATAAACGAAATTGATAAAACAACCAAAACTGTGAATAGTGCACAATGAGTATATTGAGCACAATGAGTACAGTGAGTAGAGTGTCACAGTGAGCACAGTGCATAGAGGTAGAGTAACAAATTCGAAAAAAATTCAAAAAAGAAACAGGCAAACCAAAAGAAAAATGTGTTTTGACAAACGCTCAAATCTAGACTTGATGATTGAAATGGATGCCGAATCACAAGCAAACGTCATGAATTATGACCCAATGTCGAGAAACCACCTTCGTAGATGTGCACAACCTCTGATACCACTATTGATCGGATCTTTCAAGATGCACGTACATAGAGATAGTACATAAATGAAATCTCACAAAACCATAAAGAGAATAGAGAAAGACAAGAGACAAGACACAATATTGGGAACAATCTCCCCCCACATACTCTAATGGATGATTCTATCAGAGTATTTGTATTTATAAGTATTTTTCATTAGGTCCTGAATAGAAGATACATGAGTGCGGCACTTCGAAAAGCATACGTTTACAAAAATCTACTTTATTTATAAAATTATCACTTTTCAAGCGATCTACTATTTTTACAAAAATGTCCCTTTCTAAAGAAGTCTATTATTTTTAGAAAAAATATCTAAAATACTATCTTTTAACTATCTTTTAAAATATCTGAATAAGTCGATGCACGTTCATGCCCTCATGATTCTTGACCTACTCAATCAAAAACACAAATCACATTAAAAACCTCAAGACATATAAATCCATAGAACATTCCATTATTCCATAAAGTATAAAAATGTCTTTACTCAACCTTTCACCTTCATGGGAAGAAGAAAGAAGAAGAAATGCCCGAATATGTCACAAAACTTTTAGATGATTAAGCAAAGGTATTTCCTGATTATGTATTGGTCATGCTTCCTCCTAGGAAAAATGACCATGCTATAGACCTCTATCCAAGAAGTAAGCCTTATTCTAGAGCACCTTATAGGTTCAACATTCATGTATTAAAATAGTTAAAGCTCCAACTAGATGATCTATTAAAGAAGGGGTTGATAAGACCTAGTGTTTTACCTTGGGGAGCACATTTTATGTTTTAGAAAAAGAAAGATGGCTCATATAGAATTGTATTGGCTATAGAGGATTGAACAAGAAAATTGTTAAGGACAAGTATCCAATATAGATGAATTCTTGAGTCAATTGAGTGGTGCCACAATATTCACTGAAATTGACTTAAGATCGGGGTATCATCAAATTAGAGTAAAGTCTGAGGACATGCCCAAAACTGCTTTTAGAACATGATATGGTCATTATGAGTTCACAATTTTGTCGTTGGGATTGACATATGCTCCTCTCACATTTATGTGTTTGATGAGAAAATGTGTTTCATGAATATCTCGATGAATTTATTTTAGTCTTTCTTGATGATATTTTTTGTATTCTAAGGATGATGATGAACATGCATTGCATCTCAGGAAGACTTTACAGAAACTCAAAGAGCATAAACTATATGGTAAGATGAGTAAATGTTTTTTTTGCAAAGGGGAAAGTGACTTATTTGGGGAGAGTTATTTCTAATGAATGGATTCACATAGATCTTGAGAAAGTTAAAAGCATTGTTGACTGGGCTATACCCAACTGTGTGAGAGATGTGAGAAGTTTCCTTGGTTTAGCACAATATGAGAGGGAACACATTAGGGAGTTTTCTCAAATTGAAAATGATCTTACAAAATTGAAAAAGAAAAATAGAGACTTCACATGGAATGATGAGTGCAAAAATGCCTTTGAAGAATTAAAACAAAAAATCATTGAAAATTGTGTGCTAAAAATACCTGAGTTAGGGAAGTCATTTATTGTTGCATGTGATGCTAGTAGAAGTCAAATCAGATGTGTACTTTCATAAAAAGGAAGGGTAGTGGCTTATGAGTTAAATAAACTAAGAAAACATGAATTAAATTATACAACACATGACTTGGAAATGATTGCAGTTGTTCATGCACTTAAACATTGGAGACAATCATTGCTTGGAGTAAAATTTGAATTAAGACATATCATTAGTGCCTTAAGTATATCTTTACTCAACCTTTACTTAACAATGAACAAAAATGATGGATTGAATTGCTAAGTGAATATGATTTTGATATTAAATACTTAACAACAAAAGAATACAAAGTGGTTGATGCTTTGAGTCGTAACTCTTTATCTAATTCAATTTCTATTTTATCCTCTTATTTTGATATTAAAAAATAATAAAAAGAAGATTTATATTATGGAACAATCTTGATATCTTTGTACAAAAGTCTGGGTTCTATGTTTTAGAGAAATTTTCATTTGAGAAATAATGATTTGTATTGTAATTCTCCTTTATGTATTTCTTCATAATCTATTTTGAAAGAAAAGATTTTGCATGCCTGTCATTATGCACCTTTCTCTGCACATGCTTGTTTTTCTAGGACTTATGCTAAAGTCAAATCTTCATATTACTAGATGTGTATGAAATATGACATTAGGAGGTATGTAGAAGAATGTTTGAAATGTCAAAAAATTAAGACTAATTTAAAAGGAGTTTTGCTATGTTATAACCATTAGATGTGTGTGATCAAAAATGGGAATCCATCTCTATGGATTTCATAACAAAGTTGTTTGTGACCAGAAGTGGGCATGATACCATCTTTGTTGTTGTGGACCCTCTTACAAAGACGACACATTTTCTTCCCATGAGGAAAAGTGATACAACTATGCATGTTGCTAAAATTTTCATAAAAGAAACTTTTAGGCTACATGGCTTACCATACTTTTTGATAGGGATGCAAGGCTCACATCTAATTTTTGGAAAGCAACATTTAAATCCGTAGGAATAGAATTACACATGAGTACAACATTTCATCCTCAAACTAATGGTGAGACCGAGAGGTTTACCCGAGTGCTTAAGGATATGTTACATATGTACATAAATGATAAGTAGAACAAGTGGACTGAGTATTTGCCTCTGGTTGAGTATGCATATAATAGTGCATGGCATTTGTCTATTAAGATGACACCTTTTGAAGCAATGTATGGCTATAACTGTTTGCTACCTATTCACTTCTCAATTCAAAAAATCAGGTTGAGCTATCGAAACAGATGCCTCAAAACATGGATTTCGAGCGGAATAAGGTAAACAAGAACATGAAAGATGCATAGAAACGTCAAAAGTTATATCATGATCTCAAAAAGAGACCCTTGGAATTTATAACAAACAATCTAGTTTTTTTGAAAGTAAACCCTTCTAAGTCAAATTTGGTTTTAGGCAAAGATTGTCGATTGTCTCTACATTATTTTGGTCCTTATAAAATCTTAAAGAAAGTTGGATCTATTGCATATTTACTACCACTTTGAAAATTCATCCAGTTTTCCATGTTGGATTACTTAAAATGTATGTTCCTAATGCTGATCACATTTTGCAGGACAAATCTAAGTTGAAGGAAGATGCCACTTTTGAGCTTGAACCAAAAGTTATAATGGATAGAAGAATCAGACATCTTAGGAATCGTGAAATAGTGGACATTTTAGTAAAGTGGTTTGCATATCCTATTGAAGATTCAACATCAATTGGTTTAGATGAGTTTATGGAACATTATCCTTGTTTTCAACTCTAACGACAGAGTTCTCCAAAGAGGGGAAGGATTGTAACATACCACGTTGATTTCCTAAAAAACGATGTGTAGGTAATAATCAAATTTTATGTTTAGGATGTTCTGATCATGTCTAAAAAAATTCATGGTGATAAGCTTTTACGTTCTCTCTCTAGAAAGTTTTCGCATGCAATTTGTGTGTTAAATTTGAGTATGAAGATGAAAGAATTAGAAAAAGTGTTGTATGAGAGAAAATTAGAGTATGCTTAGTAGAAAAACTTTACTTGATTGAGAATTTTGTAGTTTGTGTGTTTTATGTCTCATTTGGTTGCATGAAGATAGGTTAATGATAAAATTTCTCATATTTTTCATCTCTCTAGAATTTCCAATTTTGTAGTGCTTACAAGTGATATTTGGAAGCAGATGTGGGCTAAGGCATCTCTAACACTATTGTATAGATTGAACAACTAAATTTTTTTAAGTCTTACAAGCCTAAGCTTCTTCTTCACTGTTTTTTATTTACAGGGCTTGGAAAAGTGCCATTTTTAGGTACTAAAAAAAAAGAGAGAGAGAATCCTTCATTCATTTTATTCATGTTCACGGATTTAGAAAGGCACATTGGTATGTGGGTTATTTGGGGTGATTGACGTGTGTGTGAGTGTGTAGTAGGGATTGCCTCTATTTTTGCAAGTACAAATCTTGAGGTGGACATGAAAAGTAGATGCATGGGTTTGGAAGTCTTGCATTAGACATGCAAAAAGATGCTAACTTGGAGCCTGCAGATTCTAGAAGCGCATGTCTAGGAAGGTGTGTTTGGTCACCCATTAAGGAAAGGTCAAGAATTTTCACATTTAAGGTGAACATCCTACCCACTTTGTTTCCTTTGGCGATCAATCAACCACCATGTTTGTATTCTTTTACATATAACCCATCAGCATTGAACCTAACTTGTAATCCTTGGTCAACCATTTGTCCAATAGAAACCAGATTCTTTGTTATGTTTGGAACATGCACCACATCAGCAAGATGTTTTACCTTCCCGTCCTCCATAGGCAATGCTATGTTTCATGTATACTCGATAGGATGTGATGTATCTGCCCAATAACAATGTGGCATATTCTTTTTTCAGCCTCTCAGATCTTCTTGGTCCTGGGTCACTTCTCATTGTATCATTTGCATGTGCCCTTGTTACTCTTGGAGTCTTCACAGAGGGCAATCCAAGTTCCTCATCAAGACTCTTTTCTGAACCGCTTGAATCTCCATCAACGTCTTCGAAACCTACGCATGTTTTACTACTAGCAAAAAGCTTTTCTTTACCTTTCTTGGATGTACTTGATGAATTTGTTGGACAGAAATTTCCACGCAAGCTTCCACTCCATGGATTTGACTTGGAACTATTGCTTGATGATGCATCTGGTCCACTCAAAACTTGAGATTTCGCGCTTGATTTTTCATCATTTTCTTTGTCATTTGGTTCAAGATTCAGTCCTTCTTTGGCATCTACATAGAAGCTTGACATTTCATCAAATACCACATCTCTGCTCACCTTCACCTGTCGTGTGAGTGGTTATAATATTTGTACCCCTTTTGCTCAAGGGAGTATCCAATGAAGACACATTTTTTTGCTTTTGGATCAAGCTTTGTCCTCAACTCATTTGGAACATGTACATACGCAATACAGCCAAAAACTTTCATATGTGTAAGTTTGCCTTTTTACCTGTAAACTTCTCTTTAGGTGTAACTTTATGCACAACAGTAGTTGGAGTTCTATTCATGATGTATACAGTCATATGCATAGCTTCTGCCCAATAACAATGTGGCATATTCTTTTTTCAGCCATCAAGGCTCTTGCTATTTCTATAATATGTCTATTTTTGCATTCAGCAACACCATTTTGTTGTGGTGTGTACCTGCATGAAAACTGATGTTGAATTCCATGACTTTAAAGAAAATTGTTGAACTCATTTGGCATGTATTCACCTCCTCCATCAGATCTTAATGTCTAAATATACTTCACTGTCTTCGTTTCCACCATAGCTTTAAAAATTCTGGAAGTCAGTGAATACCTCACTCTTCGCTTTCATGACATATACCCACACTTTCCGTGTATGGTCATCAATGAAAGTAACATAAAACTTACAACCACCCAAAGATGTGGTCTTTGCAGGACCCCAAACATCTGTATGTACTATTTCTAGCACAATCTCACTAACATGCTTTTCATGTGGAAACGATGATCTTGACTGTTTACCAAATTGACATGCTGCACATACCTTTTGCATCTCTGAAACCTTGAAATTTGGTAGTCCATAAACAATCTCCTTTGACTGCATTAGTTTTTAGTTTCAGCCTTTGCAGATTTGCATGTCCAATTTGTTTGTGCCAGATCTCTATATCAACAATAACTCCTGCACCTTTTGCAAACATGGCTACATTCATTTCAAGAATTTTCACATTTAAGGTGAACATCCTACCCACTTTGTTTCCTTTGGCGATCAATCAACCACCATGTTTGTATTCTTTTACATATAACCCATCAGCATTGAACCTAACTTGTAATCCTTGGTCAACCATTTGTCCAATAGAAACCAGATTCTTTGTTATGTTTGGAACATGCACCACATCAGCAAGATGTTTTACCTTCCCGTCCTCCATAGGCAATGCTATGTTTCATGTATACTCGATAGGATGTGATGTATCATCACCTGTTTCAACATATCCAAGAATTGGAAATTTTTGCAAACTACTAAACCATTCTGCATGACTGGTCATGTGATTTGAAGCACTTGAATCAACATACTAGACACTATCATTTGATTTTGAAACACTAGCAGACATCATATTCATCAACTCTCCCCAAACAAGTCACTTCACCCTTTAGAAAAAAAAAATACTCATCCTGCCACATAGTTTATGCTCTTCGAGTTTTTGTAAAGTCTTCCTTAGATGCAATGCATGTTCATCATCATCCTTATAGAATACACAAAAATATCATCAAGAGAGACTAAAATAAATTCATCGAGATATTCATGAAACATATTATTCATCAAAAACATAAATATGACAAGAGCATTTGTCAATTCAAAAGGAAAAATTGTGAACTCATAATGACCATATCTTGTTCTAAAAGTAGTTTTGGGTATGCCATTAGACTTTACTCTACTTTGATGATACCCCGATCTTAAGTCAAGTTTACTGAATACCTTGGCACCACTCAATTGACTCAACAATTCATCTATATGTGGAAGTGGATACTTTTTCTTAATGGTTTTCTTGTTCAATCCCCTATAGTCAATACAAAGTCTATATGAGGCATCTTTCTTTTTCTGAAACAAAACTGGTGCTCCCCAAGGTGAAACACTAGGTTTTATCAACCCCCCTTCAATAGATCATCTAGTTGGAGCTTCAACTCTTTCAATTCATCAATATTGAATCTTTAAGGTGCTCTAGAATAAGGCTCGCTTCCTCCATAGAGGTTCATAGCATGGTCAATTTTCCTTGGAGGAGGCATGCCTAGTAGATCATCGAGAAATACATATGTGTACTCATATAAATGTTTTCTGACATATTTGGGCATTTCTTCTTCTTTCATCTTCTCATGAAGGTCATTCAAATAAATCAAATATGTCTCACAACCTTGTCAAACACCCCTAATCAACTTTAGAGCAGAAATAGGAGAAAGACCTGAATTACACTCACCTACAAGACAATGTTCCTCCCCCTTTATTTTCAAATTACGGATCCCACTTTTGCAATCAATCATGACACTATTATGAATTAACCATTATGTGCCAATGATTACACCACATTCTCTCATTTCAACTACATGGAAGGTACCCTAAAACTTACGTTCACTAACATAAAATAAGGATTCTTAGTATAGCCTCGACTATAGTGTGTCCTACCATTAGCCATCTATACACATCTTTTCGTCTGCATCTCAGTATGAAATCCTAAAGCCTCTACCAACTTAAGTGAAAGGAAACAACTTGTACTACTCAAATCAATCAAGAAACTAACCTTGTGTGAGGATATGTCCCGATCATCCTTATCACTCATGCCCTTGAATGAGAAGAAGTTGCCATGCATTGAAATCTAGGGTTAGAACACTTACCTTGATCATCTGCTTCCTTAGTTGTTTTTTTTTTCCTCTTGTAGATGGGCTATCTTTGACTACATAGAACGGTTGATGGCCTTTTTTGGACATTCAAAAGTGTGATGTCCCTGTTCTCCATATCGAAAGCAAAGTCATAATCTTTTAGCCTGCTCCAAGAAATCAAAATCACATTGCCCATGCACAGGTTCTTGCTTCTTAGGTGTATCAATCTGGTTTGTCTTAGTTTGTCATCCTGAACCATTAATAAAGTTAGTCGATCTCTGTCCATTCTGATTTGTTAAATAGTTCTCGAGGGTCGATGTCTTGTTGAGATAAACCTTGATTTGGATTCCTTTTTCATAGCAAACTTCTCCATCTTCTCAAAGTTTTCTGCTTTTGCAATTGCATCAAGAAAATCTACACATCTGGACTGTTGAGATATTAAGCTCAACATGTGATGATCAAGGATGACACGTATCAATTTCTCGTTTCTCTCACATGTATAGTGGTCATGCCGGTATATGTCAGGGATACTTCATTGCACTTTATTAGATTTATCTACTGAGAGTGATTGCTCATTTGTTACTTGCCAGCTCACTCATTCACGGACATTAGATTTTTCCTTATGTAGTGATCTTTATATATTGCACTTGTATTCTTGTTTGTTAGGTCATTCTTGTACATTCCTTTTTATGTAATAGAAGAAGAAGAAGAAGAAGATCATTCTTCCTTGCCTCAATCTATGTGTGCACCTCTCCTTGAGAGTGAGAGTGTGTGTGAGCTCTCTTCCTTATCTCCTTCCTCGTGACATGGTATCAGAGCCAGCCTAGCTGTAGAGAGCTTGTGGAGAACGTGATGGTGAAGAGTACATGGCAAGGCATGGAGAAAATGCGATTCACAAACGACCTCCATTTGCTACAAAAATCGGTGTGAAGGTAGAAGAACTCAAAATATTTTCAAGAATTATCCCTTTAGGATCACTCCTTTTTGTTAGATCAAAGTTTCAGAGCCATCTCGATCTCCATTTCGAGCCCGCAAGGTGGGGCCCATAGAAAAAAGAGGTCAATTTTGGAAACTATAACTTGCCTTGTGTTGGGCAACACTCATATATTCCAGATCTAGAATTTCATGCGATTTCGTGTACTGTTGATACACAAAAACTATGTTTTTCCTGAGATAAAACTGTGACTTCTTGCAGATGCAGAATTGCCACCTTTGCTTTTGATTTGTCGCTAAATGTGCGTAGATCAAAGAAATCTTGGAGCTCCTCGCTTTATGCTTCAAAATCCTCTCCAGTTTTCTTCTCATCAGCAAATTCATTTAATTTTTCTCTTTTTAACACTCGCTTAAGTGCAGACTCACACATTCATCATCATCTTCATGTTCACATTGTCATCTAGCTCTACATGCATTTGATGTGCCTACACCATTACCACCTTCATGGTTGAGGTCCATAAAAGCATTTGTAGTATCCTCTTTTTGTTTTTTGGATCTTTCTCTATGTCATTCTACATTCAAACTATGGATGAGCTCCTCTTCCTCTCCTATCTTCTTCTTCAAGGCCTGCATTTTGTCCCAGAATCCAACTCCTCTCTGATACCACTTGTCACAAGTCTCTTAATCTTTAATCATAATACCACACAGAATAATAGAATTCGGCACAAAAAGATAAAAGGAAGAAAAATAGAGTGTGTGCAGAACAAGAAGAGAGACATAACTTTATTATATGTGCACATTTACAAATAGCTCTGATCTGTGTTACAAAATCTATCAGATAGCTTCAATGTGAAGCCTCATCCTCGTGACCAGCCCCGGGTTGATCACAATCCCAATCCCAATCACAATCCCAATCTCAATCCCAATCCCAATCACAATCCCAATCTCAATCCCAATCTCAATACCAATACCAATTCCAATCTCAATCATAGAAGGTGAAGAAGATCGTGATCATGCACGACCATAATTCCTCCCTATCTCTCAGTCTTCTTGTTTTGCATCTCCACCTTCTGCTAGCACATGACCAATCATGCCTTCCTAGACATGCACTCCTAGAATCTGCATGCCCCATGTTAGCTTCTTTTTGGCATGTCTCATGCAAGACTTCTAGGCCACCCATGCATCTACTTTTCATTTCCACCTCATGAATTGTACCCATAAAAATAGAGGCAATCCCTGCCACACACTGACATACATATCAATCACCCAAAATAACCCACATACCAATGTGAATTTTCTAAATCCGCAAACATAAATAAGATGAATCAAGGCTTCTCTCTCCCTTTTTTTTTGAGTACCTAAAAAAGGCACTTTTCCAAGCACTATAACTTAAAAACATTGAGGAATTAGCTCAGGCTTGTGAGACACAAAAATATTCAGTTCTTTGATTTGTACAATAGTGTTAGAGACACCTTAGGTCCAAACCGGCTTCTAAATAACACTTTTAAGCCCTCCAAAATTAGACATTTTAGAGATAGATGAAAAGCATGAAAACTCTTATCATTAATCTATTTTCATGCAGCCAAATTAGACATAAAACACAGGAACTAAAAAATTTTCAACCAAGTAAATTCTTCTACTAAGAATACTCTACCTTTCTCTCATACAACACTTTTTCTAATTCCTTCATCTTCAAGCCCAAATTTAATACACAAATTGCATGCAACAACATTTTTAGAGAGACAATGTAAAAGCTTATTGTTACAAACTTTGCAAACGTGGTCAGAACATCCCAAACATAAAATTATTACGTACACATCTTTCTTTCTTTTTTTTTTGGGGGGGGGAATCAATGTGGTATCTTACAATTCTTCCCATATGAAGAACTCTATCCTTAGAGTTGGAAAGAAGGATAATGTTCCATAAACTCATCTAAACCAACCCATGTTGAATCTTCAATAGGATATGCAAACCAATTTACTAAAATTTCCACTATTTCATGATTCCTAAGATGTATATTTCTCCTATCCATTATAACTTCCGATTCAAGATCAAAAGTGGCATCTTCCTTCAACTTAGATTTGTCTTGCAAAACGTGATCAGCATTAGGAACATACTTTTTAAGTAATCCAACATGGAAAATTGGATGGATTTTCAAAGTGTTAGGTAGATCAAGCAAATATGCAACAAAAGCAACTTTGTTTAAGATTTTAAAAGGACCAGCATAACATGGAGACAATCCACGATCTTTGCCTAAAACCAGATTTGATTTAGAAGGGTTTAGTTTCAAAAAAACTAGATTATTTGTTTGAAATTCCAAGGATCTCTTTTTGAGATCATGATGTAGCTTTTGATGTTTTGTGCATCTTTCATGTTCTTCTTTACCTTATTTAGCTCCAAGTCCATGTTTTCAAGCATCTTTTTGGATACCTCAACTTGATTTTCTGAATTGAAAAATGAATGAGGTGGAAAATAATTATAGCCATACATTGCTTCAAAAAGTGTCATCTTAATAGACGTATGCCATGCACTATTGTATGCATAGTCAACTAGAGGAAAATACTCGCCCAATTGTTTTGCTTATCATTTAGGTACATACGTAACATATCCTCAAGCACCCAGTTAACCCTCTTTAACCCTCTCGGTCTCACCAACAATTTGAGGATGAAATGCAGTACTCATGCGTAAATTTGTTCCTATGAATTGAAATGTTGCTTTCGAAAAACTAGATGTAAACCTTGCACCCCTATCAGAAATTATACTTTTAGGTAAGCCATGTAGCCTAAAAATGTCTTTTATGAAAAGTTTAGCAACATGCATAGCTATATCAATTTTCCTCATGGAAAGAAAATGTGCCATCTTTGTAAGACAGTCCACAACAACAAAGATGGTATCATGCTCACTTTTGGTCACAGGAAACTTTGTTATCAAATCCATAGAGATCGATTCCCATTTTTCATCAAGCACTTCTAACGGTTGTAACATACTAGAACTCCTTGTGAATTCACCATTAACAAGTTGAAATTTCAAACATTCTTTCACATACCTCCTAATGTCATATTTCATATGTTGTGGAGGTGATTGCAATCTAGGTGGATTGGGTCCAGTTGCAGCACACGCAAAGTGAACCCTTCTAAATCAAATCTGCTTTTAGGCAAAGATCATTGATTGTCTCCACGTTATGTTGGTCCTTTTAAAATCTTAAAGAAAGTTGGTTATGTTGCATATTTACTTGATCTGACTAAGACTTTGAAAATTCATCCAGTCTTCCATGTTGGATTACTTAAAAAGTATGATCCTAATGATGATCATCTTTTGCAGGACAAATCTGAGTTGAAGGAAGATGCCACTTTTGAGCTTGAATGAGAATTTATAATGGATATGTTAAGTGTTAAATGTTTAAATGTTTAATGTGTTAAACGTATCTCTTAGATTGTAACGTCTCTGACTATTCGAAAGTCGTTACTAGATCAACGTGGGTTCTTGGGAGTGGTAGGAGTCTGTTAGACAGAGGCCCTGTACTTATTTCCCAAATCTTCGTCACAACAACAAAAGCACTAATACGCGTCTTAGCTCAGTTACTAACATCAATTGGACAATACTCGATTTCTATGTCCTGAGTGCCGAACTTCTTCAGACTGACCTGCTATTGGAACAGAGCAGTAGTCCGATCTACAGACTCAACAGTATGTAGTAAATCAACCAGAGATAACACTATAGCCGACAGATTCATTCGTCACAACACTTTACAGTGATCTTCAGATAAAAGGTTCACGTTACCCGAAGTTACTAGTTCTTCCTCGTATTCGGAGTTAACAGATAATAACACCGAATGCAATGAATCATGTAGAACAAACAGGACACACTACAACAACGCTTCAAGTCGCCTATTCAAAATCAGACCGTAATATCGCTACTCAGACTAACTCAGAGTACTTAAACAACTGAAGAACACACAACAACACAACACGACGACAGTAATCAGACACACAATCCGTTACTCAAACACTCGTTACGGTGAACTACAGTATGGGTAGACAATGCAGAACGTACTCAACACCAACAGTACTCAAGACTTCACAACAGTGTTAAACAACGCTCTCACACATATTCAGACGACCAGTCTGGCAATTCCAGAAAAAATGTCTCTCTCGACCATTCTCTTCACATTGTTTTATATAGATTTTACAAGATGCGCGTACCAACTTTTCACGCGTATTTCAAAAAAACTCCGTTACATCTGGCATCCGTTACATCTGGCATCCGTTACATCTGTCCCACTCCGGCGGCCACTAACATATAGGAGAATTAGACATCTTACAAATTGTGAAATAGTGGAAATTTTAATGAGGTGGTTTGCATATCCTTTTGAAGATTCAACATGGATTGGTTTAGATTGTTGATATATTTAGGTAATGATGTGTGTGAACACACTAGGACCGTTGGGGTCTTTTTTCCCTCTTTAGGAGGTTTTTTCCCTAGGCTTGTATATATGATTATAACCCTAATGGGTTACTTATCTTTGTACATTCTCTTGGTAATACATTCAGTATTTTGTGTTGTGCTCCAAGCATCTTCTTCTTCCTTGTGTTGTTTGTGTGCTTTCGTAGATCTCAAACTCCAACAACTAGTATCAAAGTAGGCCATCGTTTCATCTAGGGCATTGTCGACACCCTCCGGTCATAGTCTTAGAATCACCCAAAATTTGGTGAGCATACTCAAGGTGATTAGGAGCTCAAAACTACTTCGTTTTATGGTTTTGAAATCGGGATATGAGCTTGTTTTGGCCTCATAATGCATTATCACAGTGCTTATAAAGGCAATTTTGTCTTTTTGTGTCAAAGATAAATACAGGTTTCTATTCACCATTATAAGCATCTCCAAGCCTGTTACAAGTTTAGCACAACTTGACAATGTAGTACTGTTCAACTGCATCAAGGTATTTTAGTCAATGGCTATGGATGAAAGCAGTGATGTATTCCATATGTTGACTATTGAGGATAAGTTGGATGGTACCAATTACCCATTATGGGCTTATATGATGTATCATGTATTGGCTGCAAAAGGAATGTGGAATATATTGTACACATTGTTGAAAGACATCCTGTTACAGTTGCAAATAGCATTACTGAAGGTGATGTAGATGGTGTTGAAGATGGCAATATTCTTCATGCTCTTGTTTGTGCTGCAGTTCATGTTGCACCTACTATAGAGAAAATTTGTTGGGATGGCAGAGATGCTCAGGCACATGCATCGATTGCTTTCTCTGTCAAACGTGCCATCATTCCTCACATTCACTCTTGCAGAATAGCAAAGGATTCTTGGGACACACTTACCACTTTATACCAGGCAAGGAATGAGGATCATGTTTCTTACCTCCAAAAATAGTTAGAGGGTGAGCACATGAATGAAGGAGATTCCATGGATATTTTTTTGAAAAAGATCAAAGATTTGAAGGAGCAATTGATTTCTGCTGATGAAGTCTTGCCTAACAGTTCACTTGTGCAGACTGTTCGGGATGGTCTTCCAGATTCATATCAGAGTTTTGCTTCTAATCTTTGATTGAAGATGAAAGGCAATCCAAATGCCTTAACATTTGAGGATCTAATCTCTATTATGTTACAAGAAGAGCAGTCTAGGCAAAACAAGTCCATTATGCATGTTGAAGATCAAGCTTCCCTGGCTAGTCAGAATGGCAAAAGTAAATGGATTTCTTCTACTAGTAAGCATAACTCTACTAATTTTTTGCACAATCAAAGAAGGATGATAGAGAAGAGAAGAAAATAGAAAAGAAATTTTTTTTTTGCAAATACTATAAAGGAAATGATCATGTCATAAAAAGTTATCCAAACCTTGCTACAAAAGAGGCAAAAAAGAAAGAAGTTGGAATAGTTGTAGAGGCCTCTACACTCAAAACAAAGTCTGCTAATCTTGTGCAGATGAAGAATGGGTATTTACTAATGTTTGCAGTTATGACCCATCTTCACATGAACAGTGAATGTCTGCAGTAGACTCAGATGTTTGGTACTTTGATAGTGGGGAAACCAAACATATTACCTCGCAATGCACTTTCTTCACTTCACTTGAGGCTACCCCTACAGCGAATACTATCACATGTGCCAACAAATCCTCTTATCCTATTGTGGGAGTTGTTAAGATCATTGTCATTGCTACTGATACTGGTTCTTTTACATTGTCAAATGCTTTATTTGTGTCAAGAATAAAGAAAAATCTATTATCAGTTTCAACATTAGCCAAGATTGGCTTGGTCGTGAAATTTCTTGATGACAAATGTACAATTCATGATCTATCAAATGTTGATATCATTATTGCTTCTAGAATTTTATGTCATGGGCTATATAAGCTCATAGATTATAGAAAATCTATGAATGATAAAGCATGTGCAGTTCAAGATTCTCAGGCTATGTCAGATGCAAAGCTTTGGCATGCATGCTTTGGTCATTTGGATTTTGCTAGTTTGCTACACCTACAGAAATATGAAATGGTGTCCTCTTTGCCCAAACTTGAGGCATCTCATAAACATGTATGTGAAGGCTGTATTTTGTGCAAAAAATGCAGCATTCCTCCTTCCCAAAAGATGGTTTAGTTTGAGCTACCAAGAAATTGTAGCTTGTTCACATTGATGTCTATGGTCCTATGCAAACAGCTTCTTTTGGGAACTATCTTTTTCATGACTTTCATCAATGATTTTTCCAGGCATGCATGGGTATATCCCTTGAAAGCAAAGTTGTGTTTATGTGCTTCAAACAATTTCTAGTTTTGGCTAAAAATGTGTTAGCATGTAAAATGGGCACCCTCTGTTTGGATAGAGGGGGGGAATATATGTCTTCTAATTTTAATGCATTTATGGCTGAATGTGGGATAAAACATTAGTGTAGAGTGCCATATACACCTCAACAAAATGGAGTTGCTGAAAGGAAGAACAAGTCACTCATGGAGATGGCGAGGTGTATGGTCAAGAGTAAGGCTTTGCCACATAGTTTCTGACTTGAGGTTGTTATGTGTGCAACATATGTACTTAATAGGTGTCCCACTAAAGCATTGTAGTATATCACTCCATATGAGGCTTGGCATGGTCATAAGCCACTTGTTGCTCACCTCTGTGTTTTTATTTATCTAGCATATGCATTAGTGCATGAACAACAATGTAGGAAATTGGATGATAAAGCAGTGAAATGTATTTTTGTTATGTAAAATTCTAAAAGCAAAGGTTATCATCTATATCATCCACGGACTAAATGGATCTTGGTTAGCCGTGATGTTTTTTTTGTGGAAGATGATATTCAGCCATTACTTTCATGTACTAAGGAGACATTAGTTAGCTTCAAACACATGTATAACACTTTTCTTCCTCTTTTTATAGATGGATAGTCTAGTGCTGGTCCTAATGGAGCAACCTCTCAACCTTTACAGGTTTCCTTGTGATGATGTAGATCATTTTATTTCTGATGCAGATTTACATGATGCACTTGTTGATGAGAGCACAAATATTAAAGAGGCAAAAACTATGCCAAAATGGCTGGTGCAAACTATATGCGTGATAGAAAATTAGCTGCACTCTGTCATATCGTACTCGTTCAGGCTCTCATAGTGCTTCTTTGTGATGAGAATGAACTTGTTTCATTTGATGAATCACAAAATTCTGAAATTGGATGGCTAATATATGCAATTAGAATATGATGCTATCATGGAAAATGATACCTAGGCTTTATGTGACTTGCCTTCTAGCAAGAAGTCCATCGGAACTAAGTGGATATACAAGCTGAAGCATAAGCTTGATGGAACAGTTGACATGTATAAGGCTAAGCTTATTGCAAAGGGTTATGCTCAAGAAAGAGGCATTGATTTTGATGAAACCTTTGCTCCTAAATGTCAAATCACTATTGTTCATAGCACAAGTGCACTTGTAGCACATCATGGTTGGAATGTACATCAATTGGACATTAAAACTACCTTTCTAAATGGTGACTTGCATGAACAAGTGTACGTTTTTCAGCCTCCTGACTTTGTGCAAAAAGGGCATGAAAATCAAGTGTGCACATTGAAAAAGGCATTATATGGTTTGAAGCAAGCACCACGTGCTTGGTATGAAAAAAATACATGCCTACATGATTGCACATGGTTTTGATAATAGTCTAGCTGAGAGCACCTTATATGTTAAGGGTGCAAATGATGTGCTTTCTATCATTGTTGTCTATGTTGATGACATGGTGCTCAGTGGTCCTCATGAACAACATATTGCTGATTTTAAGGTTAATTTTCATGCCTCATTTGAGATGTGAGATTCGGGGCATTTGCAAATTATTTGGGCATTCAATTTATGCAAGTTGATGGCATAATAGCTTCATGTCAAACAAAATATATTGACACATTATTGCAGCATTTTGGCCTTGAAGACTGTAAACCTGTTGCCACTCCTATGCAGACAGGTTTATGGTTGAGTCTTCATGATGGTGGAGATGAATTTGGTGTTGTTCTTTATCACTAGTTTGTTGGATGCTTGATTTACTTATGCATTAATCGGCCATATATTAAGTTTGTTGTCTCACAGATGAGCACGTTTATGCCTTGCCAAGGTGTCAAGCATTGGCAGACAGTTAAGCATATCTTTCGCTACTTGAGTGGTACCCGGCTATTTGGATTGTTTTATCCCAAGGGGGATCACTACTCCTAGATTTACATGCTTTTTTTGACTCTGATTGGGCTTGTTTCTATGACACTTTTGTGTCCACTAGTGGCTCTTGGTTCATGCTTGGTAGCTCATGTATATCTTGGTTGAGCAAGAAGCAGCCTAATGTGGCAACTTCTAGTTGTGAGGTTGAGTATAGGGTAGCTTCCAAAATGATTGTTTAGTGTGTGTGGCTCATATGCCTTATGGATCATTTGGGTGTTGGTTAGTCTTCTACCACCATCATCTTCATTGATAGTCAGAGCACATTGGCAGTTGTGAGGAACCCTATGTTCCATACTTGCACTTAGCATATTGAGGTGTACTGTCATTATGTCAGGGAGAGGGTCTCTGTTGGAGAGATGATTTTGGCATATAAGCCCACAGAGGAGAACATTGCAGACCTTTTCACAAAGGCTCTGCCTAGGGAGAAGTTTGAAGATTTCTCCAAAGCTTTGGGCGTACTTCCTTTCGTGGATTGATTCCACATAACTTGACACTTCCTTATACATGAGTGCCAGCTTCTTGTTCACCGCATCACTCCCAAGGGGATTTGATGATATATTTAGGTAGTGATGTGTTGAACACACTAGGACCACCAAGGCACTTTTTTCCCTCTTTAAGAGGTTTTTCATCGTGGCTTGTATATATGCCTATAACCCTAATTGGTTACTTATCTTTGTACATTCTCTTCATTCAGTATTGTGTGTTGGGCTCCAAGCTTCTTCTTCTTCTTCTTCTTCCTTATGCTATCCGTGTGCTTCCGCAGACCTCAAACTCCAACATAGATGAGTTTATGGAACATTATCCTTCTTTCCAACTCTGAGGAAAGAGTTCTTCAAATATGGGAAGAATTGTAAGATATCAAATTGATTTCCCAAAAAAACAAAAACAAAAAAGAAACAAAACAAAGATGTGTAGGTAATAATGTAATTTTATGTTTAGGATGTTGTGACCATGTTTTCAAAATTTTGTAGCAATAAGCTTTTACATTCTCTTTCTAGAAAGTTACCGCATGCAATTTGTGTGTTAAATTTGAGCACAAAGATGAAAAGATTAGAAAAAGTGTTGTATGAGAGAAAGGTAGAGTATTCTTAGTACAAAAACTTAATGTTGTTGGAAATTTTGTAGTTCTTGTGCTTTATGTCTCATTTGGTTGCATGAAGATAGGTTAATTAAGAGATTTTTCATATTTCTCATCTCTCTCTCAAATTTTGGATTTTGGAGGGCCTAAAAGTGATATTTGGAAGCGGATTTGGACTAAGGCATCTCTAACACTATTATACACATTGAAAAAATAAATATTTTTTTATCTCACAAGCCTAAGGTAATTCCTCACTCTTTTGAGTTACAAGGCTTGGAAAAGTGTCATTTTTAGGTACTTTCAAAAAAAAAAAGAGAGAAGCCTTGATTCATCTTATTCATGTTTGCAAATTTAGAAAACGCACATTGGTATGTGGGTTATTTTGTGTGACTGACATGTGTGTGTGGAGGGGATTGCCTCTATTTTTCCAGGTACAATTTTTGAGGTGGACAAGAAAAGTAGATGCATGGGTAGTCTAGAAGTCTTGCATGATACATGCAAAATGACACTAACTTGGATCATGCAGAGGAGCGCATGTCTAGAAAGGCATGATTGGTCGTGCACTGGCGAAAGATGGAGATCCAAAAGATGAAGATTGAGAGCTAGGGAGGGATTATGGTCATGCATTGATCATGATCGTTTTCTCCTTATGTGATTGAGATTGGGATTGGAATTGAGATTGCGATTTTGATTGGGATCGGGATTGAGATTAGCTCAGGGCTGTTGCATGGATGATGCTTCACGCTGAAGCTATTTGATAGATTTTGTAACATAAATCAGAACTACTTGTAAATTTACATAGATAATAAAGTTATCTCTCTCTTCTTGTTCTATGCATACTCTATTTTTCTTCCTGTATCTTGTTGTGTCAAACTTTATTATTCTATGTGGGATTGTGACTGAAGATTAAGAGACTTGTTACAAGTGGTATCACAGTGGAGTTGGATTCCAGGACAAGATGCAAGCTTTGAAGAAGAAGATAGAAGAGCAAGAGGATCTTATCTATAGACTGACTGTGAATTACATAAAGAAAGATCCAACAAACAAAAAGAGGTTACTGCAAATACTTTCATGGACCTCAATGATGAAGGTGGTAATGGTGCACAAACATCAAATGCACATAGAGCTAGATGACAACGTGAACCTAAAGATGATGATGATGTAAGGGAGTATGCACTTAAGCAAGTGCTTAAAACAGCAAAATAAGATGAATTTGATGATGAGAAAAAAATTGGAGAGGATCTTGAAGCATGGATCGAGCAGCTCAAAGATTTCTTTGATATGTGCATGTTTAGTGAGGAATCAAAAGCAAAGGTGGCAATTCTGCATCTCCAAGGAGTCACCAAACTATGGTGGAGATTATACATGTAGAGAAGATCACGTGAAGGACCGATTCTCTGGAAAGAGTTTTGAGAGCAAGAAGAGAATGGTTATTATTATCCACATTATGAGATGGAAAATAAAATGCAATTCTACTCCTTCAAGCAACAAGAGGATGATAGACATGACTTTTCTGTTGATGAATATAAGGAGACATTTCTTCATTTACATAAGTATGCACTAGACGTTTTTGGAGATTCCTTGAAGAGCAAATTTATTGAGGGTTTGCGAGAAGAGCTTTGCTATCAAGTAAAGGGGTCCAAATGTGTAGATTTTCTTGATGCGTTTGCAAAAGGAAAACTTTGAGATGATGGAGAAGTTTACTATGAAAAAGGCATCCAAATCAAGGTTTATCTCAACAAAATCATCGACCCCAGGGAACTATTTCAAAAAATCAAAATGGACAGAGATCGACTAACTCTATTAATGGTCGAGGATGAAAAGCTAAGCCAAACTAAATTTATACACATAAGAAGCATGAACGTGTGCATTGGCAACATGATTCTGATTTCTTGGAGCAGTTAAAAGACTGGGACTTTGTTTTCAATGTGGAGAATATGGACATCACACTTTTGAATATCTAAGCAATGCCATCAACCATTTTATGCAAGCAAAGATAGCTCATCCACAAGAGGAAAACAGATTAATTGAGGAAACTGATGATCAAGGTAAGTGTTCTAACCCTAGACTTCACTACATGGCAACTTCTTCTCATTCAAGGGCATTGGTGATTAGGATTATGGGGGACATATCCTCACATAACATTGATTTGGGAAGTACAAATTGTTTCCTTTCACTTACATTGGTATTGGCTTTAGGATTGCATATTGAGATGCATAACAAAAGACCTGGACATATGCCTAATGGTAGGATACACGATACTAGAGGTTGTATTGAGAATCTTGATTTTATGTTAGGTGAACATAAGTTTTTGAGTACCTTCCATGTAATTGAAATGAGAGAATGTGATGTAATTATTGGCATGGATTAGTTAATTCATAACAGTGTCATGATTGATTGTGAAAGTGGGATCCTTACTTTGAAAATAGAGGGTGATGAACATTGTCTTGAAGGGAGGGTAATTCAGGTTTTTCTCCTATTTCTGCTATAAAGTTGATTAGGGGTATTCGAGAGGGTTTTGAGACATATTTGTTTTATATGAATGACCTTCATGAGAAGAAGAAATGCCCAAATATGTCAAAAAATGTTTAGATGAGTATGTAGATGTATTTTCTGATGATCTACTGGGCATGTCTCCTCCTAGGGAAATTGACCATGCGATAGACTTCTATCCAAGAAGTGAGCCTTATTCTAGATCACATTGTAGGTTCAATATTGATGAATTGAAAGACTTGAAGCTTCAACTAGATGATCTATTGAAGAAGGGGTTCATAAGACCTAGTGTTCACCTTGGGGAGCACCTATTTTATTTCAGAAAAAGAAAGATAGCTCGTACATACTTTGTATTGACTATAGGGTATTGAACAAGAAAACCATTAAGAACAAGTATCCACTTCCACATATAGATGAATTGCTCAGTCAATTGAGTGGTGCCACATTATTCAATAAAATTGACTTAAGATTGGGGTATCATCAAATTAGAGTAAAGTCTGAGGACATTTCCAAAATTTCTTTTAGAACACGATATGGTCATTATGAGTTCACAGTTTTGCCTTTCAGATTGACAAATTCTCCTCTCACATTTATGTGTTTGATGAATAATGTGTTTCATGAATATCTCAATGAATTTATTTTAGTCTTTCTTAACGACATTTTTTTCTATTCTAAGGATGATGATGAACATGCATTGCATATTAGGAAGACTTTACAAAAACTCATGGAGCATAAAACATATGGTAATATGAGTAAATGTTTTTTTGCAAAGGGAAAAGTGACTTATTTGGGGGAGACTTGTTTCTAAGGAAGGGATTCACATAGACCTTGAGAAAGTTAAAAGCATAGTTGGCTTGCCTAGACCCAAATGTGTGAGAGATGTCAGAAGCTTCCTTGGTTTTGCATAGTATGAGAGGGCACACATTAGGGAGTTTTCTCCAATTGCAAATCCTCTTACAAAATTGACACACAAAAATAGAGACTTCACATGGAATGAAGAGTATGAAAACACATTTGAACAGTTAAAGTAAAAAATCATTGAAACATATGTGCTAAAAATACTTAAGTTAGGGAAGCCATTTATTGTTGTATGTGATGGTAGTGGAAGTCAAATCAGATATGTACTTTCACAAGAAAGAAGGGTACTGGCTTATGAGTCAAGGAAACTAAGGAAACATGACTTAAATAATACAGCACATAACTTTCAAGGCTAAAACACTACAATATTTTGTCAAAGTGTTTTGTTTGACACAAAGCTATTCCACCATCAACTTGCATAAGTTGAATGCCCAAATAATGATGCAAATGGCCCAAATCTGACATCTCAAATAAGGCATGCGAATCAACCTTAAAATCAGCAATATGTTATGCACTCAAACATTCAAGACACATTTCTTGGAGTAAAGTTTGAATTAAGAATACATCATCAAAGCCTTAAGTATATCTTTACTCAACCTTTACTTAACAATAGACAAAAAAGATGGATCAAATTGCTAAGTGAATATGATTTTGATATTAAATACTTAATAGGACAAGAAAACAAAGTGGTTGATGCTTTGAATCATAAACCTTTTTGCAATTAAATTTCTATTTTATCCTCTTATTCTGATATTAAACAAGAATTAAAAGAAGATTTATATTATCCAACAATCTTGAAATCTTTGTACAAAAATCCAAGTTCTATGTTTCAGGGAAAATAATGATTTGTATTGTAATTTTTGTTTATGTATTTCTTCATAATCTATTTTGAAAGAAAAGATTTTGCATGAGTGTCCTATGCACCTTTCTCTACACACCCTAGTTTTTCTAAGACTTATGCTAAAGTGAAAGCTTCATATTACTCATTGCATATGAAATATGACATTAGGAGGCATGTGAAAAAATGTTTGAAATGTCAATAGGTTAAGGTTGAATTTAAAAGGAGTTCTGGTATGTTACAACCATAAGATGTGCCTGATAAAAAAATGGGAATCCATCTCTATGGATTTCCTAAAAAAGTTGCTAGTGACCAGAAATGGGCATGATACCATCTTTGTTGTTGTGGACCATCCTACAAAGATGGCACATTTTCTTCTGATGAGGAAAAGTGATACGGCTCTGCATGTTGCTAAAATTTCCATAAAAGAAATTTTTAGGCTACTTGGCTTACCTAAAAGTATAATTTTTGATAGGGATGCAAGGTTTACATCTAAGTTTTGGAAAGCAACATTTCAATCCATAGGAACATAATAACACATGAGTATTGCATTTAATCCTCAAACTGATGGTGAGATTGAGAGGGTTAACCAGGTTCTTGAGAATATGTTACATATGTATGTAAATGAGAAGCAAAACAATTGGACTAAGTATTTGTTGGGTGTGTGTAGAAGTGCGAGAGACACACAAGAAGCACACACAAGGAGCACAAATGCAGCAAGACACACGGAGAAGACGATGGCTGGAATAGCTCTCTCTATTGATCGATGAACTGAACTGAAGTAAGAGCTGAATAATATCCCTAAGTACAAAGTACCACCTCATATGAGAGTATCAAGTATGTGGTAACATGGGTAAAAAACCTCTAGCCAGGACTAGAGTAAAAATTGCCCATGTATAGGGAAAAGGTTCACATCAAAGCTACTCGAGGAACACATAAGTGTAACAAACCCCCCTAGAGCGAATGATGTGAACACATACAGGGAGTGACAGATCAGCCCCCACAAGGTAACAAGCCTAAAGCTTTGCGAAAAGCTTCAAACTTTTCCCGTGGAAGAGCTTTGGTGAATATGTCTGCCACATTATCTTGTGTAGGCACATATACCAAATCAATATCTCCTGCATGAAGGCGCTCTCTCACATAGTGATAATGCACCTCAATATGTTTGGTCCGTGCATGAAACACTGGGTTTCGTGCAACAGCCAAAGCACTCTGACTATCTGTGAGAATATGCGTGGAAGCATCAATCTCCATGCAAAGATCCATCAATAGGCGTCTCAGCCATATACACTCTACTGTCGCTGTGAAAACTGCCCTGTACTCAGCTTCACAACTCGATGTCGCCACTGTAGGTTGCTTCTTACTCAACCAAGATATGCATGAGTCTCCAAGGAAAAAGCAAGTACCACTATTGGACACGCGAGTATCATAACAACAAGCCCAATCACTATCTGTAAAAGCATGCAAGCATGGCTGAACATCTCTGTCATAAAAGAGACCTAAGCTGGAAGTGCCTCGAAGATATCTAAACACACGTTTCACCGCTTGCCAATGCTTAGTGCCAGGGCTATGCATGAATCGACTCAACTAGGAAACTGCATACTGTATATCCAGCCTTGTGTTGCATGCATATATAAGACATCCCACAACTTGCTGATAAAGAGAAGTATCAAATGCATCACTGGAATCCTCAACCGGGAACCTGAATCTTGTCTCAACTGGCATGGAAACTGGCTTACAATCCTCAAAGTCAAAACGCTGAAGTAGTTTCTCAACATACTTTGCTTGATGCATAACAATTCCCCCCTCAACGCATACAAACTAGATGCCAAGATAGTAGCTCAAAAGACCAAGATAAGTGACATCAAAAGTATGCTGCAAATCAGCCATAAGAATGTCAAGTTTTGCATCACATGACCCAGTCAAGAGTATGTCATCGACATAAAGAACAAGCACTATAAGATCAGCCCCATTTTTGCGTACATAGAGTGTGCTTTCAATCGGACTACATGTGAAGCCAAGAGCAATCAAGTGCTTATGTATTTTGTCATACCATGCACGTGGAGCTTGCTTGAGACCATACAAGGCTTTATGCAAGCGACAAACCATATGCTCTTTCTCTTTCATAGCAAATCCAGGAGGTTGCTTCACATAGACCTCTTCTTGCAAATCTCCATTCAAGAAGGTTCTTTTTATGTCCAATTGATGCACTTTCCAACCTCGATGGGCAGCCAATGCAACCACGGTACGAATGGTAGTCATGCGTGAAGTAGGTGCAAAAGTTTCCTCATAGTCAATGCCATATTGTTGTGCATATCCTTTGGCAACCAATCTAGCTTTGTAGCGATCAATGCTACCATCAGATTTTCTCTTAATCTTGTAAACCCACTTTGTACCAATGGCATTCTTTCCTTTTGGCAATTCACATAACTCCCAAGTACCATTCCTATGTATGGAATCCATTTCTGATTGCATAACACTCATCCATTGTGGATCGTCACATGCATCTTCAAAAGAAAGTGGCTCTTCATTACATGTTGTAGCAATAAGAGAATAATCCACAAAATTACTTGATGCATGGTGAGAGCTTGATCTTGTTCTACCAAGTAAAGGTGCACTCAATTTGCTATCCTGCAAAGTTTGTTTCAGCCACTTTGGCATAGATTGTGCACTCTTGATAGACATGCGTTCATTATGTAAAACATCTTCAATATGTACATCATGCGTGGGCTGAATTTCATGCTCAGTTTCAGCCATATTTTGACGCAAATGTTCAGCCATATGTGGCTGGAAATTTGCTCAAGTGTAGGCAAGCCAATAACCATATCCTTCTTTTGCAAAGAGAGCAAACTATTGAAGTTCAAGTGACCAAAACGAGCATGCCAAAGCTCCATTTCAGCCATGGAAGAAGTATGAGCAACTAAGGCATTCGAGGCAGCCCTCTTGTATGTATCCATGCGATACAAACCATTACATAATGTACTGGACATCACGATAACATCGCCATTGCTGAAATCATGAACCATACACTTATCATCAACAAAGTGTACATGAAGTCCAGCTTTGGCAATCAACGGAACTGAAATTAAGTTCTTCTTGATACCGGGCACATACAATGCATTTTTCAAGAGAATCATACCTCCATTTGCAGACGTAAGCTCAATTTCTCCTACTCCAATGATAGGATAAGAGGCATTGTTTGCACACACCACATGTCCTCCTTTAGGTGCATCTTTCAAAGAGGCAAAAAATATTTTGCATGATGTTATGTGCTTTAAAGCACCACAATCAACGGAACTGAAATTAAGTTCTTCTTGATACCGGGCACATACAATGCATTTTTCAAGAGAATCATACCTCCATTTGCAGACGTAAGCTCAATTTCTCCTACTCCAATGATAGGATAAGAGGCATTGTTTGCACACACCACATGTCCTCCTTTAGGTGCATCTTTCAAAGAGGCAAAAAATATTTTGCATGATGTTATGTGCTTTGAAGCACCACTATCAAAGAACCAATCCGAATCAGCCTCACTCACAACCATACATTTAGAATGTAAAGAAACATCATAATGACATGTAACAACACATGCCCAAAAATCTTGAGCCATGTTAGCTTCATCATTCTTTGCATTTGCTGAATTTTCAGCAATAGACATGCCCGATTCCTCCTTCTTTTCATTGCGTTTAGCAAGCTTTCTACACTCATCAATAGTATGACTAGCTTTCCCGCAATATTTGCATCTCTTCTTCTTTTGCAAATCACCATCATTAGAGGAATGAGTGGAAGAGGAAGCTTGAGGCTTTGGTTTTGATGAACCCAAAGCTGAACCATACTTGGTTTTCCCCTTTTGTGAGATAGTAAGTGCTTGTGTTCCCTCAATCAAACCACTCCTATTCACTCTAGATTGCTCTTCTTGCAAAAGAAGAGACACAACCTCATCAAATGCATACATATTAGGATTTCCTTTTGCAACCAAACGGAGTGTAGTAGTAAAGCTTTGAAAAGATTCTGGTAATCCTTTCAACAATATAGAAATGATTGATGCATCCGGAATGATCTCATCTATGTTTGCCAATTGCTCTTTCAAGTCCTTGATGCGTGTCACATACACATCCACCGACTCATTCTCAGCCATACATACATCCTCAAGTTGCTTCCTCAGGTATGCAACACGTGCTTCATTACGTAGGACATACAAAGAAGCAAGAGTGTCCCATGCCTCTCGTGATGTAGAACATGACCCAATGTGTGGAACTATATGACGCTTCACTGAAAGTGCAATCAAAGCATGAGCTTGAGCATCTTTTCCATCCCATCTAAGCTACTCCTGTGTAGGTGGAGAAGGAGAAACCACTATACTCGAAGAAGAAGCTCCATCTGTGACAGTAGACTCTGAAGTAGAAGCACCGGCCGGTCTTCGATCTACATCTGCCATTATGTTCCAAAGTTGTTTTGCAACAAGAACATGCTTCATCATGTAAGACCACATCCGATAGTTGGTCCCATCAAGCTTATCTTCAGCTTGAAGCATGCCAAACAAGTCATTGCTGCCTTCCATTTCACTAAGGAACAAGAATGTGACAAAATCTTCACTTCGACGAAAACTGAAATGAGTGCTGAAATTTCAGCTCACAAACCGTCACTCTGATGGCGATTCTGACTGCACGAATGGCTTCGAAATGGTGAAAATGTTTCCGGGCTGCTGAAATTCATAGTTCTATGCTCCAAAGTCGATTTGCATTGTTAAAGTGCGCGTGCGCCGCGACGCAAAAAACCGAAACTTGAGAAGAAGTTGAACCTGCTCTGATACCACTGTTGGGTGTGTGTAGAAGTGCGAGAGACACACAAGAAGCACACACAAGGAGCACAAACGCAGCAAGACACACGGAGAAGACGATGGTTGGAATAGCTCTCTCTATTGATTGATGAACTGAACTGAAGTAAGAGCTGAATAATATCCCTAAGTACAAATTACCACCACATATGAGAGTATCAAGTATGTGGTAACATGGGGAAAAAACCTCTAGCCAGCACTAGAGTAAAAAGTGCCCATGTATAGGGAAAAGGTTCACATCAAAGCTACTCGAGGAACACATAAGTGTAATAGTATTTGCCTCTGGTTGAGTATGCATATAATAGTGCATGGCATTTGTCCATTAAGATGACACCTTTTGAGGCAATGTATGGCTATAATTGTTTGTTACCTCATTCACTTTTTAATTCAAAAAATCATGTTGAAGTATCCAAACAGATGTTTGAAAACATGGATTTGGAGTTGGTCTTCTTCTTCTTCTTCTTCTTCACCCTCCACATCGACGACATCTGGTTGTCTGGGATGGGGTTGGTCTGTAGCAGTTTGTTGTCCACTAGCTTGCTCTGCCTCGACTTCCGCATTAACAGCTTTGATTATTCTGGCTACCTCCTCATCAGTTAGGTCTTCTAATGTGAATCCTTGAGGAACCTCTAAGTCGGTTGGTACGGGTGGGAACACTAGATTTGGTCCATCAGTGCTGTGTCTTGGTAATATGATAGTGAAGGGTTGTACCCGCCTTGGAAGTCGTGGAGTTGTCTCTGGTGTCAATGTCGCACCGCGGGGTTGTGCACAGGGCATCTGAATTGCGCCTCTCATTTTCTTAGATGGCGGTCCTGCGGTTGATAGTCTACGTTGGAATTCCTGTACCCTGGTTCAATTTAATGCCCTCTGCACTGGCACATCATAAGCCAAACATCTATACACAATCCTGGTGAGGGTACAGCATCCATACAGTACAGAATTTTGTTTCTTATACCACCTTTGATGAGCCAAGTGGATTTGGTTGATAATCCAGTGGGGCATGTTGATTGTCAAATCAAAGGCATCAGCCAAGTATAGACTAAACCATATCTTCTTAGGTGGCATTGTGAACCTCTCCTGAGCGGGAAATACAAAATGCTGCATGACCATTCGCAAATGAATGGCAATCATAGGTGTCATTGCCACCATGTCCTTTAATTTCGTCAGATTCCTGTTCTTCATATTGTCGGGGACCATAGTCTCTTTCTCCGTAGGAATGTGCATACCTTTCATGTCTAGAGCTTCCCTTACCAAATTGATAGTCAACCTGAAGCGCTTCAGCTCATTGCCCCTTGTGAGAGATGGGAGGACAAAGGAGCTGTATCCCTTTTTGTCTTTGCTCGGAGTGAGGGTGCTAATCAAATAAGAGCATCTTAGAAAATCGAGCTTTGGCAATTGGAATTTGAAGTAATCGTAGAGTCCCGCCTTCTTCCATATAGGTTTCAGTCCTTCATTATTCTGCAGTCTCTCAAATTCCCTGGTGAAAAAGTGATATCTGCCCCAGCGCCCATGAATTCTATCTCGGCCTCCCACATGTAAGTGCCTTCACCTAGGGGTCCTGCCACATCACTGAACCAATGTGAGCTTTTGCTGACCAGCATGGTGTGCCCCTGTGGAGGATTCTGAACCGGTATGGCGTGTAATGCCCTCAATGCCACTGGGCGTTCCTTCAATTCCTCTTCAATGGGAAGACTTTCAATGTCCACGACTTGGGGGCTGGTGCCTGCCTGGGAGCTAGTTCCTGCCGTATCTGCCATGTTACTTCTTGTCTCCTGATTCTGTGAGAATATAGAAACAGGTGTTAACATTGTAAAGGACAAGATAGAACCGTTTTTGTCCCCATTACAACATTAACATGAGGTTCGGGAGAGATTAGTAGGCTATTAAGTGCTCGGTGCTTATGTGTGTAGTTAGGGATTGGTTAGACCTAGGAGCTAGGTGGAATGATGTAGTGTGAGAGTGACGTAGTTAGTAGGTGGGCATGGATTTACAACTTGGGTCCGGGGGTTTATTACAAGTTTTAGGTTGCCAAATGCAATGGATGGGCTTTGATCTTGATTTTGTGGAGACTCTGGAAGGTTTGATAGGAGTATCTGCTTGAAAATGAGGCTTTTTAGGGACCCATTTACAAGTGATTCTACTTGTGCTCATGAAAGAATATGTGTTTGTGCATGATGTGTAAGAATGGGCATCAGATGTTCGAGTGAGTGAAACGTGTTGTACCGGGTGTGGCCTCGGTGTAGCTATTTGAGCCCGCAAGCAAGCCTTAGGCACCCAGATTTGTCGTGATTGTGGGCTGGCCTTCATCGACTTCTTGGGTACCCAAATAGACTTTACTTTTGCAGAAGAATTTATGAAAGACTTCCTATTAGTATCGTGTTGCTGATTACTAATAAGAGGTTTCAACCGTGGGGTTGGCATGGTCACAATAGGGTGTTCGCCTTTCCGCACCCACACTCGTTTCGACGGCTGAGACATTCTGCTTCGCACGTGTTTCTGGCCTCCAGTATAGGTTGTGCGCTGCTCCTCCTGTATTTGATCTGCCTTTGGTTGCTGCATCCCTCTGGTCTTTGGGAAAGAAGGGAGTGCCGTCTTATCCTTGACTCCGTTGTTGAGACAATCCTCTTTCTGCATCATACAGTTTTGGACAAGAATAGCATTGTCAACTTCATGTGCGCCCCTGGAAGGACCAGGAGTTCGTGCCTTACCTAATTCCTTGAGTGCCTCATTTTCCAATTCAACTGTAATTCGACTATGATTTACCCATACCTGAAGAAGTCCACTCCTTAGGTTTAGGTTGACTGCATGATCATAGATCCAGTCCTGACCCAAGACAAGAGGCTCAGTGAGGTCCTCATCTTGACACACTAGTACTTTGACTGTCATGGCTTCGTCTTGAATATAGGGGGGAAGTTCCACCTCGCCCATGCAAGGGGTTTCCACACCTCCCAATCCTATGAGGTATGCTTCTATAGGATTGACAGTTAATTTCAACTCTTGACAGTAAGACAATTTAACAGCACTAGTGGATGCACCTGAGTCAATCAAGGCTCTTACAGTCCTTGCACCCTTTCCTTGTCCTATATCTAAGGTTATAAAAGGATGTCGATCAATTATCCTATGAGAGCTAACACCTGAAACTTCACACATAGCCATGTGATATCCTTGATCTGCATATGCAGCTGGCCTAGGTTGCTCTCTACCTTGTCTTCTTAATTTCATTCTCCGTATGCGCTCTAAAGCTTCTGCTTGAGCTTCTTCTCGAATTCGCTTTTCTTCTTCTTTGCGTTTCTTAGCAGTATTGAGTCGACTCAGCATCTCTTCCGTCAGAGGTTCCTGATATAACTTGACTCTGCATCCGCTTATGTAGCTCGGGAGAATATCGCCTTCTAATGTGGCTAGTTGCACTGCTCCACTTGTTGAGATTCGATTAATGATCATGGGTCCGTAGCCTCTCTTCTCCAATTTCCTCGCATGTTGTTTCAACATGTATACTAGTACTAGGTCGCCGGCCTTCAAACCTTTATCCCTAACGTGGGCATCAAAGTAGGCCTTCTATCGTTTCTTAGCTGCATATATCCCTACAGCCGCCCTCAGTCTTGTTTCTCCTAATCGTTCAAGGTCAAAAAGTCTTGAGGAGAGTTCATGACCCGTCCATTCATGCTCTTGTGCTACTTTCAATGTAGGTATTAAGAAGTCCAACGGTAGCACTGCATTTTGGCCGAATACCATCTGAAAGGGGGTGGCTTGGAGTACCGTTTTGTAGGCGACTCGGTATGCCCAAACAGCATGGTGTAGCTGTTTGTCCCAATCAGAGCGTTTATTGTTCACATAAGATCTTATTGGTGCTCTCAGCCTAGCCATTAGCTTGAGGGTGATAGGGGGCAGACTTCTTATGTACTACCAAGAATTCTTGGAGCAGATTTTCAATAACTTCATTCAAGAAGTGAGTGCCTCTATCACTTACCAGCTCTATAGGTAACCCGTATCTGGTGAACACATTCTCAAATAAAAACTTCGTTGTTGTTTGAGCATCGTTCTTCGTTGTGGCTTTTACCTCTACCCACTTTGTTAGATAGTCTGTCACAACAATGATGTATTCAGCATGTGAACCCTTGGCTGGGGGATTAATAGGACCTACAAAGTCTATTCCCCACTTAGAGAATGCATGTCCACCCATCATAGGTTTCATATCTTTGCGTATAGGATATTGAGTTCGCTGACAGACATCACACCGTTTCACATAGGTATGTGCATCCATGTGAAGGGTCGGCCACCAAAAGCCCACAAATAGTATTGCCTTGATCACCCGATCTGGTCCAAAAAGTCCTCCTGCTACACCTTGGTGAGCAGTTTCCAAGATCTTGAGATATTCACTTTCATGGATACATAGTCTCACGTAACCATCTTTACCACGCTTGTATAGATTATCACCAATGAGTGAGTAATCCTGGGCTTCTTGTTCTAAACTCCTTTTCCTAGCCAGAGTCATGTCTGGCGGGAATGTTTTCGTCCTCAGGAAGGATACTAGTGGTTCACTCCAATCTGGCACTATGGACACCTGATAAAGAGTGGCATGTTCCACAGGTGGTTTAGTGCAGCAGGTTGGGCATTCCTTGCACAACTTTTGGATATCAGCTTCCATAGTTGGCCAATGCACTCCGAGTCTCCTTAGTGTCTATAGGGTTCGTTGTTTTGAGTAGTGTTGCTCTAATGCACCTACATGTGCTAATTGCAACCATTTAGCGTACTCATCCTCTTCCACACAACAAGCCAAGATCCCTTGATCTGTGTGCTTGTACATACTACCTGCCATGATGTGATACTTTTGGGCTTTAACTACCTCTCTATCTTGTGTGTTTATTACTGGGTGGTTAGGCCCGTACGTCAATACTGGCACTAACGGCTTAGCCCACTACAGCACCACTTCCAAATTAAACAAGTAAGCATCAGGAAGGTCATCTGACACTCCTTGTGGGGCTTCTCCAGATGTGAGCCTAGAGAGATGGTCTGCTCTCAAGTGAGTCTTCCCTTTCCTTACCACAACCTCGAAATCATATTCCATTAGCAAGAGAAACCATCTTACTAATCTTCTTGTATTGCATGGCTTGTTTACCAAGTATAACAATGCCTGATGGTCAGTGAAAAATTTAAACTTATTTGCAAGCAAATAATGTCTAAATTTTTTAACTGCATATACCATGCCTAATCCTTCTCTCTCCGTAGTGGTATAATTTCGTTCAGCTGCATTCAATTGTCTACTACCATAGGCAATTGGAAGATCCATATTACCTTCACCGGTAGGCTACGCGAGTACACACCCAATAGCATAATTGGATGCATCAACATGAACATGGAAAGGCTTATTCCAATCTGGTGTGGTCAAGATTGGTGCTGAACATAATCGCCGTTTAAGCTCATTGAAAGAATTCTCACATTCATTAGTCCACTCAAAGTTAGTCAAAAGTCCATACAGAGGCTTTGCTATGATGGCATACATGTGTATAAACCGTCGGTAATAACCACAATGCCCCATGAAAGCTTGTACTTCCTTGACATTCTTTGGCCTAGGTAACTCGGCTATGGCTCTCACTTTCTCTTCATCAGTGGATATGCCATTCTTTGACACTATGTGTCCTAGAATCTTGCCTTGCCTGACCATAAAAACACATTTTTCTGGGTTCAAGTAGACTTGATATTCTCTGCATTTGTCAAAGATTTGTCTGAGTTTTGGTATATGTGTCTGTCTAATGTTGGAATGAGCACAAAGATCATCAACATAGACTTCTAAGTTCTGCCTCAGGAACTCTTTAAATACATGGCACATTAGTCTCTGGAAGGTAGCTGGTGCATTGGTAAGCCCACATGGCATTACTCTAAAGGCAAAAATGCCCCATTCAGTGGCAAAAGCCATCTTATGATGATCTTCTGGAGCTATGGCTACTTGATTGTAGCCCGAAAATCCATCAAGGAAGCTGTACACTTCCTTGCCTGCTACTCTCTCTAAGAGATGTTCTGTGATAGGAAGTGGATAGTTATCTCGAATTGTGGCAGCATTGACCTTCTTTAAGTTAATGCATACACGTAACTTTCCATTTTTCTTGGGCACCACTACAATGGGGGATACCCACTCAGTGTGCTCAATTTCATAGATGAATCCCGCTTCAACCCTATCTCCTCTTTGATCTTAGCAGCATAATTATCATTATATGTGTATGGCTTTTGCTTAGAAGGTTTGGCATCTGAGGTCATGGGGATAGTGTGTGAGCATATGTCTGGATCAACACCCTTCAAATCCTTGTAACTCCAAGCGAATACATCTCTGTATTCTCTTAGCAAGGCTATCAATTCGTGCTCTTCGTCTTCCGTCAGGTCATGGCCTATGTACGTGCATCTCTCTTCTCCTTCTTCCATGGCTACCACTATTTTCTTGGTGGTTTCTTTGTTATCATAGGCCTCGCCTGATTGTGCCTCTCGTTTAGGCATTCTGATCATGACTCTCCTGTCATCTATCTCATATTTCTTAAAATTTTCCGGGACCTCAAACAAAGATTCTTCCTCTTCTGGTGTGACTTCTCTCTTCTTTCTTTTCTTTCCTTCTTCCTTCGGGGTCACATGTGTGGCTAGCCTTACATCATTTGTAAGCTCTCCATACCTCTGGGGTTGAAATTCTACTTCATAGAAGTATTCTTCATCTGATGCAAAAGGTGGGTCCATGATGATTGACTCTAGATCGGAGTCACTTGCATCCTCAAATGCATCAGGGCTAGGTTCACACTCTTCTAACACTGCCTCTCCCATGATCGACTCTATGGAGAAGACTGAAATTTCATAGCCATCTTCATCACAGTGAGGTGTCCATTGTTCTTCATTGATGGCTACATCCATTGTTGCTAGGATTTCTGCCCAGCCGTGGGGTTCAAATTCTTCGTTAGGAAAGACTACAGGTGCATAGGCTGTGTCTTGAATTGATCTATGTGTTTCTTTTGCACCTACCTCTCTGGCTTTTCCTCTCTTCTCTTCTTCTACCGCTACTTTGCACATCCATAAGTGGGTGTCTTCATGCATCCATGAGGATCCTGATCCTATGGAATGCACCGATTCCGTATCATCTTTAGCTCTATGGATGGGATTCCATTGGATAGGAGGGACATCTCTATGAGAGTAATCTTTGAGATTCACTTTGGTCATAACACCCAAGTGTTGCAGGTACAAGGAATTGGTTCCCCAGTCCTGTACCACTTGCAACTGCCGCATAAAGGGTCGTCCCAAGATCATTTCATAGGCATGATTTTTGCTAAAGTCACATATAGCGAATGTATGCTCGAACTCAACACCACATGTGGTGAGAGTTATTCCTTCTAACAGCTCTAAGGGTCTCTCTATGTGACCATCGGCCATTTGCAATTTCATCCTCGTGGGTCTGAGTGCTGGCTTGCCCCAACGCTTCCATAGGGAAGTGGTCGCAATTGCAACTCCTGCGCCTGAGTCTAAAATGGCCTTGGTGGTGTATCCTTGATGGGTGATAGGAAGATATGTGTTTCCCTCTTCACCCTCACTCATGTCTCCTATCTTGTCCAATGGTATTTCTGGCACTGTTCTCTCGGATCCGACCTGGGAACGAGGTTTTGCTATCTCTGGTACTTGTTTGGCTACATGTTTCCATAGCTCTGGCCTTACTTTGAGTAGCTCTTCTAAGGTGAGGTTGCACTGTACTTTAGTGTTTTTCACTACCTCTGTGTTCCTAGGTATGACTGAGTCTTCGTTTCTTACCATGACTGTGGGTGCTCTCATACATGTGGACTTAGCTTCCCATGGGCCTGTGAAGTATGGTAGCTCCTGTATGGAATTAGACTCGAAGTCTAATCTCTCGTGAGACTGAGTACTCTCCTGCTCCTCATAATGGAAGGGATATCTTGTGGGAATTGGTCGTGTGCATCATCCACAAGTTCAATGGGAGGAGGGACTTCACTTTCTTTAGCCCATTTGTCCTCTTGAATCTCTCGTAGGAATTCTGGTGTGAACCGATTCATGGAAGATGATGTGTCTGGCTCCGTAGAGTTAGGCACATAGGCTTCCTGGGCAGGAAGACCTGCCCTTTCACTTGCCTTGTCCTTGTGTTGAGAGGCGGGTTCCTTTTCTGATTGTGCAATTAGCTTCTCTATTCTTTCTAACAATCCATCAAAGTGCAACTGTGTCTTAGCTGAACTAGAGATGTTAAATAGGCGACTGGCTTCAAACATGGTCTGAGCCAATTCCACCATCTTAGCACAAATTTTGGTTCGCTCTAGCTCTAGTTCTGCTCTAGGGTAACACTTTTCATGATCAGTTACGTTTGGCCCTTCTTGGATTCTGGCCTGATATGCTTTAAGCATCATATTAAGGTCCTCGAGATTGGGATCTGCTAGGACTGATCCTACTCTTGGGGGTGGTGGAATTAGGTGAGACGGGTTGGAAGCTGGCGGGTCGGATGGAGTTGGGAATGGTGGAGGTGGGGTAGTGTGAGAGGGAGTTTGAGATGTGAGTTCAGTTATCCTGGCCTTTGTTTCTCTGAGGCTTTCCTCGAGTTCACTCATCTTTTTTGCCCATTGCCTTTTCATTCTTTCACGACTATCTCTCCAAGCTCTCGTCCTTTTCTTTGTCATGCTCTCTGTTTCACTAACATCTGGGCTCTTTTCCTGGCCTACACTTTGGTTCTGCTGCAAAGCTTGGGCTCTAGTGACCACTTGTATCAGTGCAGTGGAAGTGACACTTCCTGTGGAGTCTACCACTAACCCAATAACGTTAATGGGAGTGATTTTTGGCATATTGCTAGGATCCTTTGGACAATCTCGTAAGAGATGCTCCTTTCCACACTCCTAGCAATAGCCCTGGATCGTCACTGACTGGGGTTGTGTAGGTGGAGGCAAGGGACAATCATGAATGAGATGATCTCCCTGACATCTGTAGCATGGTCCTCTAGGGAATGGGGGTCTTACTTGCCTAGGTTGAGGTCTAGAGTTGGGGTTTGCGTACATGACATTAGCATACTTTGGCTCCCAATTAGATTCACTCGGTTCCCCACTGTAGTAGGACTCACCATGTTCAGGAGACTGCATATAATAAGCCTGGGGACTATCAACATGCGTAGAATCAAAGCTATGGTCACTGGGATCACTTTCTCAAAGCAATGGCATTACTCGCACTATAGCTCTATTCAAATTCTCTTCTGCAGCTGCATACTTTACCAGAATTACATTAGTTGGAGCAGGGGGTTGTTGTGCTAGCACTGGCTGGGGTCTCAGTTGGGTCTGATATTGCGGTTGGTAATTTTGCTGAGGCCTAGTATACTGTTGTGGTGGGTATGGACTCTGGTATCTGCCTTGTTGAGGGTATGGCTGAGGGTAGGTTTGCCTAACAGCTTGCTTATTGTATGGGCAATCTTGTGCGGTGTGATTTGTGTATCTTCGTTCTATGGTGCAGTACTGGCTACTAGGATTTTCTTGGGGTTGAGCCATAATGGGAAATACATTTGCCATATGGTCACCTCCACAAGTATAGCATCTTTTTACTGGGGCGAACCTTGGGATTTGTTTGCTAGAGACACCTAGTTTTTGTGCCACTTTCTCAGCGAGTTCCTCAATTGATGTGGATTGCGTGGAAGAGAGACTAGAGGCACTATGTGAATCTTGGTATATCTTGGAAAGCTCTAACTCCTCCCCTAGGTTATCCTCGATGTCAATGCACATGCGTACACACTCCTCTATGGTCCTAGGGTCCTTCAAGTACACATAAGATCTCAATTTGGTACTTAGCAATCCATCCAAGAACAAAGCCACTTGCTTAGTTGGCGTGGGTAACTCAGGAACATGGCATCTCTCTAAGTATTGCCTAAATCTTCTTCTAGCAAGTCTCATGGTTTCTTGAGGGGTTTGCTTGAAGCTGTGAATCAGCGAGGAAGTGTTATGTCTTATGCCACTTTTAGAGAATTCGATAATGAATGCCTCTAGAAGTTGGTCTATGCTATTGAACTGCCTCTCATTCAATGGTTGAAACCACATAAGGGTTGTGTTCCTAAGGGTTAGACCAAAGGCATTGTACTGCGTGAATAGATCCTCCACTTGTTCAGCTCTCAAGACTTGCCTGAACTCAGCCATATGATCATATGGATCTCCAGTGCCATCGAAGTAGTTCTTCATGGACTTAACTAGCTGAGTCGGTCTCAAAGTCCTTGTGTGCTCTCTAGGTCATGGTAGAGGGAACTCATCCGCATTCCTTTGGTTCCTGGGAGCTCGAAGTACCTCAGGTTCCACTTTATTTGCTTCCGACCTTGTTCTTTCTCTGCCCCCTGGGTTGGCAAAGCTTACTTCTGGCCTATCTCTACTTCTATCTCTTTGAGTTCCATGAGCTTGGGATGTTCCAGCTCTAGGGTGACCATAGGACACGTTCGATCTTGGTTTGGGGAAAACGAATTCACCCTTCCAAGTATAAGCATGCCTGTCATGTTCTGTAACCACAAAGATCCTCTCTGAAGCATGATCTAGGTAGGTCACTCTACCTGGGCTATCTCAATCTTTAAACTCATAGATCATGATTGTTCCTATATCATTTGGCCGATCAGATTTATATCTCCAAAAGGCTTTGTCAGTTTCTCGGTTCAGAAGCAGATCTATACTCTTGTTGTCCCGGGGAACCCACTCGAGGCTGAGGATTCTAGTAAGAACGGATTTTCCTCGAGGGGTCCTAGGCTCTATACCCATGTTTCCTTGCTCCAGGTCACCTAAGTCCGCTTCTGGGATCACATTTTCGAATTCGTCTGTCCTATCTGGGTGACTGGTGACTACATATATGGTTCCTTCTTTGTCCAAGTATGCTCCATTTTCAAACTTGACAGCTGGGTGCTCTAGTCCTATGGATTGGTCAGGGTTTTTAATCTGGACCACTGATCTTCCTAGGCCGTCCTCATAGATGCTAGCACCTAGTCGGTTGGTCCTAAGGTATTCCAACTGCATCTTGTAGGGGCCTTCCACCCTATACATATATGGCACTCCTGAACTTCCTGTAGGTCTGTCCATGCCTTGAGACATCTCTGATTCACTTGTCTCAGAGCTAGGGTAATGCGAGTGGTGGCTCAACTGCTGGCCCAAGACCTAGCAGTATGATTAACGCTAGCCTCTGAAGACCTAAGGCTTTGTCTATCTCTCCCTATATGTCGCCCTGATCTAAGGTTCATAAGCCTAATTGAATAGCCCAAATTTGCCCAAGTACAACCTCGTTGCTGAGTTCTTTTGTATCACTTACTTGATTCTTTTTTAGTTGATTACCGTGTTTATACTCTTGTCTGATATCACATCGTCAGGTATACTTGAGTGTATTTCCGCACTTGAAGTTGATCATTCCACGTTACTTTCTTTTTCCTTTAAAGTTCTCAACCGTACAAAGATTATGTCGTTAGCTTGAACTTGAGTATTTAGGTGGTCTTCACTTGATAAACGCCTATCGCTGCCCTGGCCTACTCCTATCACTAGTCGTTCTTAGCCTAAGCTAGGAATTGACAGAGGGAGGTGAGAGTTTCCAACCTTTTGTTTCCTTCTTGGTTGCCCTTGAGTGCCCAGGAAGCGTGTTCCCAAGCCTGCACTTACTCTTGCTTAGAATGCCCTTCGATGCTCTCACTGGATCTGTAAGAGTTCCAAAGTTAGCTCAAGAATTAAATTCCAAAGACATAACCATTTACTTTCATTCATGTAACACAAACACCAATTTGCACTATGATTTTTTGGAAAACAATTCTAGAGATCCCTGAATTTTGTTCCCCCGGGGTATGGTCACTTCAAAATACCCTATCTAATAATCCTGATCTTAATTTAACTGTAACTAGTGGAAGTTTTGGTTGTACTCCCCACGAGCTTTCCAACAAGACAAGAATCACAGCAATTGGATTTCGTATGAGAAAGTTATGCTAGTTCAGGGTTCTGGTGCTAAAATAGGGTTCAAACAGGCTGACAGATCACAAGATTTTTCTCAAAAACACATGTGTAGGGACCTCACAAATCACTAATGACTCTCTAATTATGCCCAAAATTCCCCAAGGACTAGGAAAAATTAACCCTAAAATTTTGGCCGAAAAGCCTGTCAATCGCGATCGACAGGTCTGTCAATTGCGATTGACAGAGGTGTCCGTCGGGGCCTGTCGGTCGCGATCAACACGTCAGTCGCGATTGACAGTGTCAATCGCGATCGACAGAGTCGATCGTGAGCACTGTCAATCGCGATCGATGGTATCAATCGCGATCGACACTTTTTCCAGGTTTTTCGCCGTGAATTCAGTCGATCGGGGCTGTGTCCGTCGCGATGGACACGTGGCTACGCGAAAAATTCAATCAATCGTTGAAATTCAGTTGGTCGCGATCGACGGTGTCAATCGCGAATGACAGAGGTGTCGGTCGTGGCTGTCGATCGTGATCGATGGTGTCAATCGCGATTGACAGGGTCCTACGTGGCAGTCAGTCGGTCGTGGGGTCTATCGGTCGTGATCGACAGGTCTGTCGGTCGCGACTGACAGGGTCTATCGGTCGCGACTGACAGGGTCTATCGGTCGCGATTGACACATGTTGTCGATCGTGGCTGTCAATCGCGATCGATGGTGTCGGTTGCGATTGACAGAGAAACACGGAATTTTTCAATTTTGTTTAGTGATTTAGAATGTGCTCATCATGTAGATTATGGTGGTGCACTTTGTTTTACCAAATGGGCGATTTTTCTGTCGATCGCGATCGACAGAGGCCAGCGACACAGAGACAGTTTCTGAGTTTTCCGTACCTGCGCAGCGTGTTGGAGGGGATGATGCAGCAAGTACCTGCAAGAAAGCTCAAAAAACATGCAAAAGCAATGCACACAATATTGCTCTCTTGCTCTCTCTCACAAGTGGAATGAGGGAAATGGAATGAAGAAGGTGATAAGATCAAAACTGAAAATTTTCGCGATGATGGAGATGGAGGTGGGAGATGGTGATGATGATGATGGTGATGATGGTGGTGAGGTAAGAAAGAGAAAAATAAGAAGAGTGAAGAAATTACCTACAACGCCAACGTCTCAAATCTACGTCTTACCATCACACGCTCGTCCTCAAAGCTCGGTCCCCGGCAACGGTGCCAAAATTTGGTGTAGCTCAGTGATGAGTAGCACCTCCTTTAATGTCAAAACGGGAAGACGTGAGGATGGTATGAAGACCTCGAGCAAGTGAAGGCACAAGTGTGTGAGTGAGAAGCACACTGACATGCACACACATACACACACACGTGCACACAAGGTAAGACAAAGAGTGAGAAGCAATGGAGTTCTTTAGATTACTTTCAAGAAGCTCATACAAGTTTAGATCAATTACAAGCTAACCTCAAAAATGAGCTCTCTAGCTCTATTTATAGTTTTTGACTAGGTTTTGGCCGTGTCCACACCTAGTGTCCGGCCTAGTTAAAAATTAGGTTCTCTACCCTATTTGGAGGTTCAAACGAAGTCTAAAAAATGTGAAAACTGACAAGTAGGTACTTCTAAAGCTCCTCAAGCTCAAGGACTCCTTGGCTTGCACAAAATGGAGCTACAAAAATATGAAATGGTATTTACAATGGTTTTTAGTGATGAAAATCACTATTTTTGTAGGGGTTTCTAATAACATTCTGACATACATTTCCTGGAGCTCCCTACTTGCTCCTTCTCCTTGTGTGTCCACCTCTTTTATATGCGTTAGTGTCCTGAAAAAATATTGGCCTACTTGCCAGATCGTCGTTGACTGCTCTGTCTGCTTGTACTTTCTCTTCTCTCTGACTCCCTTCGTAAGCTTCCTTGCCTGGTGAGTCCTTCAGTTCCAACACCCCCTATCGATTGTAATGAATTGATGCAAGGCATATGACTGAGGGAAACAATTATCAATTCTATGAATGCAAAGTTAAGAGGAGCGCAAAATCCAAATCATTCTTGAAGTAACAAATTTATAGACCTCTTTGAAGCCACATTTTCATCCATGGAAATCATATGAAAGAGACATGATGCACCTTGCCCACCTTTAGAGTGCTTAAGAGCGCATATGCTCCATTTGCTCTACCGACTTTGTGAACATTGTCATGGCCTCCCCCTTCAAATTATAGAAAGCTGAAGCTTCTCACCATTCTCCTCCTATGGTCAAACGATATTTTCAATCCATCATACACCACGAATTAAGGCAAGGAGTGTTGAATAATTCTATATAAGAAGGCACCATAACTCAATAATTCTGTATAAGAAGGCACCATAACTCAACAACAAGGATTTATCCGTGACTTTTTAACCCTTGATTCTTGTTTTTTATCAAAATCCTCTTTTCGTTATAACAAGACCCTAAAACCAAGGAAGTGTCGAGAAGCCTATGATTTTTTTGAAGGAAGATCTCTTTCGAATGGGGTTATTTGAGACGGTGCTTCGAAAAGATCTTTACGCATGTTTCTTTGTGAGTTATTGTAAGTTCGACAAAAATATCCAAATTTTTTCGAATCTCCTAGCAAAGACTTCAATGCATACTTATTTGGTTTGAGATGGCTCATGACATCCAACTTTTTCCCCATTTCGTCTTTCGGACCATGAATTGCTATACGACAATCGTGTTCAATATGTCCATTAATTTCGATAAGGAAATTTCAAGTATGAAGAAGAATGAAGCTTCTTTTTTTTTTGAAACAATAAGAAAGGAAGATTAAATTAATGGAAAAAGTACAAGGTGTACACGGAAGTAGTGATCCCACAAAGCCAAAAACGGGGGGCCAAAAAAAGGTGCACCCTCCCACCACAACAAGGTAACATATCTTTAATACAAAAAAACATAAGAAATTTGTCTCTAGAGTATAAAGACAAGAGGATATCTCTCCATTTATTTGGAGGATTGTTTCTAAGAACTAACATGACATTCTTTGAGAATCTATTAATAGCCAAGAGGCTCTTATGACGAGAGGTTAACAAATCCCTCCTAGGGGGAATCAAAACATTTTTCTTTCAACTTTGAAAATGCATCTGATTCCTATGCAACCAAATGTGCCATAGGATGACACCTCTCCAAATATTCCACAGTAGTAGGTCTAGCTTGTTGCAACATCCTAAAATGATTTCATTGATCCCAAGCTGAGGTAGATTCTTGAACTTCAGGATAGGTTCCACTAATTGCCAGAAAATCTTGGCATGCTAGCAATTCACAAATAAGTGGGGCACTGCTACACATTTCATAATTACCATTACTAGCATTAATCTTCCTAGCCCTGTTGCCAATCCACAACCCATTGTGAAGAATAAACCATTCCAAGTAGGAATGTTTGATGTTGTAGGGGGAGGCCCATATGGCATTAAATCTATATCTCCATTGATAGGTAGACCATTTGCACTTCCATATGGAATTGTGTTTGTGAACAATGCTGCAAATGGATCCTCTAACTTGTTTAAATTTATTCCACATTTCCTTGGCAACATCTTCTAGAGAGACGTTAGCAGTTCCACACTCCATTATATTTTCCTTCAGAATATTCTTGAGGTCCAAAATCACCTGTACAAAGAGGACAAGTTTGTTAGTTCAATGATCTGATCATCACTGATGGTCTCACCTGCTTGAAGAAACCAACTCCAGTCCCTGATTCCAATTTTAAAGCATTTGTGTTCCTTTATGGCAAGGCTTTTATTGTGCCAAAAAGCTAACCACCCATGCCAAGAGACTCCAGAAGAAAGAAGTTCATATTAGTTTTAAAATCATTGTTAGGAGAGCAAAAAAACTTTAACCTTCATCCAAGTTCTCCAGAATCTGCATGATAAAACACTCCCAACAGGATAAAAAGGTTGGGGGGAGGCAACAATGTCCCACAGATGATCCTTATTCCAAGATTTATAGTTTTTTATAAAAAACGTATGAGTATCCCTTTTTAGAACCAAAGCCCAGATATTAGTAGAGTTAATGCATCTCAAAATCCACTTAGCAAAAAGGTTTTCAACCATTTTGATTGGGTTGATAATACCAAGACCTCCCGCTTTTTTGGGAAGACAACAGATGTTAAGCAAAAAGTTTTCAAACATTCTAAAAAACAGGTAGTAGAATCATGATCAACCAAAGTGCACATATTATTGGAGATAGACGTCTTCGGAAGCATGTGAACAACACAAGGAAGAAGAAGAAGCTTGGAGCACAACACACAATGCTGAATGTATTACTAGAGAATATACAAAGATAAGTATCCCATTAGGGCAAAAGGCATATATACAAGTCGAGGGAAAAAAACTTCCTAAAGAGGGAAAAAAGTACCCTGGCGGTCCTAGAGTGTTCACACACATCACTACCTAAATATATCAACAAATCCCCCTTGGGAGTGATGCGGTGAACAAGTAGCTGGCACTCATGTATAAGGAAGTGCCAAGCTATGTGGAAATCACTCCACAAAAGGAAGTAAGCCCAAAGCTTTGCGAAAAGCTTCAAACTTCTCCCTAGGCAGAGCCTTCGTGAAAAGGTCTGCAATGTTCTCCTGCGTGGGCACATATGCCAAGCTGATCTCCCCAGCAAAGAACCTCTCCCTGACATAATGATAATGCACCTCAATGTGCTTAGTGTGAGCATGGAACACAGGGTTCCTCGTAATTGCCAATGCGCTTTGATTGTCACTAAGATGGTGGTGGCAGAAGACTGACCAACACCCAAATCAGCCATAAGGCGTCTAAGCCACACACACTCAACAATAGCTGTGAAAGTTGCCATATACTCAGCCTCACAACTCGAAGTGGCCACAGTAGGCTGCCTCTTGCTCAACCAAGATATACATGAGCTACCAAGCATGAAGCAAAAGCCACTAGTGGACACGCGAGTGTCATAGTAACCAGCCCAATCAGAGTTAGAAAAAGCATGCAAATCTGGCAGTAGTGATCCCCCCTTGGGATAAAACAACCCAAGTAGCCGAGTACCACTCAAGTAGCGAAAGATACGCTTAACCACCTGCCAATGCTTGACTCCTGGGCAATGCATAAACCTGCTCATCTGTGAGATGGCAAACTGAATATCTAGTCAAGTAATGCATAAGTAAATCAAGCATCCAATAGCCTGCTGATAGAGAACAACATCAAATGCATCTCCAGCATCATGAAGACTCAATCATAAACCTATCTCCATAGGAGTGGCAATAGGCTTAGAGTCTTCAAGGCCAAAACGCTACAATAATGTGTCAATATATTTCATTTGACACAAAGCCATTCCACCATCAACATGCATAAATTGAATGCCCAGATAATGATGCAAATGCCCCAAATCAGACATCTCAAATGAGGCATGCAAATCAGCCTTAAAATCAGCAATATGCTTCCTAATAGGACCAGTGAGCAGCATGTCATCAACATAGACAACAATGATGAGAACCACATCATTAGCACGCTTAACATATACGGTGCTTTCAGTTGGAATGTTCTCAAAACCATGTGCAATCAGATAGGCATGTATCTTCTGATACCAAGCACGTGGTGCTTGCTTTAAACCATATAATGCCTTCTTTAACCTGCACACCTAGTTTTCATGCCCTTTCTGCACAAATCCACGGGGCTAAAAAACATACACTTCTTCATGCAAGCCACCATTCAAAAATGTTGTTTTAATGTCCAACTGATGTACATTCCAACCATGATGAGCTGCAAGTGCACAGATGCTCCGAACAGTAGTCATATGGCATGTAGGTGCAAAGGTCTCATCAAAATCAATGCCTCTTTCCTGTGCATAACCCTTTGCAACAAGCCTAGCCTTATACGTGTCAATTGTACCATCCAGTTTACGTTTCAGCTTGTATACCCACTTAGTGCCAATGGCCTTCTTGTCAGGAGGCAAGTCACATAAAGACCAAGTACCATTCTTCATTATTGCATCGTATTCAGATTGCATAGCATCCATCCAATTTTTTGAATTTTGTGCTTCATCAAACAAAACAGGCTCATTCTCATCAGAGAGACTAGATGCAGCCATAGCATAGCAATCTGATGCAAAAGAGGCACTATGAGAGCCTGAACGAGTACGATATGACAGAGGTGCATCTAATTTGTTATCAAGCAAGGTCTGCACCAACCATTTTGGCATAGTTCTTGCCTGCTCAATATCAGCTCTCTCATCAATAAGTGCATCATGTACATCTGCATCAGAAATGGAATTATCTTCACCATCACATGAAACCTGCAAAGGTTGAGAAGTTGCCCCATTAGGACTAGCATTAGACTATCCACGTGTAAAAAGAGGCAGCAAAGTATCATACATGTCTTTGGAGCTAACAAATGTCTCCTTAGTACATGAAAGCAATGGTTGAATAGCATCTTCCACAAAAACAACATCACGGCTAACCAGAATGCGTTTAGTCTGTGGATGATACAGGCGATAGCCTTTACTTTCAGAATTGTACCCAACAAAAATACATTTTACTGCTTTATCATCCAATTTTCTACGATGTTGTTCTGGCACTAATGCATACGCCAAACAACCAAAAACACGCAGATGAGCAACAGATGGCTTGCGATCATGCCAAGTCTCATATGGAGTGATAGACTGCAGTGCTTTAGTGGGACACCTGTTCAAAACATATGCTACACACTTGACAGCCTCAAGCCAGAAACTATGTGGTAAAGCCTGACTCTTGACCATACACCTCGCCATCTCCATGAGTGACCTGTTCTTTCGTTTAGCAACTCCATCCTGTTGAGGTGTATACTGCACTGTACACTGGTGTTTTATCCCACGTTCAGCCAGAAATGCATTAAAATCAGAAGACACATATCCCCCCCCCCTCGATCAAAACGAAGGGTGCCCATTTTACATGCTGACAGATTTTCAGCCAAAACCAAAAACTGTTTGAAGCACGTGAACACTTTGGACTTTGCCTTCAATGGATATACCCATGCATGCCTGGAAAAATCATCGATGAAAGTCACGAAGGAAAGATCATTCCCAAAAGAAGGTGTCTGCATAGGACCACAGACATCACTATGTACAAGCTGCAATTTCTGAGTAGCCCAAATTGAAGCATCTTTTGGAAAGGACGAATGCTGCATTTTGCCCAAAATACAGCCTTCACAAACATGTTTTCTAGGTGCCTTAACTTTGGGCAAAGAGGACACCATTTCAGATTTCTGCAGGCATAGCAAACTAGCAAAATTCAGATGACCAAAGCGTGCATGCCAAAGCTTTGCATTTGACATAGCCTGAGAATCATTTACTGCACATGCCAAATCATTTAAAGATCTTTCATAGTCTATGAGCTTATACAGCCCCACAACATAAAATGCCAGAAGCAGTAATCACATCGCCATTTGACAGATCATGAACTGTACACCTGTCATCAACAAACTTCACAACCAAGCCAATCTTGGCTAATGCAGAAACTGATAACAGGTTCTTCTTGATGCCTGGCACAAATAAAGCATCTGACAAAGTGAAAGAAATACCATCACCAGTAGTCAAATGATCTTACCAACTCCCATAAAAGGATAAGAGGAGTTGTTGGAACATGTAACAGTATTCCCTGTAGGGGCAGGCTCGAGTGAAGAGAAGAAATTGTGCTACGAGGTAATATGTTTGATCACCCCACTGTCAAAATACAAAACATCTGAGTCTACTACAGACATGCACTGCTCATGAGAAGATGGGTCAAAACTACAGACAGTAGTAAATGCCCATTCTTCTTCTTGCACAAGATTAGTAGACTCTGTTTTTGGTGTAGAGGCCTCTGCAACAACCATTCCAGCCTCTTTCTTGTTTGCCTCTTTAGCAGCCACTTTTGGATAGTTCTTTATGATATGATCATTCCCTTTACAGTACTTACAAAACAATTTCTGCTTTTCTGATTTATTCTCATCTTTATCTTCCTTCTTCGAATATGCAGAATTAGCAGATTTTTGCTTACTACTTGAAGAGCTCCATTTTCCTTCGCCCTTCTGACTAGCCAGGAAAGCTTGCTCTGGAACTTGCATAATGGACCTGTTCTGCCTGGACTGATCTTCCTGCAACAGAACAAAGACTAACTCCTCAAATTATAAGGCATTTGGATTGCCTTTCATCGTCAACCGAAGAGTAGAAGCAATACTCTGATATGAATCAGGAAGACCATTCAGAACGGTCTGCACAAGTGAGCTATCTGGTATAACCTCATCAGCAGAAATCAACTGTTCCTTCAAGTCTTTGATCTTCGTTAGGAAACTGTCCATAGAATCACCTTCATTCATGTGCTCACTCTCCAACTATTTTCGGAGGTAAGCAACACGAGCCTCATTTCTAGCTTGGTACAATGTGGTAAGTGTATCCCAAGCATCCTTAGCTATTCTGCAAGAGCGAATGTGAGGAATAATGGCACGTTTGACAACCAAAGCTATCAATGCATGTGTCTGGGTGTCTCTACCATCCCAGCGAATCTGCTCTACAGTAGGTGCAGCAGAAACTATAGCACGAACAGGAACATGGAGAATATCACCATCTTCGACACCTTCTGCATCAGCTTCAGTACTTGCAGTTGTAACAGTTGCAGGTGTGATAGGACGTTTTTCGACACCTTGCACAATGTTCCACAGTCCTTTTGCAACCAACACATGTCGCATCATATAAGCCCATAACGGGTAGTTGGTACCATCCAACTAATCCTCAACAGCCAACATACGGAATACATCACTGCTTTCAACCATGGTCGGTGACTAAAATACCTTGATGCAAAAGATTGATTGTATCTCAAAAAGTTGAACAGAATTACATAGATGAATTCCACTAGACCTGTAGCAAACTTCGAGATGCTTATACTAGTGAACAGAAACTGGTATATACCTTTGGCATAAAAAAACGAAATAGCCTACACAAGCACTGCTATAGTGCGTTCGAAGGCCAAAACGAGCTTAGATTGTGATTTTGGCACCACAAAGCAAAGCCGTTTTGATCTCGAAAACATGCTCAGTATGCTCACCAAAATTCGTGCGATTCTGAGACTGCAAATGGAGGAGTGTCGACGGCACCCTAGACGAGGCAACGACCTGCTCTGATACCAATTGTTGGAGATATACGTCTCCAGAAGCACGCGAACAGCACAAGGAAGAAGAAGAAGCTTGGAGCACAAACACACAATACTGAATGTATTACTAGAGAATGTACAAAGATAAGTAGCCCATTAGGGCAATAGGCGTATATACAAGCCGAGGGAAAAAAACCTCCTAAAGAGGGAAAAAGGTGCCCCGGCGGTCCTAGTGTGTTCACACACATCACTACCTAAATATATCAACAAATCCCCCCTGGGAGTGATGCGGTGAACAAGGAGCTGGCACTCATGTATAAGGAAGTGCCAAGCTATGTGGAAATCACTCCACAAAAGGAAGTAAGCCCAAAGCTTTGTGGAAAGCTTCAAACTTCTCCCTAGGCAGAGCCTTTGTAAAAAGGTATGCAATGTTCTCCTGCATGGGCACATATGCCAAGCTGATCTCCCCAACAGAGAACCTCTCCGTGACATAGTGATAATGCACCTCAATGTGCCTAGTGCGAGCATGGAACACATGGTTCCTCGCAACTGCTAATGCGCTCTAACTGTCAGTGAAGATGGTGGTGGCAGAAGACTGGCCAACACCCAAATCAGCCATAAGGCGTTTGGGCCACACACACTCAATAGTCGCTGTGAAAGCTGCCCTATACTCAGCCTCACAACTGGAAGTGGCCACAGTAGGCTGTTTCTTTCTCAACCAAGATATACATGAGCTACCAAGCATGAAGCAAAAACCACTGGTGGACACACGTGTCATAGCAACCAGCCCAATCTGAGTCAGAAAAAGCATGCAAATCTGGCGGTAGTGATCCCCCCTTGGGATAAAACAACCCAAGTAGCCAAATACCACTCAAGTAGCAAACGATGCTCTTAACCGCCTTCCAATGCGTGACTCCTGGGCAATGCATAAACCTGCTCATCTGTGAGATAGGAAACTGAATATCTATTCAAGTAATGCATAAGTAAATCAAGCATCCAACAGCCTGCTGATATAGAACAGCATCAAATGCATCTCGAGCATCATGAAGAATCAATCGTAAACTTGTCTCCATAGGAGTGGCAATAGGCTTACAGTCTTCAAGGCCAAAACGCTGCAATAATGTGTCAATATATTTCGTTTGACACAAAGCCATTCCACCATCAACTTGCATAAATTGAATGCCCAAATAGTGATGCAAATGCCCCAAATCAGACATCTCAAATGAGGCATGCAAATCAGCCTTGAAATCAGCAATATGCTTCTCAATAGGACCACTGAGCAGCATGTTGTCAACATAGACAACAATGATTAGAAGCACATCATTAGCACGCTTAACATATAAGGTGCTTTCAGTTGGAATGTTCTCAAAACCATGTGCAACCAAATAGGCATGTATCTTCTCATACCAAGCACGTGGTGCTTGCTTTAAACCATATAATGCCTTCTTTAACCTGCATACCTGGTTTTCATGCCCTTTCTGCACAAAGCCACGGGGCTAAAAAACATGCACTTCTTCATGCAAGTCACCATTCAAAAATGTTGTTTTAATGTCCAACTGATGTACATTCCAACCATGATGGGCTCCAAGTGCACAAATGCTCCGAACAGTAGTCATACGGCATGTAGGTGCAAAGGTCTCATCAAAATCAATGCCTCTTTCCTGTGCATAACCGTTTGCAACAAGCCTAGCCTTATACCTATCAACTGTACCATCAGGTTTACGTTTCAGCTTGTATACCCACTTAGTGCCAATGGCCTTCTTGCCATGAGGCAAGTCACATAAAGACCATGTACCATTCTTCATTATAGCATCATATTCAGATTGCATAACAGCCATCCAATTTTCTGAATTTTGTGCTTCATCAAAAGAAACAGGCTCATTCTCATCACAGAGACTAGATGCAGCCATAGCATAGCAATCTGATGCAAAGGAGGGACTATGAGAGCCTGAACGAGTACAATATGACAAAGGTGCATCTAATTTGCTATCACGCAAAGTCTGCACCAGCCATTTTGGCATAGTTTTTGCCTACTCAATATCAGCTCTCTCATCAACAAGTGCATCATGTAAATCTGCATCAGAAATGGAATGATCTGCATCATCATATGAAACCTGCAAAGGCTGAGAAGTTGCCTCATTAGGACCAGCACTAGACTGTCCACCTGTAAAAAGAGGCATCAAAGTATCATACATGTCTTTGGAGCTAACAGATGTCTCCTTAGTACATCAAAGCAATGGCTAAATAGCATCTTCCACAAAGACAACATCACGGCTAACCAGAATGAATTTAGTCTATGGATGATACAGTCGATAGCCTTTACTTTCAGAACTGTAACCAACAAAAATACATTTTACTGCCTTATCATCCAATTTTCGGCGATGTTGTTCATGTACTAGTGAGCCTCATATGGAGTGATAGACTCCAGCGCTTTAGTGGGACACCTGTTCACTACATATGTTGCACACATGACAGCCTCAAGCCAGAAACTATGTGGTAAAGCCTGACTTTTGACCATGCACCTCGCCATCTCCCTTCACAAACATGTTTTCCAGGTGCCTCAAGTTTGGGCAAAGAGGACACCATTTCAGATTTCTGCAGGGGTAGCAAACTAGCAAAATTCAGATGACCAAAGCGTGCATGCCAAAGCTTTGCATCTGACATAGCCTTTGAATCATTTATTGCACATGCCAAATCATTTTCAGATCTTTCATAGTCTATGAGCTTATACAGCCCACGACATAAAATGCTAGAAGCAATAATAACATCACCATTTGACAGATCATGAATTGTACATCTGTCATCAACAAATTTTACAACCAATTCAATCTTGGCTAATGCAGAAACTGATAACAGATTCTTCTTGATCCCTGGCATAAATAAAGCATCTGACAAAGTGAAAGAACTACCATCAGCAGTAGTCAAAATGATCTTACCAACTCCCATAATAGGATAAGAGGAGTTGTTGGCGCATGTAACAGTATTCCCTGTAGGGGCAGGCTCGAGTGAAGAGAAGAAACTGCGCTGTGAGGTAATATGTTTGGTCGCCCCACTATCAAAGTACCAAACATCTGAGTCTACTGTAGACATGCACTGCTCATGAGAAGATGGGTCAAAAGTGCAAACAGTAGTGAACACCCATTCTTCTTCCTGCACAAGATTAGGAGAGTCCGTTTTTGGTGAAGAGACTTCTGCAACAACCATTCCAGCCTCTTTCTTCTTTGCCTCTTTAGCAGCCAGTTTTGGATAGTTCTTTATGATATGATCATTCCGTTTACAGTACTTACAAAACAATTTCTGCTTTTTTGATTTCTTCTCATCTTTATCTTCCTTCTTCGAATATGGAGAATTAGCAGATTTCTGCTTACTAGTTGAAGAGTTCCATTTTCCTTTGCCCTTCTGACTAGCAAGGAAAGCTTGATCTGCAACTCGCATAATGGACTTGTTTTTCCTGGACTGATCTTCCTGCAACAGAACAAAGACTAACTCCTCAAATGGTAAGGCATTTGGATTGCCTTTCATCATCAACCGAAGAGTAGAAGCAAAACTCGGATATGAATCAGGAAGACCATTCAGAACGGTCTACACAAGTGAGCTATCTGGTATAACCTCATCAGCAGAAATCAACTGTTCCTTCAAGTCTATGATCTTCGTTAGGAAACTATCCATAGAATCACCTTCATTCATCTACTCACTCTCCAACTGTTTTCGGAGGTAAGCAACACGAGCCTCATTCCTAGCTTGGTACAATGTGGTAAGTGTATCCCAATCATCCTTAGCTGTTCTGCAAGAGCGAATATGAGGAATAATGGCACGTTTGACAGACAAAGCTATCAATGCATGTGCCTAGGCATCTCTGCCATCCCAACGAATCTGCTTTGCAGTAGGTACAACAGAAACAGGAGCACGAACAGGAATCTGCACAATATCATCTTCGACACCATCTTCATCAGCTCCAGTACATGTATTCGTAGTACCTGTTGTTACAAGTGTAACAAGACGTCTTTCAACACCCTGCACAATGTTCCACAGTCCTTTGCAACCAATACATGTCACATCATATAAGCCCATAATGGGTAGTTGGTACCATCCAACTTATCCTCAAATAGCCAACATACGAAATACATCACTGCTTTCAGCCATGGCCGGTGACTAAAATACCTTGATGCAAAAATTTGACTGTATCTCAAAAAGTTGAACAGAACTACCTAGACGAGTTCTGCTAAACCTGTAGCAGACTTCGAGAAGCTTATATTGGCGAACAGAAACAGATATATACCTTTGGCACAAAAAGACAAAATAGCCTGCACACGTGCTTCGATAGTGCGTTCGGAGGCCGAAACGAGCTCAGATCTCTGAAACACCCTGAGTATGCTCACCAAATTTTGTGTGAATCTGAGACTGCAAACGGAGGAGTGTCAACGGCGCCCTAGATGAAGCGACGACCTGCTCTGATACCAATCATTGGAGTTAGACGTCTGTGGAAGCACGCAAACAACACAAGGAAGAAGAAGAAGCTTGGAGCACAAACACACAATACTAAATGTATTACTAGAGAATGTACAAAGATAAGTAGCCCATTAGGGCAATAGGCATATATACAAGCCGGGGGGAAAAAACCTCCTAAAGAGGGAAAAAAGTGCCCCGGTGGTCCTAGTGTGTTCACACACATCACTACCTAAATATATCAACAATATCTAGAGGTTTTTCTAGAGAGTTTTGAGAGATCTCTTTCATGGAAAGAAAGCTTATCTAAGAAGACAAATGTGGAGAGCATCAATTTTGTTTTCAACCAATCTTGTGTTATAAGTTGGTTGGAAGTTTTTGCTCACATTTTGTAGAGAGGTAACTCTAGAAAGGTAATTCATCATTCAGACAAAAAGGTTGGTGAATTCAGTCATATCAGTCACATTTGAAGAAGAGTTTTTTCTGAGATATGAGGAGATGGTAAAACATGATTCTATATTCACTTCCATATGTATACCATGTTTGTTTTGCTCTTAGTCTTAGCACTACAGGAAGAGAAAAATTCATTTGAAGAAGTCAAGAGTGCTTGCTACTTCAAGATGAAGAGAACAAAACGTATGGACGAGAAGTTTGAAGATGTTGACATCATCAGGTGGAAGAAAGATGCAAAAGAAGAAAGTCCAATATTTCCAAAAGAAAAGTAAGACTTCCTTTTCTCTTATATTTTCCATATATTTTTCCTACTTTTATCCTCTACATCCAAAGACAAGTATACGAGAACATCTTGTGTGAAGATAGTTTAAAGAAGAAGCAATTTCTTGTTTTGCATGATACTTGGTCATGATTTAGTAGATTTGACAAAGAACTGCATTGAGAGAAAGAAAAGCAGTAGATATATGTTGTGACTCATATGTGTATGAGTTATGTTTTAGTTGAAGATTTTTTAAGCAAGCAGATTATATGTTCCCTCAAAGAATTCTTGGAGTGTCAATATAGAGGTACTTGGTATATGACAAGTTGCAGAGAAGTATATTTATTCTTTATCTAACTCTTGAGGTAAAAGAGTTTTATGTAGCAGATGTTGAAGATGGGTTGAGGCTTTGTGTTTGGAAAGGTTACCTCGTATTCAATATTTTTAGAAAACTTCAGAAAATTTTAGATTTTTTTATATACGAGTCAGTTGAAGAATCTACTTTCTATGATTGTCTTGATTTTTGGATACATGCTTATATTCAAAAAGGTGTTCCATTTAATCCTATCACTTGATTGAGAAGTGGAGTAAGCCAAAAGAAAATCAAGCAGGTACTATCACATTTCACCTGAGTAGAATATGAAGATATGAAGTATCAACTTATAGCCTTTGGAGTTCTCAAGGTGAGAAGTTTGTCCACTTATGTTTCAAGTAGGAGTTGCAAATTCTTGGGAAGGATTTGGTTGAAGAAAGTCTTACAACTTTATATGAGAAGCATGGACACTTAGAGACATTCAAGTACTAATCAAACATTCAGCCATGAAGGTTTGATGAGAGCAGATTGTACACAGGTATTTTGTTGGATAGATCATAGATCTTGTATGATCTTGTATGATCTTGAATGATCATGAAAGATCTTGAGTATTTATGAGTCAGTTGTCTATCCTTTGTTTATGAAGATTCTTAACATTGGAAGAAGTAAGTCAAAGATTCAAATTCTATCAGATTAGTGTTGCAGAGGAATAGAAAAAGATACTTGTTATGTTGCAGAAGGTTATGAATCCTAAAATGCTTTCAGCAAGGTTTTATGTTATGTTAGGATTAGCTAACTTTATTCTATAATATGGAAAGCTGAGGAGTAAACAGTGAAAGCTATTGGCAACTGTAGTGCTAATAAAAATGGTTCAAAGATTTTGTTTCAGATACAGGTATTGATCACTAAAGATCAGATTTATTGAAAGAAGGAAGATGTTCCAGATTTCATAAAGTCTGATATAATTTGAAAAATTATGGATACTAGTGTTAAATCATCCAAGGGGGGTGATGAAACATGAAGACTTATTTTCAGCCATATGTGAAAGAATGCAGTCATACCTTCAGGTATTCCTATATTTCCTTTGTCAATTTCTCTTTATATTCCAGCTTTGAAAGAAGAAGGAAGAAGGAGAATGTCTGGAGAAAGTTCCTGTTAGATGTTTCGGTTCGGGAGAAAGTTCCAGAGTTCTATTGAAGAGAAAATTGATAATTTAGAGAGGTATTTCAGAGGTGCACACATATATGTTTATACCAGACTCTGAAGGAAAGAGGTATGAAAGACTTACAGATAGAACAAAGATGAAGACAAGATGACATCATAGATATGAAATTTTGGTGAGACTCATAGGTTGAGTTGAGTACAGTATGAGATGAACCAGCTAGTGTTCATAATACACTAAGTTGTGAGTTGTCAATCACAGGTTCCAGGATTCAGTTCCTGATTTTGTTTAGTGTATTTACATGACACAGCAGAAGTACATTGAGAAACCTTTCTTAAAGTAAAGGCAAATATGTGGATCCTAGTGTATGCTTACAGGTTTGAGAAGACATATGATAGGAGATAGCAGGTTCAGAGTCAGTACTTGCTACATTTATTGTCAAGCAAATGATTGCTTGATGTATACACTATTGGATATCTAGTTTGCATATTTTCTCAGGTATTATGGTTCATATTCAACAAGTTCAAGTTTTTGAAGTTTGAAGAAAAGTCAAATTCAGTTTTGAAGAAATCTTTTGAAGAAAAGATTTGAAGGTCAATTTTGGGAGTACAAGTTTGAAGCTTATGAATTTTGCAGATGAGTGAAGTCACATGTTCAGTCCAGTTTGTACCAATATGACATTGCAGGGGGGATTGTTGGAAACAATGTCATATCATTGGTCCATTTTGCTGACATAGTATACAGGATCTATAGCGTTGTTATCACTCTCTCTACAAGCAAACGGTGCCTAGCGTGGTGGGTAGCTCAGTCGCCTCCCAAAGTCTCCACACAAGTTCGAGTCCCACCAGCGGCATTGCAAAAATGCAAAGTTTTCTATGCTTTTCAAAACAACGATTAGCAACGGAGTTGTTTTCTTGATGTGTTTTGAAGTGAAAAATCACGTACCAATCACTTTTAGCTTTAAGAGTTGTGCTTTTGAAGTGTGGACAATATTATATAACAACATGTTTGGCTCATTGTTAAAACATCCTACACCTAGTTCAACACCAGCTTTGGAAGCTTTGGTACCTCAATAGAGGTGATGCTACTTAGCACATGGGGCAGCCATGTTGCTATCTTGGAGCATGTTGAGGAGCGGCTATGGAGTTCTTCTTGGAGAAGAAGAGTATGCTCACACTCTTGCTTATGGACAGGACTTGCCCATCAGCAACTTGGTGGTGTGGATCGGCCATCCACATGATGTATTTGAAGATTATCTTCTACATGAAGATTTTGGGTTACTTCAAAGACATTGGATGATGGTTAACATAATATTTTATGTTAAGAATTCAGGTACATATTCTCTTTATGCACACAGGTACTACTTGGAGTTTATGGACGCAGTGGCATCCATATTAGGAGGAGTCCTATTCGGCATATCTAAAGGAGAATCAGTACATGCATGCTACATGCATTTGGATGAGGTGTTAGAGAAGGTAGTTCACATGAGTATGAGGATTTCTGACAGCAAACTTGTTAGCATTCTTTGCTACTTTTATAAGTATGTGATCTTTCACACACGTGTCTGACTTAGGGTCTTCCATAGCCTAAAGTTAGATGAGGGTTTGCTGATTATCAGTTTCACACTAATCCTTCCTCTTTCTGTCACTCATATACACTCTTCTACAACCTATTAGGTCACACATCTCATATATATTCAGATTTCTATCCATACATCTAAATATGTTTGTTACGTTTGTACATTCACTCTTCCATCTATTTTTGTTCACATAGAGTGGTTGAGATTTTGACTCCCACATTGTAAATTGACATTTATATATATGATAGTGTGAGTAAGCAGTGGCTTATGTAACACTTTACACATGTTGTCTAATCTTTGTCTCATCATTTGTATGATTAAGTGTGGTATGTTCATGTTTTGTCAATATTGGAAGATTGGTAGATTCCATGTTGTAGATCATGGACCTATGGAACTTGGACTTGTGGTATAAGTTATGGGCCTACTAAATTTCCAACATCCACCTCAATCATGAGTTGGGTGTCCCATTTAGGGTTTATCCCCTTGATCTACCCTTTTGACCTAAAACTTTTCCTATAATTTCACCAAGTTTATTTAGCCAAAGATAAAAATCAACTAGCAGGTTAGGGAAGTCAACTCATATGGGAATTTTAGTAGGCTTAGGGCCTTTAGGGTTAAAAGCTACAAACCATCTGAAAAAAGAAATGGGGACATTTCTAATGAGCCATTGATCCTCTGTAATGACCTTGAGGGCACTTTGGAAATCTAAAAAAAAATCGGTAGTAATTATTAGGCAGATAGTGCGCTTGTTTAACAAATAAACCCCTAGACTCCCAATTACTTTTCATCCAACCTTTTAGAACCTCCTGAGCCAGTGTGGGCCCATGGCATAGGCCAATAACCACTCTTTTAGCCAACTGATCAGGCCAATTAGTTAGGAAATTTATATCAATCACAAGGGAGTCACCATCCATACTAACATGCATATCTATGTTAATGTAGTGGGGGTTCCCCTCAGCAATACCTTTACCTTTCTCAGAAATAGAAGGATGAAGAGAGTCGTGATGCATACCTTGATTACAACACTCCATATCATCGTTACAAGCTTGTATGCTTGTATGTTCAAAGGTACCTTCAAGGAAGCATTGGAGCTGGTTCTCATCTCCTCCGTTAGATAGGCAGAAGCCCTTGAGACCTGAGCAATGTCCACATACGACCTCATGGAGGTCGATATCATATTTTTATTACCCTGAATGCCTCAAGTGGGGGACATGACACGTTGCTACTAGAGCAGCCATTCGTAAGCACATCAATGAGAGACATTGCCCCCAAAGGGGGGTAGAGGAAGGACAAATGAAAGACCCTATTCTAGAACTCTCCACCCACACTACCAATGGTGGCAAGAGGCGAATGGAGCCCCCACAACAGGAAGGGTGGGAGCGGTAGAGGCGAGCTCATTGCAGAAATTGCACTTCCATAAACCCTAGTTCATGCAAAACCCTCAAACGGAAGTCAAGAATGGAAGCTTCTGTGTGGAGCTTAACTGGAAGAAACTTGCAAATTACGATAAAATTTTTTACATGCCTATTACCACCTTTTCAATATTTCAGAGGGCAAACTGTGTGAAAAGACCACATTCCCTGTTTAAAACACTTGAAACAGGCATTGGGGACTGCCTGCTTCAGAATGCTGCTTCTGACTCTAAAGCTGATAAATTAGCTAGGGACATTGATTGCAAAGAGGCATCTACCAGTAAGTTCCCTCCCAACGCTCCTCCCGTTGTTCAAAATGTCAAAAAACATACCCCCAAGCAACAAAAAAAGAAAGCTGGTAAGACATTTAATCCTTATAGTGTCCTTCTTCATGCTTCTAACCACTCCTTCCTTGAAGAATTGGAAGCAGACAAGGAAAATTATCCAGTGAATCACATGAAGGGATTCGATGTGCCGAACAAGAGGAGGAAGGAGGACATGCAATGAGAGAGAAGAGAGGAACGACGCGCGGATATGCGTGGGAGCCTCGAAACCCACATAATGAACTCTCTTGAGGCAATGCTCTATATATGATGTATATATATGAATATGGGGGTAAGGTCACATGACCCTTACATCCCCAACAATCTCCCACTTAAGGGTCAATGTGACCATAAGTGGTAACATATACAAAGAATGATGTAGGACTATACAATAATGTACAGGAAGAGTCTGGATCTCTACCCATACCAGATCAGCCTACACCAACCGCCTCGAACAAGGTGTATCCATGCACCTCAAACTGCTCTAGACTCATATCAACAAGAGCCGAGCTCATATATGACTGACACAAGAACTGATGAAGTTCCTGCAAAGCTCCCACTCGCTCTATGCCTGTGTCAATCATCGAACGACTGACAACTCCAAGTGCAAATGCTCCAATAGCAACTGCAATGTCTGGTCTCGAGCATAACAACTCGTACATCAGACTCCCGAATGCTGACGAAACATGTGCTATCCTGGCTAACCTAAGCATGTCAGCCATGCCTCTATCCAAGGCATCCAAAGCACCATCGTCAAGACCAACATGTCCTGACATATCTATGTCAACATCTGGCATGAGCGAATCCAAGAATGACTGCATAACTGCTGACTCCTCAGCATCTAAATCAGCCATGCTCACAACCAAGGATGTATCTAGCTGTGCATCATGAGAGCTAATATGCTCTACCATACACTGTGTATCATGAGAGCTATCGTGCTCTACCACACCAAGTGTATCATCATGCTCCATATGAGCTAAATGCACAACATCAACACCAAGATCAAACTGATGATCACACTCTAACTGAGTATCATCACAATGCTCTACATGAGCATCCACATCATGCTCTAAAGCATCCAACTGATCATCCAAAGTGTGCTCCATATGAGCATCCATATGATCAACCAAACCATGCTCTATATAAGCATCATGAGCATCCAAAACGTGCTCTAAATGTGCATCCATCTGAGCATCTAAATCATGCCATACATGTGCATCAAGAATGTCCATAGACCTATCTATAGATCGACAAAATGAGACATGACGAGTCTCATATCGCACATAAGGCTGAACTCCCACTGAGACGAGACTGTCTCTCACATGAAGTACCTGCAGTGGATACCTGTGCCCAATCCTAGCACCTCTGACAAGCGTAAGCTGTCCCAACTGCAACTGAAAATGATGCTCACCAAGGAATGCATAACATCTGCTCTCCTGTAACTGGCTAACTTAAATCAAGCTCATAGGGAATGAAGGCACATAACGTACATGTCTGAGTATAAGTGATGCTCCACTAGGTAGCATAAGGCATACATCTCCTGCACCCTCAATGTCATATGTCATACCATCAGGTAAGTGCACACATCCACGACTCTCACCTGAGAATCGACAAAACCACTCACGATGTGGAGTAACATGAAAACTGGCTAATGCATCAAGCAACCAAACCATATGTGTGCTATCTAATGAGCAAGAGGAATCATGAGATGAACCATAGGAGAAAGTGATATCTCCATCACTAGCATAATCAACTGCCATAGAATCTCCTGAAACCACTACCTGATCTGCATCACGTGCATATCTCTGACGTCGTCGTCGCATCCGCCTAAAGCAACATCGTCGAATATGGCCCTCATGACCACAGTGCCAACATCGAAGTCGTCGATGTGATCTATGTCTCACATGAGTCAATGGACTCGCATACATATCATGTAGTCTCTGCCATAATGCACTACTCGTCTCCTCATACATAACAGACTCATATATAGAATCCACAAGCTGTAATCGGATAGTGGAGCTGGCCAATGCATCCATATCCATCCATACGTGATCGGGCATGTCACGAGGCCTCTGTGCATCTCTATGCACATACATGTGTAACCCTGCACGAACCAATGTATGCCACATCTGAGCTTTCCATCTCGGAAAGTCAGTGCCATCAAATCGAGAAGACACCATGCTGGCAATCCAATAGACTAGCAATATAACAAGAGACTAGAAACAATACTCTATCCTGAATAGGATCACACCTGCATATCCATATGCATAAGTCATATCACAAATGTCTCGATGGAGAAGGAACTATGTGAACCACCTGTCACATAACCATGCATCTAGCATGCATATAAAACCATGAGCATAAGCCTGCTCACCAAGTCTCCAAAGGGACCAAATAGATGTGAAAGAATCCTGGGAAAAATTCGACAGAGTATCCCTTGAAAACTGAGCAATCAAACAAGATAACCAATCAGCAAAGAACAATGAATAATCTGTCACCACCTGTCACTGATATAAATCAAGAGGATAATGGCAACTACATGTGCCAAAAAACTAATGGCAATACACGCCAATACAATGGCACTACAACTCCCACTCAAGAATAAATCCTGCAAGATGGTCCAACTTGTCACAAACAACCTGTGACCAAGTCCAAGTGAATGGAGATAGTCAATGATCCAAAGCTATCGCAAAAGCTTCAAGATCCACTAGAGTTCTCTTCTAGCATAAAAGCTGTCGAAATTTTGGCAGCATCTCCTTTGTAAAATGGACTCTAGAACCAAAATAACCATGTGGGAATCACCATCCACATATGCCAAGAATCACACTGGCAAATATATATCAATCAATGACCAAATGCTAATAACGGTGACAAACAAACGTGTAACTGAGGCTCCAATCTGGATCCTGTACCTGCAAAGAAAACAAAAGATACAAGTACCAACTAAGATCCAATGTCAACTCTCACAAAAGTATGTGCAATCGGAAAGTAAATCCGTAACCAAGTGGCATAATCAAGATATAGACCACAATGCCACTATACATCCATGATCAAACTCATGATGACATAAACTTCAAAAAGAGTATACCACAATGTCATCTTACATGCCAAACAAGTGACAAGATCATGCTCTACTCTCATATGGAGGAGCTACCACAATGATCATACATGTGCAATGCCTTGAAGCTCTAAAAATAAGAGCTTGCACACCAAAAAATTCTCTCTCGAAGAAGTTCCAAAGCAAATTCAACATCCAAGAGAAATTAGGGTTCTCATAGCAAAAATGTGCTGCTCTGTGTTTTGCTGTTTCAGAGGTGATAACCTCTGAATCTGAACTTTTGGTCTTCAGCAAACTTCAAGATCTAACTCTTGGCTACGTAACGACATAAAGAACACCTCAATCGGAGGTGCGTAGCTAAAGATATGCTCAAAACAAGCACCTGCTGTCAATTTCACTTTCACTTGCAACAGTACTGCTCTGTATTCTGCAATTTCGGCAACCTAAAACTCATAATCTGAATCTGAGTTCTTCTACAAAGTTGTAGCTATCTTTCTAAGCTACGAGCAGCAAGTTGAATCATCGCATTCCGAGCTGTAGAACTCAAGTTATGACAAAAAAACCGACCTGCTGTCCTACTCAATGTAGATTCGCCTTCTACAATTCTCTGCGTTTTTCGAATTTTTGGCACTTCAGAAGTCCGAACTAGATTCTGCGCCCTTCTGTGAAGTTGTAGTTCTCTGTGTTAGCTACGCACAGAACTTTAAAACGTGTCAATCCGAGCTTCTTAGCTCGAGTTATGACCGAAATACTGAACAACTGTCAAGAGATGCCGACCTGCACTTCTACCTCTTCTCACCTAAGCTTCCATTGAAGCTTCTTGCACACAAGCCTTCAGCATGCTCTGATACCAATGAAGGGGTTTGGAGTGCAGAACAAGAGGAGGAAGGAGGACATGCAATGAGAGAGAAGAGAGGAACGATGCGCGGATATGCGTGGGAGCCTCGAAACCCACATAATGAACTCTCTTGAGGCAATGCTCTATATATGATATATATATATGAATATGGGGGTAAGGTCACATGACCCTTACATCCCCAACATCACAATTGTGAAGAAGTTCTGACTGATTCCCCTAAAGCTCAGGAGGAAGGTGAGTTAGGCAGGGATAAAGACTGGCAAGTGGTGACAAAAAAAAAGAACCTGAGCAACAGGTACGCAACCGAGCTCAATGAGGACATCCTAATGGATGGAATCAACAAAATGGATGTTGAGTTGCTAGATAAAATAGCTCATGAAGTGCCAGATGAAGATTTCGCCCTCATGTCCCAAAACAAGGTAAATGACATAGTGACCAAAATCCAAGGAAAACCAAAAAGGAAAGAGGGGGTAAGAACTTCAAGTTCGAGTCTTAAGCCCAACAAGGCTTCAAAGATCTAATTATTGCTGCTGAGTTTTCTCTCTTCTTTCTGTTATAATGGACTTGCTAAGTATCATTTCTCTCAACACTAAAGGTTTGTCTGATCCTGTCAGGGCTAAAGTTATTTACTGTTGGCTTAAGAATCTTCCCAGGCTCCCTGATGCCCTCTGTCTTCAAGAGCTGAAAATTGGGGGTCCCAAGTTGGAGGCCCATTTAAAGTTGATTAACCCTTATTATGTTTGGGTTTTTTACTAACCATAGGTAGGGGAAAGGAGGTGTTGCTATCGGCATTAATCCCAAGTGGACTCATCTTATAAAGGGTTCTTCTTACAATCCTTCCAATCAGTGGATTGCTGCTTCCCTCGACTCCCCTCTGAATGTGAGCATTGTGAGCTCGTATGCTTCTAATTGCAGGCACATGAGAAGCAACTATTGGGAAGAGCTTAAGGTCATTCATGGTAACATTTTTTTAATTGGTGACTTCAACATGGTTACTGATATCTTTGATAGACTTAATAAAAAAGGTTCTTGTATATATGGTGTTGAAAAATCCTGCTGGTTTTCTCTTTGTCATCATCATGAATTGATTGACCACTCGGAGTTAACTGGGATTACCCATTGGCATAATAGACAGCCAGATGGAAAGGCCCTTGGTGCTAGAGTTGATAGATGTTAACTGGGATTACCCATTGGCATAATAGACAGACAGATGGAAAGGCCCTTGATGATAGAGTTGATAGAACTTTTGGGAGATCAGTGCTGTTATAGACCAATCCCTCATGCTGTCGGACCATAAACCTATCATGTTGACCCTCAAAAAGAACTGTAAGTCCTTCAGAGCTGGCTAGCCCTACCTTGATGCTAGGCTCCTAGATCTTCCCTCTGTTATTAGTCAAGTCAAGATGGCCATCAGATGGCACTTCGCTAATAATGCTTCTGCTCTTAAAAGTTGGGAAAATGCGGTCAAGGACATTCAAGAGATCTTCACCTTTTTTAAAGATAAGGTCAAAAAGCTCAGATCCCTCAGGAAAAAGAATATCCTGGAAGCCTTAAAGAAGTATGATTCTAATAACCCCTGTGTGGATTCTATTGTTTTGGAACTGAAACTTAGGTGTGAGGAGTATCTTGAAGCTAGTTGGTCTCTTGCCAACTCCAGAAGGTTTTGGGGTGAGAACATTGACATAGCTAATAAGCATATGTTTGATTTGTTGAAGCAAAAAAAGAACAAGGATTTTATACCTATGTTGGCCAAAAGGAATGGTGGTACTGCTACTAATATGGAGGAGTGCTTACAGGAGGCTTCTAGATATTTTATGAATGTTTTCTCTAGTCCTCCCAAGAGAGGGGAGGACATCCAGAGAGCCAAGGCCCATATTGCTTCTATAAGGGTGAAAACTCTCCCTCAGGGACTGGCTTCTATTTTGGACCTTCCCCTCTCTACTAGTGAGCTTAAAGAAACCATATAAAACCCTGTAAGTCCTCAGGTATTGATGGGATCCCTAATGAATTCTATAAAGTGCTTAAGGATTTCCTCACCCTCTACCTTCTGGAGATTTGGGAAGAGGCCACTAGGAAAGGTGCCCTTACCTCTAATATCAACATGGGGGTCATTAGACTCATAGATAAAAAAGGCCCTAAGGAGGATCTCAATAACTGGAGACCTATAACTTGTCTTAACTCTGTGTACAAAGTGTTTGCTTCTACTCTGGCCAGAAGGCTCAGTCCCATTATGGACAAGATCATTTTACCCATGCAAAAGGGTTTTATCAAAGGGAGATATATCCTTGATGCTATTGTTGCTCTGTGGGAAGGTTTTGAGTTTGCCAATGAAACTAATCTTGATTACTAGTTCTTCAAAGTTGACTTTGACAAAGCTTATGACAGGATTGAGTGGGTCCCTTTATGATATTGGTTTAGGGAAAAGATTCATTAAATTTGTCAGTACCCTCTTTGGTAATGCCTGTTCTAGAGTGTCTCTTAATGGTCAGCTTTCCCCCCTTTTAAGATTGTTAGATCTATTAGACAAGGTTGCCCTATTGCCCCTCTCCTTTTTGCCATCTCCAATGATGCCCTTGGGTGGTTGGTCAATCATGAAATGAGCAAAGGAAAGATCAGAGGTATCCCCATCCTTAATTCTAATCATCAACTAGGGCTCCAGATGTTTGTTGATGATACTAACATGTGTACTCTTGCTGATCCTGTGTTTGCAGATAATTTCATTGATTGTCTGAACACTTTCTACCTTGCTAGTGGATCCCACATTAATCACTCTAAAACAGGGTTCAGAGCTTCTAATCAAGTGATTCCCAACTGCATTGCTACTAATGGCTGTCTTATCTTGCAGGAACAAACCATCTTTAGACTCCTTGGAATCCCTATGAGTTTCAATGTCACTATGCAACAAAGATGGGAATGGGTCCTTGACAATTTCAAGAAAAAGGTTTTCAGGTGGTATAATGTGTCATCTTCTCTATCTCACAGATGCTTTGTATTGAAACACTATCTTCTCCCATCCCTCGTTTATTTTCTTTCTTGTTAGAGTCCCTCCAAAAGTCAAATGAAGTAGGTCATTGCTCTTGCCATAAGTTTTTTGTGGGGAGGCAATGAGCAGATCAATAAGGTCCCCAAAGTGGCCTGGAAAACGTGTTGTTTACCTAAGTATGAAGGTGGCTTGGGAATTATATGCCCTGTTAAAATGGCTGAAAATATGGCTGCCAAATGGATTTTTAGGGCCTTAAAATCTCAGGATATCTGGGCTCTTCTCATTAAAAGGAACATCCAAAAATTTTATGTTAAAGGCTATAAAGCCTGTTCCAATAACCACCTTTGGGACATTGTTGTCTCCCCTGTCATCTTTACCCCTGTTGGCAGCTCCCTCTCTTGCAAATTTTGGGACACATGGATGAAGGTTAAATGTTCTTTCTCTCCTAGTTTTAAACACTTATCTAACCTTAACTTCTTTTTGAAGGAATCTCCCTGGCTGGGGTGGATTGCCCTTCGGAGTAACAAAAATATAGATATTAAAGAGCATAAATGTTTTAAATCTGGAATCAAAAGTTGGGAATGGTTCTTCAACTCGGGTGAGCTTGTTTTTTATGAAAATATTCTGGAGCTAACACATCTTTCTCCTGCCTGTTTGCAGCTTATTGTGGAAAGGAAGAACCTTCTGAAGTCAAAGATGGACGAGTGCAGAATAGATAACATCCAACTGCAAAATGTGGCTAAAGACATGTGGAATTGCTTCAAACTCAACAGGGGCTCCATTTCTAGTCTGCTTCCCAAACTCAACTCCAGATGGTGTAGCAGGTGGTCTGCAAAACAATGGAGATATCGGTTTACTGCCATATGGGCATTCCCTTACAACATTAAACATTCCTTCTTGGAATGGTTGATCTTGCATAATGGTCTGTGGACAGGAAACAAGGAAAAGAGAGTAAATATGAGCAATGGAATCTGTTCACTGTGTAGCAGGGAAGAGGATTTGGCCCACCTTTTCATCAACTGTTGGCATGCTAAGTGTTTCTGGCAGCTGTTGGACCCCATTCCATATGTGAAGAATCTCCCTTCTCTTGGCTTCAAAGAGATCATCCTGGGATGCTGCAACACTCTTGATCTGGTCCTGTGGAACCTGTGGAGGGGTCACATCCTGTGGCACATTTGGATAAGTAGGAATCAAAATTTCTTCAATAGTGGCAAGAAAAATGAAAAATTTCCTATGCTCTCTTAGGTGTACTCTGTACACAACTGGTCTGCAGAGTCTTCAATCTATTAAATGTATCTCTCAAGACCGTGAATTGTCCTTTAAATCTCCTCCTCCAAATAAATGGAGAGAATATCTATTATCCTGCTATTCTAGGGATAGGTTTATCATGGTCCAAAATCTGTAATTTTCCGAGTGACTCTTGCTCGTGGGCTTGTTGTTGTGGGATCACTGCTTCCCTGTACCCAGTGTAAATTTTTCCAATAATTTACTCTCTTTTTCTGTTGTTTCAAAAAACAACAGTGTAAACTTTTCCTGGGCTTGTTGTTGTGGGATCACTGCTTCCTGTACCACTGCTTGCTGTACCCAGTGTAAATTTTTCCATTAATTTACTCTCTTTTCCTGTTGTTTCAAAAAAAAAAAGAAAAAACCACATTCAATATCATACACTCATCTCTGCATCCTATGCATGAATGTACATGTCCGTAACAGTGTATGTCGATAAACAAATAAAACAATGTGTCGTGTATGTCGTGTAGGCTGTAGCTCATCAGTCGCGGCTCGCGATTCGCGAGTCGCTGCTAAAAGGCTCCCCCTTGGGCCTTGCCGCCCGACAATCAGATGAGGCGGGGAACGGTGCAAAATTCTACCAAACGGGGGGCCCCCTTAAGCAAGCATATGTGGACAGTGGTAGGAACATACAGGAATTCATTGAATGCCAGCTCTAGAGAGATATGACATAGGCATTATGAGCTGTAGGTGGGGGGCCGGGGGCACGCCATAGCTCGGAAGCCCGGGCCCTGGAGCCCGGGTTCGGGAGGACCATGGACGTAGAACTTAGAAGATAGTTGTGAAAAGAAGGGGTTGGTGAGTAATATATGTCCTTTAATGGCTGGCAAAACTAGTTTCTGTGATGAGGTGGGTCATCTAGATACTACTGTGCGAATGATGAACCGCCGAGCTCCTTTAACACGCAGAAAGTCAGAGCAATTTAAAGAAAGGGGCCGATAGGTAGCGCCAACCTGAGGGGTAGCTTGGTAGGCATGAAAGTTGTAGCGGTCCACGGATTTCGAGAGATGTTTTACAACGTGCATCATACTAACTTCTAATTATAATCTAGGAAAAGACGTAAGCAAGCGAAGTGAGCAGTAATCAGCGAAGACCGTCTGCTGGCATAGTAGCGAGAGAGTGAGCTCCAGTACTCAGCTTATGTTTTATTTAAAGGCAGGGTCTTCAGATGTAGATATTGTGCAAGCTTAACTGTGCATTTGAGGTACGTGTGCCTGTTTGTGTGAGATCTGGAGGTCTGTAGAGGTTTAGGCCTCAGCAGCGAGGTCCTTAACATCGATCGCTTAGGTATTGACGTCGTTCCATTTTCTTTTGCAGTTCGAGCTTGCAGATTGTTAGTGATAAGATACAGTGGCGGTCATGGCGGCTTTCAAGAATCTCGTGATGTCCCTTCTTCTGGTTTCTCTTGTCGCGGCGGCGTGGATGCCGCAGACTGAGGCTGCTAGGAGCACCGGAATGGCCAATGTGGAACCCGTCGAGGAAGTGGCCGATCTTTCCCTTGACGAACAGCAACAGGTGCTTCGTCTCCAGGAGGATATGGAGGCTGCCAAACGTCACCTTTTGATGTATGATCCCTATTACAACAAGTGGTACGGTGGAAAACACTAAGAGCGACAGCTTACCGGTGATCGTTTGATCTTCCGCATGCCATGGGTTATTTCACCGCTCTGTTGATGTGTCTACTTGCTTGCTGGAGTCCGCCATTGTGTCTATCCATTCTCTCGCATTGTATTACCCATTACTAAGTGAAGTCCATTCTCGCTCTATGTTGCTCACTTGTTATTCTATGACGTCCATTGAATAGCAATTTCATTTTAGCTTTGTTCGAGTTGATGTCAATGATGTTGAGTTTGCGCGGTCCAAATGGATTGTTGTAGTTTGATAGTAGTGGACGTGCCTTCTTGCAGTGTTTACTGCAGTGCCATGAAATTTCGGCCAAGATTCGTAGCCATCGTATGTTTCGTTGATTATATAATGAAGCGGTCTGTCGAACGCAATAGCTTAAGTGTGTTTGATAGTGGTTGGTGTCTGATGCGGGAGATGGATACAGGATTTTCATTCTTTAATGTTCGTTTCCTTTTCAGGGAACCTGCTCCTTTACCAGTGTATGAATTTCATTCTCCGTAATATTAGGGTTTCGTTGTTTGGGTGGCTGTGTAGCGCGCGTGACGTTCTGTTGTAAGTGGCTTGGTTGTTACTACTCTGAGTGAAATTAGCACGGTTCGACTGCCAATCTGAGAGCGACGTGATCAGCGTTGTGCTCGAGTGAGATAATACATTACGTTTTTTGTTGCAATTGACTGCGTGTTAACTTTCAGCATATTAAGAGTTTCCGGCTCTTGGTAGAGGTATTCATCAAATGAATCGAGTGAGAATGCGCGGGGTTTTGCTTTGGGACTCACGGAAATCCATCTTGTCATGCCACTTATTTCTCTGCATCCGCAGACGAATTGTTGACATATGTTTGCCTGTCATCATCTTCTTGATCCACTTTTGATGTAGTTTTGTTTCCCAAGTAAAGGCGTAAGGAGATTTTATGCCTCCCACAGCACTACCTTGTATTCATCTTCGATTAGGCAGTTTTCTTTCATAGCTCTGACAGAGCATACTCTTCTTGTAGCTTACAGGGTATGTTATAGGGCCGCCGTCTCTTATTCGGAAGATACGTGCTCTTTTTCCCTTTTAAGAGAGTGTCGGCTGCAATAATCTTTGAATATTTCAACGGGTCATTGATCAACTCTTCTCAGTCACAAATCGTGCCTTGTTTCGAAGAGGAAGTTTCGCTCAAGCCTATCACTGAAAGCAGGAGCTTCATAGTTAGTCAATTGATACCCCAAAGGGAGTAGAAGTTGGAACTCCCTCCCCCGCTTTAAGAGGCGGAACACTGAATCATTCAAGAAAGTTCGCTTCAGAAGGCGGAATACAGCCATTAATCGTGGTCTTGAAGCATTCCATTGTATATCCTTTGGAACTGAGTCGTCCCGTATGACTTCCAAAGTATATTGACATATAATCCATTTTCGTTAAACACTAAAGTCTTCAAATCTGTTTTCTTTTAATCCAGCTGGCGTGGTTTAGTGGATGGTCCTGTACTCCTAGGTGCATGGGCAGGGTTCAAATCCTGCCTAAGGCTGGATGCCTCAAGAGTTTTTCAAGATGGGTGCCTCTACCTTACGGGTGAGTCTTTCCAATTCAATGTATTCTAAAAAAAGTCTCTTCTTTTTGTCCAGTGGTTCTTTAGGTTATGTCGGGCTGGTTAGATCTTACACTCATCCTGCACTCGCAAGCATATCCAGAGACCAGTTATCTGTCTTTTCTTGGGTATCTTGTTGGCTATCTCATAGGCCTTGCACATGAGAAAATATTGCTTCACTTCGGGTGAAATTTCACCTTTTTGGGTGACCGGAGGTTTGTGAGGCCAATGGACTGGTGCCCTTGACTGGTGCCCTTGAGCACCAGTCCGTTCGGGTGATCGGAAACCAGGCGCTATTTTTTATTTCCTATTTTTATGTATAAACTTTAAAGTGGACAAAGATTCAGTACAGTTTTTTATTAAAATATAGAAAAAAGATGTCAGATATTTATTAAAATATAAAACAAAGTCATCAGAGTTTTTGTTTATTTCTGTGATCGATCTCAATGCACTCATCAGAAATCCGATCATCTGGTTAACATGTATCATGTGCACCTGATGCACTTTTTGGATCACCCGAAAAGTGACATCCGGTCATCGAAATTTCAGTCCATGTGCGAGGGCTATCAATCATCTCCATATTCATATCAAAGGAATGGCGCCTCGAAGCATTCGAAATGTTTCTGTAGATTGAATTGTCGGAGCTCTTCATGGTTATCGCCCGACATTGAAGTACCTATGACTGAAAAAGTAGATTTTTTCAGAAATTATGCATTTCTATCCCAAAGCGTCCTTATCAACTAAGTGCAAATTTATTTGTAGAACGTCTGCAAAACCCTCTGTACAAATTAGATTTTTTCAGAAATTATGCATTTCTATCCCAAAGCGTCCTTATTAACTAAGTGCAAATTTATTTGTAGAACGTCTGCAAAACCCTCTGTACAAATTACTAGGTGTGGAGATTGATGGTTTTCGGCCGACACGTGTATACATGCCTATATCAAAAAACCAATTTGTTTCTTCCAATCTTGGCTTTCTTTAGAAATCACATGGCGAATGTATGTATGTGTATGAAGAGGTGGTTGGAAAGGGAGTACCGCAAAACTCAACAAGCAAAATACTCGTTGGTAACTTAGAATAATGTTGGGAAAATAATCTCTATCAAAAAACAAAAAACGATAACTTCGTGTTTCGGAGGACTCGACGGTTATCCCCTGGCATGAAGTCCTTATGACATCAAAGATTGATGCATTCGACAATAAAAATAGACCTCATATCTATCCGAATGCGTCCTTATAATAGGTGTGCACAATTTATATGCAAAGAATATTGCAAGACTTTCTCTACAAACTAGTAAGATTTGTAGGAGTGGGAGATAATTTTTGAGTCAACACGTGCATGCACGTCCGAATTCAGGAGGAAGAAATTTCTTCCACACTTGAAAGACTTTAACAAGAGCATGTATACATGTATGATACATGTGTATGGAGATGTGGCTGGGAAGAGAATATTCAAAGTTTTTTTAAGAAGGCATGTATACTTGTATTTATGCGTATGGAGATGTGGCTGGGAAGAGAGTACCGCGCCAAAAAACTCAATCAGCACAAAATACCTGTTGAAAACTTAGAATAAGGGTGTAAAAAAAGATCATTAGAAAAATCCAAAGCATGTGGTACACGATAATAGTGTAATTGAGTTTAGATGGTCACCGCCGATGGCTTTTACCTGACTTATTTGAATAATGCTTGACAACATTATCTATCCCCATCACAACAGTTATTGAATATATGCTGGACATGATGAGAGAGAGAGAGAGAGAGAGAGAGAGAGAGAGAGAGAGAGAGAGAGAGAGAGAGAGAGAGAATGCTGTACAATAAGATGGTTGGGTAGTTAATTCATCTCATGGTTCTCTCACATTGGTTAGGCAACCATTCATAATCGAAATGAGGATGGAGGCCAAAGCCATGGAGGATGGATCAACATATGTGAGGATTTGATCCAGATCTGAGTTACATTCATTACAAGTGATGGTCATTTTTTCAAATCATCCAAGCTCTTAAACCCATATGCGGGTGATGAGAGGGTGATTTACCTTCTGTGTAATGCCATCTAAACTTTGTAAAAGCTGCCTCCACTTTGTGGGATTCGGGGGATCCCGTGGGCATTAGTCCCTTTCTCTTGTACCTTTTTTTTTAATTAATTCAAGTCCAGGAGAGTAGGCTACAATCGAACTTTCTTTATTAAAAAAAAACCATTCAAGAAATAGAAAAAAATAGATCAACAATCCCATTACTTCTTATGGTCATGTGTGCAATGATTGTGCACCAAAAAGAGAGTGTGGGACATACTTTGATCGAAATTGCTATTAGGATCCATTGTGAGTGAGCCAACAATGGAAGATGGTCGGATGTCTTGCAAGATTATGTAAATACTTTTGAAATTTCTTCTATTTGTTCACTTGCATTTAGGATACAATATCTACAAAGAAAAAATATATAAAAAAATTTCACAAAATTCTATGAAAAATCATTATAAAAATTTGGTTTTGATTTCACCCAATGAAAAGATTGAGAATATAATTGAGCTTTCAAGAAGTTTTACTCTGATGAAAGAGCTTGAAGTGTGCTCTCCAAGATAATCGTAAATCTTAGACTACAGTGATTCTCAATTCAATTGAAGAATATCAATTGATTGCTAGATTCTTACATGAACATGAAGGGAATGTGAATATGAAGTGTAAGATTGTGGAAAAAACGTAAAGTCCATAGATCAACAACTAACAAGGGAGAGTTATAAGAAGTTCAAAAAAGTGCCTAATGAGCATATGTTAAGATGTGGAATCTGCAAGAAAATAAGAATTATGATCACCAAGTGCTAGAGAGATGACTCTGCTCCCAACCTTATGCCTGTATATATAGCTGCTCGAATTAAGGAGGACCACAAATGTAACTAGAGTCCACAAGTGCATGTGCAATCTCCTCCACTCCTTTCATATCTTCCACCAGAGTCTACTAGTGGCTTGAGTGATATCGACCACTACTTTAGTACCTTCCACTAGAGTCCACTAGTGGTTGGTGTACTTGCCATTAGAGTTAAGTCTCCTTGGACTCAAGTTAACTCACGTTAACTTAACTCACGTTAACTTAACTCACGTTAACTTAACTCACGTTAACTTAACTCACGTTAACTTAACTCACGTTAACTTAACTCACGTTAACTTAACTCACGTTAACTTAACTCACGTTAACTTAACTCACGTTAACTTAACTCACGTTAATTTGAGTTACAAGGCTCTAGAGCTCTTTGGGCAAAAATTTTTCCCCATGCTTTCCATGGGGGTTGAGCCCAAGACCTCCTCCTACACAACCTTGAGACTTAACCACTAGGCTAAGTGGATCACTTGTTTAAGACAGCACATGAACTTATACTTAAGTCTAGTCTCAAGATCTTTGACCATACATGAGTGACCAAACGATGTTCCATTTCAAATTTGTCTGAACCGGCCGGATCTTTAGATCATAGAATTAGTTTATTACATTCTTCCCCCCTTGGGAAAGATTTTCATCCTCGAAAATAAAGCTATATATAATAACCATAGGCAACCTTCGAGCCTCATGTTCTTAAACCTGAAGAACATGGTCATGTTCTAAAACTATCTCTATGGTGGGGTCCTTGCCCAAATGATTCAAAAGACCATCTCGTTTTGTAATTTGATGAATTGGTCAAAGTACAAAGTAATGAATGAATAATAAGGGTGGATCTAAAAAATCCTTATCCATTTCATTGTTTCTCGATGTGCAATCTAGGCACAAACATATGAAATGGAGATGGATTCCAATTACTAGTCCATTTCTAGGCATAACTAGTGCATGGACTTAGTAATCAAGATGGGATTCTTATCCCTCACAAGACTTTGAGAACTCTTGATTCATATGAATTTGATTTGGAAAACTTGAAGTTTGGTTGGTCCAAGCATCTTTATGAGATGATGGCTTGGTCATTTATCTTCAAATCCGTGTGTTTTCGGCTGTGCGTGTGCAAAAATTCCTCTCGAATCCCACTTGGGGCATACTTCAAGTTGGAAATTGCAAAATGAAGATCCTATCTCTGGGATGTCGCATGTGGGGCTTGAACCTAAGGCGTTTAGATGACCAATCCTCTCCTCTATCCATGGGAACCAACGTGGCTGGCTAACATTCATCGTCATATATTCTTACTCATAGCTTGTTCAGCATCAAAATTTTTCGATCACAAAAGAGGAAGAGAAAGGTCTCTCAACCAGGTTGGAGCTTACAACCTTTGCAAAGAGATGTGCTTACCTTAACCACTAGGCTAAGTGGATCACTAAGAGAGCACATAAACTTATGGTTAAGTCTAGTCTTAAGATCTTTGGCCATACATGAGTGATAAAATTATGTCCGATTTCAGATCTGTCTGAACCGTTCGGATCCTTAGATCATAGACTTACTTTATTACATAATCAAGATAGGGCATGAATTTAGTGAGGAAATTATGAAGGAGATCAAATTTGGAGAATATACATTTCTTACATAGGCAAAGAAATCAAAATTTATAGAAGTGATCAAAAGACATGGAAAAGCATTTTCTCTTTTTCGAGATGAGATAGGATGTGCATATCCAAAGTTAGTACCTCCCACGATTATTTTTACCATGCCCCATACTCAGTGGAATCTTTGACCTATTCGAGTTCCAAAGGCTTATTTATGTGAGCTTATGGGATTTTCAAAAGAGAAAATGTCTATGCAAATATTAGATCCTTCTTAGTACCCTATTTGAATATATGGTTCATGGTGCCAAAAAAGAATGAAAAACTACACTTTATTCTAGATTTGCAACATGTTAATAAACTCACACTACAAAATGTAGGAATTGGACCTATACTAGATGAATTTATTGACCATGAAGAATCCTCTAGGCCTTGTGCAGATGCGTACTTTGCCCCATCGGAAGAACATATTTTGTGGCTCATATGATGAATTTGGTTTACATAACTTCATACCTATATTGATTATTCCTTTTATTGATGACTTTCTCCTAAAAGCTTGTGAGGAAAGAGTGAAGGATGAATCTATAGACTCTTTTGGATGTAAGAAATTTTTACTTACCATATCTCAGATTGTGAGAAGCTTTTAGAGATTTGAGGAGGTTGGTTTGACATTTACTCTAGAAAAGTATGTTTTTGGTGTCAACGAAGTTCTTATTTTAGAACATCTGTGTGGTCACTATGACCGAAAGCCATACCGATAGAAACTTGAGGTCATTAGAAAGATTTTTGAGGTGTGTTGTAATGCAAGTGAAGTGGGGAGAGCTCTAGGAGCTTGTATTTTCTATGATATCTAGATCCCTAAATTCCATCATGTTGTGAACCCATTGTATGATCTCCTAAGGTAAAAGGAAAAGTTTCTCTAGACTAGTAGACATCCAAGAGCCATAAAAAAACTAAAATGATTGTTGGTCAAAGCTCTAATCCTAATTTTGATTGTTGACACCAATCCTATTGTTACAGACTAGTTCATAGGTCAAGATTATGATGATAGGCAAAGAAAAAAAAATTGTTTTTGGTGCAAAAATGTTTCACGAAACTCAAAGAAATTACCTGCAAATGGGGTCTTGTTACTACATTAAATGCTAATAAGGAGTATTTTATTGGCATGAATGTGATTTTTTTTTACAAAAGGAAGTTCAACCGAAGCCTACTCTCCCATTCTTGAATTAATAAAAGAACAACTATATAGTGAATGGGCTTAGTGCCCTTGTAATCCCCTTTATTGCACAAAGCAAGGATAGAATGATTTGATAGCTATGGCAGTCCAAAACCGGTGGGATACCTAATATTCGATGGGTGACAAACTTTTTAAAGAGAGTTTCTAAGCCATTTCATGATTTTTTCATCGTCCTCATGAATGATCCTATTTCTTTTAATCTTTTTGTTTTCCAAGACAAACTTCCTATGCTCTCTAAAAGGTAGACATTTTTTACAATTACATATTCTTCTACCTAATAGGTAGATGGAATTCTCATTCAACCACTATTTCAGATGGCCATCAAAGTTGATCCCACATCTTCTAGAGCAGTTCCCCTCTGATGGCGTTCCAAAAAGCAATAGAGCATCCAATTGTTTCTTCAAGTAACACTTTTTTCTAGTTGATTAGCCTTGGTAAACTCAAAATCCTGGTGAGAGACTACCAAATGGAGAAGCTTCTAGGACATGAGAAGAAGAGATGGCCAAGGTCCTTTCTACCCCAAACACAATGCTTACACCAGTGAGGGGTCGCATACCTTTTATTAGCTTTGGCATTGGTCTAGATTCCATGATGGAGGATTTTTCACATAACAAAAAGTATTGTTCTCAATGAGAGGATGCCACAAGTCCCCGCACATGAGTTTCCATCTGATGCTAGACTAGTTCTTTCACCATCTCCTGTTAAGGGAGATATGGAAGTCAAGGTGCTTATGGATCCTCAAAAATTTATGCAATTTATTACCAATTTTTATAAACTAACTCATGTTGTAGAGGAAGTCCTTCACCAATGTCTATGATGATCTTGGTGGGAAGAACTACGTTAAGGAATACTTCTACACAAATCTACAGGTTCCATCTAGCATTGAAAGAGTGTGCCGCATCTTCATCAATTGGCAATTGAAAGTAGGGATATTTATGCCTCTTTGATTGGTTCACATGTGCACATTACCTCAAGGTACCAACTCAATTGCACACATGATGAATGCAATGAATTTAGTGCTACATAATTTTATCCTGCACATTAGAATGCCATTTATGGATGATATTCTTATTAAGTCTTGTGTTGAAATGGATCAAGAACTTAATATGGCCAATGAAGGATGTCAAAAATTTTTCAAAGCTTAAATTCTTGATTTTGAAAAGATCTTTCAAAGATTCATTGAAGTGGGCTTGACTTTTGCTATTTAGTAATCTACTTTTGTGGTGAATGAGGTGTTCATGGTTGGACATGAATGTGGCTTTTATGGCCAAAATTTGTATTCTCATAATGTATCAAAAAGTGGAAGAAAATGACAAAAAATTTGCAAGACTCTGAGTGAAGTGAGATGATTTTTAGGATCATGTGTTTTCTACTCAATATACATTCCTCATTTTGCACATGTAATAGATGATTTGTATGGCTTATTGATGAAAACAAAAAAAAATATTGGATTGATAAGCATACATATGCCATTAAGAAATTAAAAGGACTTTTGATGAAGGCTCCAATTCCTAAGAGTTCATTGTGTAAGAAAGTATTTATGCAAGAGAACATAGGAGCAATAGCATAGAAGATATGAGATATAATAGATTTTCAAAAACTTGCTACTAACAACAAGTACAAAGATGATGGTGTTGTTCACTCATGTGCTCTCAAGGTAAAGTTTAAATGGCAATCTAGAAAACCTAGATAGAGAGTTAAAATGTAGAGGTGTACTAGCTCAATCTGATATCTGGGGTAGTGTAGAAGTCATCTATTTATAGGCTAATGGAGAGATGTGGCCTTCTATGAATGGCTATACATGGACGACAACCACCCGCGTAATCTCCATATGCGGCTTAGGCTAATTCAATTGACCTAACAAATATGAATGATTTTGATATTGATAGGGAATATTCCATGGAATATTCCCTTTAGTGTCACATCAGGGACAATCCCCATAGACCTCCATTGGGGGGACCATTGGCCCCTTGGGCCTTGTAGCCAAGGGGACCTTTGGCCCCTTGGGACCCCCAATCGAGGATGCTCCCTGCTATCCCAGACCCCAGAATTGGGGACCCTGGTAACTCCCTTTCCTTAAACTACCTTAGATGGTCTAATTTGACCTTCATCCAACATGCAAGTTGGGATTCCCATCAGTTGGGTAATGCATGCTTGGCTTCTCATCATAATGGGGCCTTACAAAATGTGCATTAGTACATATAATTATGATAGGTAGACATTGTTCATATACTAAAATCCCCCCTCAATGTTTACAGAAGGATAACTCAAGTAGTTGTGGGTCCTATGCCCATCTGTCAAAGATGCCTATTGAGCTTCTCTTTTCCAAGTGCATTAGTAAACATATCAACACAATTTTCTTCTATTGGACAATATTCTAGATCCACAATTTCATCTTCAATCAGCTCAGGAACATAATGGCACTTTACTTCAATATGCTTGGTGAGAACATGAAATACTAGGTTCTTTGCGATGGCTGTGAAACTTTGATTATCACATTTAAGTATAGTCACCATTTGTGATGGAAAGCCTAGATTTGCAAGAATTTGCCTTAAGTAGATTGCCTCACAAGAGGAAAAGCAAGTTACTTTGTACTCTACTTCAATGGAGGAGAGTGCAAGGGTTGGTTATTCCTACTTACCCAACAAAATATTCCTACACCACGTGAGAAATAGTATCCAAAAATTGATTTTCTAGAATCACACTCTCTAACCCAATCCAAATCACAATACCCTTGAAGTGTATCACATGTGGTATAAAGAACAACAAAATCCAAGATTCCTGCAATGTACCTTAGAATTTGCATGCCTGCATTCCAATGGCTCTCTTTTGGTTTGTTAGAGAATCTACTTAATACACCAATTGCATAATAGATATCTAGTATAGTGTTGCACAAAAGATAAGACTCCCAACAAGCTTTCTATGCTTCTTAGCATCTACTTTTGGTGTACCATCTTTTGCTAAAAATTTAAGATTTACCTCCATAGCTATGCTAGTGGCTTTGTAATCCATCATCCAAAAATCTTTAAGGATTCTTTTAGCACATTTCTATTCTGATATGAAAATCCCATCATGCTTTTGCCATACTTCAATGCTAAGGCAATAATGGAGTAGCCCGAGATATGCTATCTCAAAATCATTGCTCAAGCTAGCTTTGCATGATCTCTTGTAATGATCAAGTCATTTTCATATAGGATGAAAATCACCAGCTGGTTATCTTTTTTCATAACATAGAAATTTACATAAAAAATACTTCTTTGAAGGCCTAGTTTTTTGAAAAAAATGTCAATTCATTGGCACTAAGCTCTTGGAGCTTGGTTAATCCTTGTTAGTGGTAGGAGTGAACAACGAGAATTGAGAACACAAGGGAGCATGAGGGAAGAAGGCAAAAAAAGGAGGAAAAGACTTAGATACAGGGCTCACTAGGCAAGTCAAAGAAGATTAGGCTTGAATTTCTACAAAAATTCAAACTTTATTTTCACAAAATAAATATCTTTATGACTACACATTATTGTAAATACTCACTTTTGGTAATTTCAACAGCAATTTCTGGAATCCAAGAAGTCCTTTAGCTTGAAGAGTATTATAAAGGCTCACATTTCAATTTTTATCATTTTTGGAGCTTGTTTGAACCCTCAAAATAGCATAGGAACCTATTTTTAACTAGGCTAGACACTAGGTTTGAAACATGCCAAAAGTAGTCAAAAACTATAGAAAGAGCTAGAGCTCATTTTTGGGGTTAGAAAGTTAGAGATTGATCTTCTTCTTGGACATTATAATCATTCTTTGAGTTAATGAGCAATGGATTCCATTGTTCTACTCTTTGATCTTGCATTGTGTGTATGTGTGTGCATGTCATCATGCTTCTCACCCACCCACTTGTGCACTCCTATTACTCATGGTCATCATACTGTCCTAATGTCTCCATGGATTGATAAACTGGGTCTTCACCATGGTTGTACTTCGTGCTAGAGTGACACCAAATTCGGCACCGTTGTCAAGGAACACGATTCGAGGATATGTGTGCGATGGTAACACATAGAATCTTGATGTTGGAATCATTGATAAGTAGCTATTTTTTCTATTTTCTTTACTTTTTCCATCACCATCTCCACTCTCCTCTTCCTTCCATCTCCATCATCACCAAAAATTTTAGTTTTTTGTCATATACCCAAGCCCTCCATCCATTCCATCCTTTCACTTGTGAGAGAGATCAAGAGAGCAATTGTGTGCATGTTGTTTTTGCATGTTTGTGAGATGTTAAAAGTGCTTTCGGTTAAGCCCTTTTAATTTTGTTTTTTGGGTTCTTGGGATGGACAGGGGTCTGCTAGTACAGAGGCCCTTTTTAATTTTCCCAATTCAACATTCAGTTAACAACTAAATATTTCCGATTCAACACTTATCATTGCGCAATGCATTTACTCTATGTATCAAGTACTTACAGATTCACATAGAACTGTTAAAGTTAATCGTAATGTTACCTTAATTAATGATTAATTACTGAAACTTAATACTCAGACACAGTACTCAGAATTCTGCAAATCTGCAACACAACATCTCCAGCGCAATATAGTCTGGTGATTCCTCTTCTCGCCCGAAGAATGTCGTGCTTGCCTTTTCATTACTCAAAATAAGGTTACATCTTTTTGCCATGCCTTTTCGGTGCGATCAAATATAGAAAAAGTAAAATTACATAGAGATCCAATCCGGCGGCTAACAATAGATAAGTAGCCCATTAGGGAAATATGCATATATGCAAGCCGCGGGAAAAAAACCTCCTAAAGAGGGAAAAAAGTGCCCCGACAGTCCTAGTGTGTTCACACACATCACTACCTAAATATATCAACAAAATCCAACCTCAATCAACCTGTCGATTTCTTCTTTTATTTTAGCTGCATAAGTGTCATTACATGTGTAGGGCTTTTGTTTGGTGGGCTTGGCATCTACTATCATGGAGATAGTATGAGAGCATATTTTTGGATCGACTCCCTTCAAGTCTCTATAGTGCCATGCAAACACGCCCCTATATTCCCCTAACAAAGCTACAATCTTTGCTTCTTCTTCTGCACTTAGGTCGTCTCCTATGTATGTACATCGCTCTTCGTTCCCTTCAATGGTTACCACATTTTTTTTTTCTTTATTACCATATGCATATTTGGGAAGATAAAGGTGTCTACTAAGGTACTTTGAAGCTACATTGTCAGGTGTAAGCAGGATTTGTGCAACACCACCTCATTTGTGGAGTGTATCCAACCATCTCCTCACAGTGGTACAAGAGCTATCATCAACTCAACATGGGAGATGGATTCCCATCATCAATTGACAAATTGGATCAAGGTAATTACTTTGCTTGTTCTATTAGAATGGAAGCATATCTACAAGGTAGAAATCTCTATGGTTACATATCTGGAGATGAGTCAATGCCAATACTCAGAGGCAAAGGGCAACCTACTCAAGAAGAACAAGAAAGGTTATCAACATCATGCTCAAAGGATGCCTTGGCTAGGTCATATCTTCTCAACTCAGTCTCTAATTTCTTGCTCCCACACATTAGGAACTATAAAACATCACAAGAAACTTGGAATGCACTTGAAGCATTATTTTTTTCAAGCACTAGATCAAGAAAGAACCAATTGTGGATGGAGTTCACAACACTCAAAAAGATGCCCAAGAAGAATGTGATTGATTATGTCACAAAAATGAAGGACCTAGCTGATCAACTTGGAAGCATTGGAGAAGTCATTGATGAGGAGCAAATTGTGAGACAAGTGATCAATGGAATCAAGGCAGATGATAAATGGGAAGCATTCACCACAACAATGGATCTTTACATGGACATGCAGGTACGTAACTTCAATACTCTAACGTGACAACTATTCACTCATGAAGCCAAGCTTGTGAAGAACAATGACAACTCAAAAGGTAATCAATCCTCTACCTTATACACTGATAAGGACAAGAGTAAGGATAGTAAAGGTAAAGGCAAGAAATCTGATGATGAAGCTAGTACCTCCCAAGCTAACTTAGCACGAAGAGGTAGAAGTAAAAGAGGAAGAGGCAGAGGAGGTAGACGAGGTAGGGGGGGATTCCAAAGTGCCTCTCCATGTGCCATATGTGGATTGAGTAACCATACAACTGAGAATTGTTTCAAGAACCCTAGAAATAAAAAAGGAAGAGGCTTCACCAGAGGAAGCTATGGAAGAGGAAGATCAAACAATTTCAACAACTACAACAACTACAATAACCAAGGAGGCTATAGAGGAAGGAGAGACTACAACAATTACACTGAAGAGCAGGCACAAGACTCACTTTTGTTGATGAACATGACCATTAAGCAAGGTAAAGCAAATGAATATGTGTTCTATATAGATTCTGGTTGTTCAAATCATGTAGCAAGAAATGTGGCATTGTTATCTGCCTTGGAGGATCCAAGGAACAAGTGTGAGGTACAAAGAGGAGATGACACAAGGCACTCAGTTGAAACGATTTGAAATGTGAAGACCTTAGATGGAAATATGAATCTACTCAATAAGGTATTGTATGTACCTACCATACAAGGGTTCAAGAAGATAGCAAAAGGAGAAAAGATAGGTAGACTCTTTACATTTGAGCTACAAGATACTAGAAATATAGCACTTTTCAATTATGGAGGACAAACTTTCTCAGAATTAGAAATGTGGCATAAAAAGATTAGCTCACATAGGTGAAAGAAGTTTAAAGAAAATATGCACGGATTAGAGTGTGCTTGGTTTGCAAAACATATCCAAGCAACATATGATATATAAGTGCAGTGCATGTCAACTTGGGAAGTCTCATAGACACCCCTTTATGAAGAAAGGTTACATTCATGGTGACCTATTTGAGCTAGTCCACACAGATGTTTGGGGACCTAGCAAAGACCCTTCATTTTTAGGATCCAGGTACTATGTATCATTCATTGATGATTGTAGAAGATGGACTATACTTTACTTTATGAAGCACAAGGATGAAGTGTTCAATTGTTGCAAAAAATATCTTGCTCTTGTTGAAAACCAAACATGGAAAACATTGAAAAGGCTAAGGTCAAATGGAGGGGGAGAATACTTCTCCCATGAGTTTGATGCATATCTCCAAGATAGAGGCATCAAAAGAGAGATCACTACCAGTATACTCCAGAACAAAATGGAGTAGAAAAAAGGAGGAGTAGGAACATTGTGGAGGCAGCAAGGTCCATGATTAATGAGAAAAAATTACCTAACTATCTACGGGCAGAGGCTATGTCTACATCCACTTATCTCATCAACTCGCTCCCATCTAAAGCATTGGATGGGATGACACCATATGAAGCTTGGAACGGAAGGAGGCCTAGCCTAGATCATTGCAGAATATTTGGGTGCATAGCTTATGCACATGTTCCATCACAAATTAGAGGTAAAATGGATCCTAAGGTAGTGAAATGTGTGTTCATAGGATATGATCTAAATAAAAAAGGATACATGTATAATCCAAGTACTAAAGGTTTTATTGTTAGTAGAGATGTTTTCTTTGATGAAAACAACTCGTGGTTTGAAGATGATTGTAGAAAAGTCAAGCTACCTTATGCCCTAGAGGAAGACTTTCCAACACTTCCAAAGGCAAATGATCAACAACATGAAGATTCAAGTGACTCTGATGATGATCAGAAGACACCAAGAAGGAATTTCAAGGTAGCAACAAAGGTAAAGAGAAGATGCAAGACGAGGGATATTGCAGAATCTTCTCCACAAACAATAAGGAGATCAACTAGGGAAAAGAAGAAGCCAGAAAGGTATGGATTTGACACCTCTCTGGTCACTAAACACTCACTCTATATTGCTTAGGATATTAAATCTCAAGAGCCATCAACGTTTGAACATGCAAACAAGAAAAGAGAGTGGAAGGAAGCAATAGAGGAAGAGATACAAGCACTCCAAGAGAATCAAACTTGGGTACTAGTTCCCAAGAAACAATCCATGAAGATCATTGGATCTAGATGGATTTATAAGGTAAAAAAGAATTTGGATCAATAAATAGGTACAAAGCAAGACTTGTAGCTAAAGGGTTTGCTCAGACTCAAGGGTTGTATTATGAAGAGACCTTCTCTCCTATGGCAAAGATGCCAACAATCAGAGTTCTCATGAGTATAGCTGCTTCAAGGAATCGGAACATTTATCAGTTGGATGTAAAAAATGCATTCTTAAATGGTTGGATTTCAGAGGAGGTGTACATGGCACAACCTCATGGATTTGTTGATCGATTACATCCTGAGTATGTGTGCAAACTCAGGAAAGCTCTCTATGGTCTCAAGCAAGCTCCTAGAGCTTGGAACCATCGACTTGTTACATTCTTGCAGGACAAAGGATTCAAATTGAGCAAGGTTGATTCTTCACTCTTCATTAATAGGAACAACTCTGAAGTTATATATTTATGTATGTATGTAGATGAAATCATTCTTATAGGTGATGATGCAGATGGAATCAAGAAGATCAAAGCCCAGATGAAGGAAGAATTCAAGATAAGTGACCTTAGATTGCTCACTTATTTTCTTGGACTAGAAGCTATCTATACAGATCAAGGGATGTTCCTTACTCAAAGGAAGTATATTAAAGATATGATTGCAAAGTTCAAAATGCAAGACACTAAGGTTGCAGGTACTCCCATGGAGGTCAATCACAAGTTAAGTGCTCATGAAGGGGAACCAATTGAAGACATTACAAGCTACCAAAGTCTAGTTGGAAACTTGAACTATGCCACCCTAACTAGGGTTGATATTTGCTATGGAGTTAGTATGCTTAGCCAATTCATGCATACTCCTAGAAAACCTCACATGGATGCAGCCAAAAGGATATTTAAGTATCTAAAAGGAACAATCAATGAGGGCTTATATTACCCTTACACATCTGATTTAAGTGTAAATCTTTTCACTAATGCAGATTGGGTAGGATCAAAAGATGATAGGAGAAGTACATTTGGATATCTATCTTTTGCAGGTACAAAGCTCATTTCTTGGACTTCCAAGATATATATTTGGAGACAATATGAGTTAGCATTTAGCTGCTAATCCTATCTTTCATGCTAGGACTAAGCATATAGAAGTCCATTATCACTTTGTTAGAGAAATGATTGCAAGAAAAGAGATACAATTCTCTTATGTATCTACACAGATACGATGTGCAGACATGATGACCAAATCACTTGATGGAAGCAAACTCAACAAGTTCAAATCAATGATTGGTTTGTAGGAGATACCTATGAAATGAAGACTCAAGCATCATAGGCTTGAGGAGGAGCTGTTGGTACATTTGGAAAGCCTTGGTGCTTGATCAAATATTAAAGGTTTACTTCACAATTTGAGTATGACTATCCATAAAGTAACATATGAACACCTCTTGTAACATCCATGAGTTTAACTCAAGATAAATGTAAAAGAGAGTAATAGAGAGAATCTCGTGGCTTTATGAGTTGAAATTCATACCAAATACGTGGTTGGAATCAAATCAATTAGAATCCTAAAAGGTAGGATCACTTTTAGGTGGCAGATTCAAAATTCAAATTGGGAACACATCTATGAAAGACCCTGACTTTTAGTCGTGGGTAGCAGAGCAAGAACAAGGAAACATTGAGCTTCACACTTGTGGTTACACTAAGCCCACACATGTATGAGTAAGCCTACATCATCTCCCTTGTATCATACATTCATAATATTATACATTTGATTCAGTATGTGCAAGTTATTTCATGTCTACTATTGTCTGCAGCTAAGCACTCATTTTAGTGAACTTTGTTGAGGATTTCTCTATGTATACTTACCCAATAAATGTGATTCAACTTGTTATATGTAGCTTATCATCTATCAAATTTCATATCATTTGGTTTAGTATTTTGTGAGATAAGCTCTCTGCAAGTTACCTATGTTTGCCCACTGTCATCTTCCTAAAAAGTCGGGATTACTACCCTAATTTCTTAATGTGATTTCTCAGCATATACGCATCCTAAATTAGTGAAATAGCTTCCTATAGCAAGATTAGGACTCTAGTTATCTATCTCTAAAATCTCTTGGGTCAACTGTAATCAATGAGTGGGCACTGAGTGAAATACTGAGCAGGATCAAGTCCCAAAATAGCAAGTTTTTGGAAGTCTTCAATCTTGAAATAGTTTGTTTTACTGTGAGGCTACATTGGCAAGTGTAGAGCAGGATTTGTGTAGCACCACCTCATTTGTGGAGTGTATCCAATCATCTCCTCACATAGGCTGGGTCTTTTACTGTTCTATCTCCTATAGGAGTTCCTTCTTCTCTCACTTTTAGTCGTTTTTCCTCTTCCTCTGCGACCTTGCACATCCAGAAATGAGTATCTTCATGCATCGAGGATGGATCAAGTGAACTTTCAGAATGCACTGAGATTGAATCTTCTTGCGCTTTGTGGATAAGATTCCACTGTAGGGGTGGTACATCTCTAAAGGTGTAATCGTTCAAATTGACCTTGGTTGTGACCCCTAAGTGCTGCAAGTATAAGGAGTTGGTTCCCCAATCTTGTACTATTTGAAATTTTTGTAGGAAGGGTCTTCCTAGGATCATCTCATAGACATTATTTTTCTCAAAGGCACATATAGCAAAGGTGTGCTCAAACTCTACCCCACAAGTGGTTAGAGTTATCCCTTCTAGCAATCCTAGAAGTCTTTCAGCATGGCCATCAGCCATTTGAAGCTTCATTCTAGTTGTTCTTAGTGCGACTTTACCCCATTGCTTACACGAGGAGGTGGTCGCAATAGCAACACCAACACCTTAATCTGGGATAGCTTTGGTTGTGTAACCTTGGTAGGTGATTGGAAGATAAGTATTACCTTCTTCACCTTCACTCATGTCTCCTATTTTATCTAGAGTAATCCCTAGTACTTTCTGCTTAGAGCCTGCTTTTGGCATGTTGGAATCGAGTTCAAAAACCTGATTCGCCACATGCTTCCATAACTCTAGTTTTACTTTGAAAGGCTCTTCTACAGTAAGATGACATTGAACCTTAGTGTTCTTCACGACATCGGTGTTCCTAGGAACCACTGAGTCTTCATCTCTTACCAGTATTGTGGGAGCTCTAATCTGGAGAGATTCAAATTCCCATGGGTTTGTGAATTGTGGCAACTCTTGTAAAGAATTAAATTCAAAATCTAATTTCTCATCTTCTTGTTTCTCTACTTGCTCTCTGGAAATAGATGGAATGTCTTGGGGAAATTGATCATGAAGGTCATCAATCTTAGGAATAGGAGGGGAATTACCCTTCTCCTTGGCCCATTTCTCTTCTTGTGTGTCTTGCAAGAACTCTTGAGAGTATTGCTGAATTGAAAGAGGTGTTCCATCATCCACATAATCAAGAACATAAACTTTCATCAGTGGTGAGCTTTCTCTTTCAACAACTGGTTGAGCATGTGGTGGTAAAGAAACCTATGGCGTGTTTACCAACTGCTCTAATCTTTCTCGTAGGTCATGGAAATGCAAATCCGGTTGACAGAGTTTGTCTGATTGAATAATTGATTGGTCTTGAGCATAGCCGGAGGTAGCTCTACCATTTTCATGCACATTTTTGTCCGTTCAATATCTAAATTTTCTCTAGGGTAGCTCTTGTCTAGGTTTGCGACTGTTGGCCCTTCTTGAAGTTGAGCTTCGTAGGCCTTGAACATCATGTCCAAGCCTTTTGGGGTTGGATCCACGAGAACAGACCCTAGTTGCAGTTTATTTACAATGAGTGGTGGGGTGGGGTAAGGTGGTGTGGATGGAGTTTCAACATGTGAGGGGTTTTGGGATGCAATGTCTTCTATCTTTGTTTTTTCATCTTTCATGCTTTCTTTTAGTTTAGATAACTTTCTATTCCACTTGCGATTGGGCTTCTCCCTAGTATCCTTCCATTTTCTTGTTTTCCTTTTACTATGCTCTCCGTATTCACTTGACTCTAATTGTTCAGCTCGTTTTACTTGTTCTAAGGCTTGTGAGAACCACATTACTACTACTTGAACTTGAATCCACCACTAAGCCTACCACAAATTGGTGTAACCTTGGGCACACTAGAGGGATTCCTGGGAAACTCTCTAAGAAGATGTTCTTTGCCGCACTCAGGGCAAAAGCCTTGTATTGTGATGTTTTGTCCTTGTCCTAGAGTCGATGAGTGGGGACATTCACAAATGAAATGGTCACCCTAAAATCTAAAACATGGTCCTCTAAGGTCTTGTGGTCTTACTTGTCTCGCTTGGGGCCTATTGGAGCAAGTCTATGACAAGCCTAAGTATTGGCTTGAGTCCCACAAAGTCATAGAAGAAGCTTTAAAATGAAGACTATGTAAAGTTCACTTGTGAACTACCTCTTGTAACTTTTGAAGAGTTTACTTAATGTAAAAGTGAGAGAATCTTAAGTGGTTGAGTCCACTTGATCAAAAAGGGAAAGAGGAGCCACGAATTCGTGATTTGTGATAGGAAGAGAATCAAATCAATCACTAATTGATTGGAGAGTGATTGAGGGAAGTTAGCCTCCCAAACTCAACTATAAATAGATGGCAGCTTTAGTCGTGGTTAGAGAGACCTATGTGAAGACCTCTAGGAGCTGAGCTTTATGCCATATCAAGGTGTGATTCCAAGGCACACATATGTATCAGTAAGTACATTGTATTTTACAAGCAATATACTTTCATTTTCATGATCATTTGAGTTCATATTTCCATGTTCTTGTGAAGTGTACTACTCACTGCCATATCTCTCAGTTTTCTAAGACAGGTTGCAGAGATGGTTTCTCTGAGCTTGGTGCATCATTTTCAGTGATTTAACTTGGTAAAGTTAGCTCTATAATTCTAATATATTATCATCAAGTTTCATTTCATTTGGGTATTGCAATCGTCAGTTATGTTTAGTTGAAGTCAACCCTGTCTGTCATTTTCACTTCTCTGTCAGGTACCCGACTTTTTTACTCATCTTGTCAGAGCTTTTTCTCAGTGTGTAATTATCCAAATTCAATGATTTAAAGCTTGTTGGATTAAGCTTACGGTGGAGTATAAGCATACAAATTTTCATAATCATTGAATTCGTAAATCTGGAGTTATGTGCATTTTATTGCTCACTGGTCTCAAACTGTAGCAGCCCGTGAAAATTAGGATGATGTCATCACTTGTTAAAACTCATTCTGAGTGTGTGGTTCATTATTTTTAATGAGATTACTCTTGAATGTTAGATCTTTAAGTTATCTAGACTTCCCCAAGAGGAATTAAGCTAACTACTGCTGTGCTCAGAGAATTAGGCAAAACACTAGACAAGTGTATGAACCAAAATAGCAAGTTTTTCACCTCTGAGCTAACTCCAACTTATCTATTTTGATCTATCTTTTTGAGAGTGATCTTCCAAGGTACATAGGGTGTCTAATACATCCATTGGCAAGCTAAAAGGGCCCACCATATACTCCTAGATTTCATTTGGCTGGTGTAGATCAAGGATTTTGCAACATCTCTTCACCTTCAAGCACATACCTATCCATCTCTTCAAAGTGGTATCAGAGCCAGGTTGGACAACATGACAGATGGATTTCCTTCATCAATTGACAAATTGGACAGAGGTAACTACTCAGCTTGGTCATTAAGAATTGAAGCTTATCTCCAAGGTAGAAGTTTATATGGTTATGTGGCTGGAGATGAAGTAATGCCAATTTTTAGGAACAAAAGTCAACCAACACAAGAGCAAGAACGATTGAGCACATGGTGCTCCAAGGATGCACTTGAAAGGTCTTATATACTCAACTCTATCTCAGATTTTTTGTTGCCTCACATTAGAAGTTGTAAGACATCTCAGGAAGTGTGGGATGCACTTGAAGCCTTCTTCTCTTCAAGTACCAAAGCTAGGAAGCATCAACTATGGCTGGATTCCACAACTCTCAAGAAGGCTCCCAAACAAAATGTGACTGATTTTGTCACAAAGCTCAAGGACATAGCGGATCAGTTGGGAAGCATTGGAGAGGTAATAGATGAAGAGCAAATTGTAAGGCAGGTCATCAATGGCTTGAAGGCAGATGACAAGTGGGAAGCATTCACCACAGCTATGGATTTGTACATGGACATGCATGTACCTGATTTCAATACACTCATGGGACAACTACTTACTCAAGAGGCAAAGCTTATCAAAAATGAAGAAAGCTCTAAAGGTAATCAATCTTCAGCTTTATACACTGATAAAAGCAAGTCCAAAGATAACAAAGGAAAGGCAAAGAAAGTGGATGATGAAGTAGGTACATATCAAGTTAACTATGCAGGTAGAGGAAGACATGGCAGAGGTAGAGGAAGAGGAGGTAAACAAGGCAGGGGGAGATCCCAAGACTCCAACCCATGTTCTATTTGTGGACTAACTAATCATACAACTGAAAATTGCTTTAAGAATTCTAGGAATCAAAGACGCAGAGGATAGAATAGAGGAAGTTATGGCTACGCAAGAGGAAGGTTCAACAATTATCATGGCAACTACAAAACCTACAATCATTCAAACTATCAAGGAGGTTACAAAGGAAGAAGAGACCTCAATAACTAGACAGAAGACTCAAACAAAGAGGATTCATTATTGATCATGAACATGGCTATGCCACAAGGTAAATCTGATGAGCATGTTTTCTACATAGATTCAGGTTGTTCAAATCATGTGGCAGGAAATGTGGCACTCCTATCAGATTTAGAAGATCCAAGGAATAAGCATGAGGTACAAACAGGAGATGATACAAGACATCTTGTGGAGAAAATAGGCAATGTCAAAGCACCTGATGGAAACATCAACCTACTCAGTAAGGTACTCTATGTCCCTACCATTACAAAGAATTTGATAAGTGTTGGGCAGATAGTAGAGAAAGGGTTGCAAGTCAGGTTCACAAAAGCAGGAGCATTTGTTGAAGATCCAAGTCAAGGATTCAGAAGAATTGCAAAAGGTGGAAAGGCAGGTAGATTGTTCACATTTGAATTACAAGACACTAGAAACATTGCTCTCTTTAATTATGGTAGTCAGACACTCACAAAATTGGAAGTATGGCACAAAAGGTTAGCACATATTGGTGAAAGGTCATTGAAGCAAATTTGGAGGGACCAAAGTGTACTTGGACTCCCTAATTTGTCAAAACAACATATGATTTATAAGTGTAGTGCATGTCAATTTGGAAAGTCTCACAGGTTACCATTCATGAAGAAAGGTTATATGCATGGAGATCTCTTGGAGTTGGTTCATACAGATGTATGGGGACCTAGCAAGGAAGCTTCAATATCCGGATCAAGGTATTATGTCTCCTTTATTGATGATTGCAGCAGATGGACTATCCTATTCTTTATGAAACACAAAGATGAAGTTTTTTCATGTATCAAAAGATATTTGGCTCTTGTGGAGAATCAAACAGGTAAATCACTAAAAAGGCTAAGGTCAGATGGAGGGGGAGAATACTTCTCCCATGAGTTTGATTCTTTTCTTCAAGAAAGAGGAATCAAAAGAGAGGTAACTACAAGGTACACTCGTGAGCAAAATGGAGTGGCAGAAAGGAGGAATAGGACAATTGGTGAAGCTGCAAGGTCCATGTTAAATGAAAAGCATTTACCTAATTATCTATGGGCTGAGGCTGTATCTACAGCCACTTACTTGATTAACAGGTTGCCTTCAAAATCCCTTGATGGGATGACTCCATATGAGGCTTGGAATGGAAGAAGACCAAGCTTAGATCATTGTAAAATTCTTGGATGTATTGCTTTTGCTCATGTTCCTTCACAGGTTAGAGGCAAGATGGATCCAAAGGCAGAAAGGTGTGTATTTATTGGATATGACAAAAATCAAAAGGGCTACAGGTTATACAACCCTATCAACAAAGGATTCTTGGTAAGCAGAGATGTAGTTTTTGATGAAAACAATTCATGGTATGAAGATTCATGCAGGAAGGTCAATTTACCATATAATCTTGAAGAAGATTTTCCAAAGCTTGGTAGAGAACAACCAAAGATTGAAGAACAAGACACCTCGGAGGATGATGAAGAATCTCAGATGGAAAAGATCCTAAGAAGATCTATGAGGGAAAAGAAAAAACCAGAAAGGTATGGGTTTGACACCTCATTAGTAACTAAACATTCTACCTACATAGCACAGGACATAAACCAAAAGGAGCCATCATCATTTGAAGAGGCCAAAGCAAAAACATAATGGAAGCATGCAATGAAGGAAGAGATTGAAGCACTTGAGGAAAACAACACTTGGGATTTGGTGCCCAAGACTTCATCCATGAAGGTAATAGGCTCAAGATGGGTCTATAAACTCAAGAAGAATTCTGATGGTTCCATTAACAGGTATAAGGCAAGGCTTGTGGCAAAAGGCTTTGCACAAACTCAGGGAATTGATTATGAGGAGACCTTCTCTCCTGTGGCAAAGATGCCTACTATTAGGGTTTTGCTTAGTATTGCCTCTTCCAAGAATTGGAAGATACTTCAACTAGATGTAAAGAATGCATTCTTGAATGGTTGGATAACAGAAGAGGTATATATGGCACAACCACCTGGTTTTGAGAATCAAGTTTATCCTGATTATGTGTGTAAACTTAACAAAGCATTGTATGGTCTCAAGCAAGCCCCAAGAGCTTGGAATTTCAGGCTTGTTTCATTCTTGCAAGACAAAGGCTTTCAACCAAGCAAGGCAGATCCTTCACTCTTTATCAAAAAGAGTAATTCTGAGATCATCTACTTATGTGTATATGTAGATGATATTATATTGACAGAAAATGATGCAGATGGTATGAAGAAGATCAAAGATCAGATGAGAGAAGAGTTCAAGATAAGTGATTTGGGTTGACTTACCTACTTCCTAGGTTTGGAAGTTGTCTACAAAGATCATGGTTTGTTTCTCACTCAAAGAAAGTACATTAAGGACATGTTGGAAAAATTCAAGATGCAAGATTGTAAGATTGCAGGTACTCCAATGGAGGTCAATCACAAATTGAGCTCACAGGAAGGTGAACTCATAGAGGACATCACATCATATCAAAGTCTAGTGGGTAGTCTCAACTATGCCACATTGACAAGAGTAGATATATGTTACAGTGTGAGTGTGCTAAGTCAATTTATGCACACACCAAGGAAACCACATATGGATGTTGCCAAAAGGATTCTCAAGTATCTCAAAGGAACCATAAATGAAGGACTTTATTATCCTTATGTATCTGATTTACGTTTGAAGCTATTTTCTGATGCAGATTGGGTTGGCTCCAAGGAAGATAGAAGGAGCACTTCAGGTTATCTTACCTTTGCAGGCTCAAAGCTTATTTCATGGTCATCCAAGAAGCAACCCACAGTTGCTCTCTCTTCTACTGAAGCTGAATATAGAGGTATTGCCATAGCTACTCAGGAAGCTATGTGGATGAAGACATTATTCAAAGATCTTGGATTGGAGTTTGGAACTCCAACTATTTATGGTGACAATATGAGTTCTATTCATTTGGCTGCTAATCCTATTTTTCATGCAAGGACTAAACATATTGAAGTTCATTATCACTATGTAAGAGAGAAGGTTCTAAGAAAAGAGATTCAAATATCATATGTGTCCACTCATCAACAATGTGCAGATATTCTAACCAAAGCATTGGATGGTACAAAGCTTTGCAAATTCAAGGCTATGATTGGTTTACAGGTAATCTTTGAAGATTGAAGACCTCAAGCATACTTGGCTTTAGGGGGAGCTGTTGGAGCAAGTCTATGAAAAGCCTAAGTATTGTCTTGAGTCCCACAAAGTCATAGAAGAAGCTTTAAAATGAAGTCTATGTAAAGTTCACTTGTGAACTACCTCTTGTAACTTTTGAAGAGTTTACTTAATGTAAAAGTGAGAGAATCTTAAGTGGTTGAGTCCACTTGATCAAAAAGGGAAAGAGGAGCCACAAATTCGTGATTTGTGGTAGGTAGAGAAGCAAATCAATCACTAATTGATTGGAGAGTGATTGAGGGAAGTTAGCCTCCCAAACTCAACTATAAATAGATGGCAGCTTTAGTCGTGGTTAGAGAGACCTATGTGAAGACCTCCAAGAGCTAAGCTTTATGCCATATCAAGGTGTGATTCCAAGGCACACATATGTATCAGTAAGTCCATTGTATTGTACACGCAATATACTTTCATTTTCATGATCATTTGAGTTCATATTTCCATGTTCTTGTGAAGTGTACTACTCACTGCCATATCTCTCAGTTTTCTCAGTCAGATTGCAGAGATGGTTTCTCTGAGCTTGGTGCATCATTTTCAGTGATTTAACTTGGTAAAGTTAGCTCTATAAGTCTACTGTATGCTCATTAATTTTCATTTCATTTGAGTATTGCAATCTTCAGTTATGCTCAGTTGACGTCAACCCTGTCTGTCATTTTCACTTCTCTATCAGGTACCTAACTTTTTTACTCATATTGTCAGAGCTTTTTCTCAGTGTGTAATTATGAAAATTCAATGATTTAAAGCTCGTTGGATTCAACTTACTGTGTAGTATAAGCATACAAATTTTCATAATCATTGGATTCTTAAATCTGGAGTTATGTTCATTTTGTTGCTCACTAGTCTCAAACTCTAGCAGCCCGTGAAAATCGGGATGGTCATCACTTGTTAAAACTCATTCTCAGTGTGTGGCTCATTATTTTTGATGAGATTACTCTTGAATGTTAGCTCTTTAAGTTATCTAGACTTCCCCAAGAGGAATTAAGCTAATTGCTGGTGTGCTTACAGAATTAGGCAAACACTGGACAGGTGTATGAACCAAAATAGCAAGTTTTCACATCTGAGCTAACTCCAACTTATCAGTTTTGATCTATCTTTTTGAGAGTGATCTTCCAAGGTGCATAGGGTGTCTAATACATCCATTGGCAAGCTAAAAGGGCCCACCATATACTCATGGAGTTCATTTGGTTGGTGTAGATCAAGGATTTTGCAACACCTCTTCACCTTCAAGCACATACCTATCCATCTCTTCACAGGGCCTACGGTTAGGATTCGTGTACATGACATTGGAGTATTCTGGCTCCCAATTTTGTTCCATAAGTGGTGTCTTGATAGGAATAAGCCTCACTATGCACATGTGACTCTGTGTAATAAGCATGTGGACTCTCTTCATGGGTGTGGTAAGAACTTTGAACATGAAGATAATTCTATGGTACCAATGGGGTCACTGATACCAATGCTCTATTAGGGTTCTCCTCTACCATTGGATATTTAACTGGAATTACATTGGCAGGAGCAGGTAGTTGGTTTCCTAGGATAGGTTGTGGCCTATATGGTGCATGGTATTGCTGTTGGTGTTGTTGTTGTGGCCTATAATATGGTTGTTGGTATTAGTTTGTATACCTACCCTGCTAGTAAGGTTGCTGAAAATTTTGTCTGACAACCTACCTATTGTAGGGACAATCTTGAGCCATGTGGTTCATGTATTTTCTCTCAATTGTGCAGTATGAAGCATTCAAGTTTCCTTGGGGTTGAGCCATCATTGGGCAAACATTAACCATGTGGTATCCTCCACAATTGTAACATCACTTCAATGAGGTGACCCTTGGTGGTTGTCTATTTTGAACTCCTAGCTTCTTGACAACTTGCTCAGCTATCTCATTTATCTTAGTGGAGGTTCTTGAGGTATGAGTAGTAGATTTTTCAGAGTCCTTATAGAGTTTGGACAATTCTAGCTCCTCACCCAAGTTGTCTTCTATGTCTATGCACATTCGCACACACTCTTTTATGGATCTAGGCTCTTTCAAGTACACATATGATCTTAACTTTGTGCTTAGTAAGCCATCTAAAAACAAAGCCACTTGTTTGGCTGGTGTGGGTAACTCTGGAATATGACGTCTTTCTAAGTAGTGTCTGAATCGTCTTCTTGCAAGTTGCATTGTTTCATGGGATGTCTGTTTGAAGCTGTGGATCAAGGATAATGTGTTATGACTGATGCCACTCTTGGAGAATTCTACAATGAATTCTTCTAGCAGTTGACCTATATCTTGATAATTGCGACTATTTAGGGGCTGGAACCAAGCTAGGGCAATACCCTTGAGGGTCAAGCCAGATGCCTCAAATTGTGCGAACAAGAACTCAACCTGTTCAGTTCTTAACACTTGTTTGAACTCGGCCACATGATCATAAGGATCTCTTGACCCATCAAAGTAGTTCTTCATTGCCTTGACCACTTGAGAGGGTCTAAGGATTCTTAGGCGCTCTCAGGTGTCTTTGATGCCTCTATGCTTGGTGTCTCTCTCTTTTAGGTCTTTCACCCTCATGTCTTCATCTATCTCTACCCACGGTGTGTGCAAAGCTTACCTCATGTCTCTTTCTGGTTCTTTCCCTATGGGTTTCATGAGCCTTGGATGATCCTGCTCCTTGGAGACCATGGGAGACACTAGATCTTGGTGAAGCAAAAATTGATTTGCCCTGCCAAGTGTAGGCATGCCTATCATGCTATGATACTAAGAACATTCTCTCCGATGTGCTGTCTAGATAGACAACTTTGCCTAGTGTCTCAAGATTTTTGAATTCGTAGATGGTGATTATTGGGTTAGGTTGATCTGGCTTGAATCTCCAAAAGGCTTTCTCTATTTCTCTATTCAAGAATAGTTCTATGCTTTTGTTGTCTTGGGGAGTCCACTCTGGAGTAATTACCCTGGTCAAGGTTGACTTGCCTCTGGGAGTCTTGGGTTCTCATCCTATGTCTCCTTGCTCTAGGTCTCCTATCTCATTCTCAGGAATGATATTTCCAAACTCATCTGTCCTATATGGTAAGCTGATAACCACATACATGGTTCGGTCCAACCATCTTCAAACTTGACCACTAGGTGTTCAAGTCCAAAGGGTTGATCGGGATTTTTGAGTTGGATAACTGATCGCCTCAGACCATCCTCATAGATGTGTGCACCTAATTGATTGGTCATAATCTACTCCAATTGTGTCTTATAGGGACCTTTTGGTGTTTATAAATAGGCAGTTCCTGAGGTGCGTGTGGGTCTCTCCATGCTAAAAGACATTTTTGAGTCACTTGTTTCTGAACTTAGTGTGTAGGGATAACCACTTAGTTGATGTGACCAAGACCTAGCTGTATGGTTGGTACTAGCCTCAGATGATCTAATGCTTTGCCTATCCTTGCCTAAGTGTCTACCAGATCTCAGGTGCATAAGGTTTGTCTTCTAGTTCCAATTTTCCCTTTGTATTGCACCAAAATCCTTTGGAGTCCCCTTGGTTCCCTAGTCTCACCTGAGGGTCAACTTCAAAATACTATATCTAATAATCCACGTATTAGTTTTATGTAATACTATATCTAATACTCCAAATGAGCTTTCCAACAAACCCAAAATCACAACAAACAGATTTCGTATGAGAAAGTTATGCCAGTTTAGGGTTTTGGGGTTAAAACAAGGAATTATGATCTCTCAGGGAGTATTTTAGAACATGCGATACATGATACTTAGGAAGTATCGACGATACTTGGGAGCAAACAATACACGATACTTGAGCCAAGTATACGATACACGACATCTGAACTAAACAATACACAATACTAGGAATTCCACGATACACGATATTGACCTTTTGGTGATACACGATACTTGGGAAGTGTCACAATATACGATCAGACGATACACGATACTTGGGGAGTGACGATACACAATACTTGGATTCATGATATGATAGTTGGATCGATCACGATACATGATACTTATGAAGTATCGTGATACATGATCCGGTGATACACGATACCAGATGGTCGCGATACACGATACTCGACCCGGCGATACATGATACATGTGAGGTATCACGATACACAGGGAGACGAGTACATGACACTCGACAAGTATCTAGATACATGAGAGTTTGGGTATCACGATACCTAAACTCAATCGCACATGATACTTGGAGTTTTTGAAGTCCAAATTCAAAAATTTTTGCAAATATATGTACCTTAGGTCCTCCTTGTCACTCCTATGTGCCTGTAGATGCAAAGTCACTTACCTAACCCACGATATTGCACTCACGATACTTGACACAGGTCCTATCATGCTGTAGGAATGGTCACTCAGTCTTTTGGTGTTTTGAGAGTACTCCACGAGTATTTCTTCAGCGTTGAGCTCTGAACTCCCTCTATGCTTCTTGCTCATAGCCACAAATGAAAAATGAGGTGAATTGTATAGTCGAAAATGAAAAAAATATGAGAAGATGAAGATGGGAGAAGATGGTGATGATGATGAAGATGAAGATGGAGAAAAAATTAGAAACTCAATAGAAAATGATGATTGTTTTTTTAAACCTTCCAATGTCACTACTCGATGTCTTACCACCACACGCTCATCCTCCAAGCTGTCTCCCCGACAACGGTGCCAAATTTGGTGTCACTCTAGCACAATGGAAACTACCAACGTGATGAGATTCACCTCATAAATGTCAATCCGTGGAGATGTGAGGACTAGAATGAAGTCTATGAGCAAGTGGTGGCACAAGTGTGTGAGTGAAAGCACACGAGCATGCACACACATACACACACACACGTGCACACAAAGTGAGAGCAAAGAGTGGAACAATGGAAGGCCTTTGATTGCAAAAGAGTTCTCTTACAAAGCTCAAATCTACAACAAGCTAACCTCAAAAATGAGCTCTCTAGCTCTTTTTATAGTTTTTTGAGTGGTTTTGGCCCTGTCCAGACCTAGTGTTCGGCCTAGTCAAAATTAGGTTCTAGGGCTTATTTGAGGGCTCAAACGGAGTCTAAAAATTATGAAAATTGGTAGGATGGTATTTCTAATACTCTCAAGCTTGAGGACTCCTCAACTTGAACAAAATGGATTTGCAAAAATGTGAAATGGTATTTACAATGGTTTTTAGTGATGAAAATGACTATTTTTATAGGGATTTCTTTTGAAAATTTGACATGTACTTCTTGGAGTTCCCTACATGCTCCTTCTTCTTGTGTATCCACTTCTTTGATGCACTTCCATGCTTTGTGCTTGAACTTGAGTGGCAACAGTATCATTTTTAACTACCCAAGCCTTTGAAGAGTAGGTGGCATAATTGATGCACGTTAATATATACTAATTATCATAGAGATGGTTTGTGGAGTGATGGGTCCAATGAAATCTAGTCCCCATTTTTAGAAAGGTTCAAGAGACATAAGTACTTGCAGTGGAAATCATTTATTTGGTAGAGGTTGTCCAGTACACTCGCAAGGATCACAAGTCAAAGTATACTCGCATAGTTGGCTGTTGGGACAAATCAACTATAAGCCTAAGTATTGGGTTGGGTCTCACAAAAATAGTTAGAAGAAGTCTTGAATTGAAGTCTATGCATGAGCTCATGTGAGAACTCACTCTTGTAATTTTTAAAGACCTTCCTTGATGTAAAAGTAAAGGAATCTAAAAGTGGTTGAGTCCACTTGACAAAAATAGAGAGAGAAGCCACGAATTCATGATTTGGTGGTTGGAGAATCAATCAATCTCTAAAAGTTAGGAGATCACTTTTAGGTGAGCAAGATTCAAATTCAAATCTTGGCTCCAAAACTCCCTATAAATACATGGCAGATTAGTTGCACTTTTTAGGCATGGATCAATTGAGCTTTATGCCATATCAGAGTGTGGAATCAAGGCACACATTTGTATTTGTAAGTCCTTTGTATTCTACAATCATTATACTTTCAAATCTATGATCATTCAAGTCCATATCTTCATGTCATTGTGAGTCTACTGTTCACTGCTATACCTTTCACATTTTTCAGTCAGATTGCAGAGATGGTTTCTCCGCGTGTAGTGCATCTTTTTTTATGATTTAAGTTGCTAAAGTTTTTTCTATAAGTCTACTATAGCGCAAAAATTTTCATTGCTATTGGAGTTTTCAATCTTCAGTAATGTTCATTTGAAGTCAACCCTGTCTCTTCATTTTACCCGATTTTTTTACTCATCTTGTCAGAGCTGTTTCTCAGTGTGTACTTGACCAAATTCAGTGATTCAAAGCTTGTTGGATTCAGCATACTATCTAGTATACATACACAATTTCATAGTCATTGGATTTTTTAATCTTGAGTTATTAGTATTTTACTACTCACTGGTCTGAGTACTATTGCAACCCGTGAAAATCAGGATGATGCTCTTACTTGTTAAACTTTATTCAAATTGTGGGGTTTATCATTTATAATGGGATTAATCTTAAAAGTTATCTCTCTAAGCTAATTAGAGTTACCCAAAAGGAATTAAGCTAATTGCTGCTGTGCTCATAGAATTATTCAAAACAATGGACATGTGTATGAATCAAAATAGCATGTTTTTCAGTTATGAATTTATTTTGGCTCATCTATTTTGATCTCTCTTTTTGAGATTGATCTTCCAAGGTACATAGGGTGTCTTACACATCCATTGTCAAGATAAAAGGGCCCACCACATAATCCTGGAGTTCATTTGGCTGGTGTAGATCAAGGATTTTGCAGCACCACTTCATTTTCAAACACATATCTATCCATCTCTTCATAGTGGTATCAGAACAAAGATGGCAGATGGATTTCCTTCATCAATTGACAAATTGGATAGAGGTAATTACTCAGCTTGCTCATTAATGATGGAAGCTTATCTCCAAGGTGGAAATTTATATGGTTATGTGGTGGGAGATGAAGTTATGCCAAGTTTCAGGAACAAAAGTCAACCAACACAAGAAGAGCAAGAAATATTGAGCACATGGTGCTCCAAGGATGCACTTGCAAGGTCTTATCTCCTCAACTCTATCTCAGGTTTTTTGTTGCCTCACATTAGAAGTTGTAAGACATCTCAATATGTGTGGGATGCACTTGAAGCCCTCTTCTCTTCAAGTACCAAAGCTAGGAAGCATCAACTATGGCTCGATTTCACAACTCTCAAGAAAGCTCCCAAACAAAATGTGACTGATTTTGTCACAAAGCTCAAGGACATAGCAGATCAGTTGGGAAGCATTGGAGAGTTAATAGATGAAGAGCAAATTGTAAGGCAGGTCATTAATGGATTGAAAGCAGATGACAAGTGGGAAGCATTCACCACATCTATGGATTTGTACATGGACATGCATGTACCTAATTTCAATACACTCATTGGACAATTACTCACTCAAGAGGCAAAGATTATAAAAAATGGAGAAATCTCTAAAGGTAATCAATCTTCAACCTTATATACTGATAAAAGCAAGTCCAAAGAAAACAAAGGAAAGTAAAAAAAAGTGGATGATGAAGCAGGAACATATCAAGCTAACTATGCAGGTAGAGGAAGACATGGCAGAGGTAGAGGAAGAGGAGGTAGACAAGGCAAGGGGAGATCCCAAGACTCCAACCCATGTTCTATTTGTGGATTAACTACTCATACAACTGAAAATTGCTTTAGGAATTCCAGGAATCAAAGAGGCATAGGATACAATAGAGGAAGTTATGGCTACTCATGAGGAAGATTCAACAACTACCATGGCAATTACAACAACTACAATGATTCAAACTATCAAGGAGGCTACAAAGGAAGGAGAGACTTCAATAACTACACAGAAGACTCAAACAAAGAGGATTCATTACTAATCATGAACATGGCTATGCCACAAGGTAAATCTGATGAGCATGTTTTCTACATAGATTCAGGATGTTCAAATCATGTGGCAAGAAATGTGCCCTCCTATCAGATTTAGAAGATCCAAGAAACAAGCATGAGGTACAAACAGGAGATGATACAAGACACCTTGTGGAGAAAATAGGAAATGTCAAAGCACCTGATGGAAACATCAACCTACTCAGTAAGGTACTCTATGTCCCTACCACAAAGAATTTGATAAGTGTTGGGTAGATAGTAGAAAAAGGAGTGCAAGTCAGGTTCACAAGAGGAGGAGCATATGTGGAAGACCCTAGCCAAGGGTTCAGAAGAATAGCAAAGGGAGAAAAACAAGTAGATTTTTTCACCTTTGAGTTGCAAGACACAAGGAACATAACTCTCTTCAACTATGGTAATCAAACACTCACAGAACTAGAGGTATGGCACAAGAGATTGGCACATATTGGTGAAAGATCGTTAAAACAAATTTGCAGGGACCAAAGTGTACTTGGACACCCTAATTTGTCAAAACAACACATGATTTATAAGTGCAGTGCATGTCAATATCGAAAGTCTCACAGGTTATCATTCATGAAGAAAGGTTATATGCATGGAGATCTCTTGGAGTTGGTTCATACAGATGTATGGGGACCTAGCAAGGATGCTTCAATATCTGGATCAAGGTATTATGTCTCCTTTATTGATGATTGCAGCAGATGGACTATCCTATTCTTTATGAAACAAAAAGATGAAGTTTTTTCATGTTTCAAAACATATTTGGCTCTTGTGGAGAATCAAACAGGTAAATCACTAAAAAGGCTAAGGTTAGATGGAGGGGGACAATACTTCTCCCATGAATTTGAAGCTGGAAGGTCCATGTTAAATGAAAAGCATTTGCCTAATTATCTGTGGGCTGAGGCTGTATCTACAACCACGTACTTGATTAACAGGTTGCCTTCAAAATCCCTTCATGGGATGACTCCATATGAGGCTTGGAATGGAATAAGACCTAGCTTAGATGATTGTAAAATTTTTGGATGTATTGCTTTTGCTCATGTTCCCTCATAGGTTAGAGGCAAGATGGATCCAAAGGCAGAAAGGTGTGTATTTATTGGATATGACAACAATCAAAAGATTACAGGTTATACAACCCTACCAACAAAGGATTCTTGGTAAGTAGATATGTAGTTTTTGATGAGAACAATTCATGGTATGAAGATTCATGCAGGAAGGTCAAATTGCCATACGACCTTGAAGAAGATTTTCCAAAGCTTGGTAGCGAACATCAACCAAAGATTGAAGAACAAGATACTTCAGAAGATGATGAAGAAACTCAGATGGAAAAAATCAAAGCATGGAAGTCTAAAGGTGAAGCAAAATTGCAAGAACTTGGTCATGAGGCAGAATCATCACAACATGGCTTAAGAAGATCTATAAGGGAAAGAAAAAAACCAGAAAGGTATGGGGTTCACACCTCATTAGTAACTAAGCATTCTATTATGAAGACATTATTCAAAGATCTTGGATTCGAGTTTGGAACTCCAATTATTTTTGGTGACAACATGAGTTCTATTCATTTAGCTGCTAACCCTATTTTTCATGCAATGACTAACCACATTGAAGTTCATTATCACTATGTAAGAGAAGAGGTTCTAAGCAAAGAGATTTAGATATCATATGTGTCTACTCATCAACAATGTGTAGATATTTTGACCAAAGCATTGGATGGTACAAAGCTTTGTAAATTCAAAGCTATGATTGGATTGCAGGTTATTCTTGAAGATTGAAGACCTCAAGCATACTTGGCTTGAGGGGGCGCTGTTGGAACAAATCAACTACAAGCCTAAGTATTGGCTTGGGTCTCACAAAAATAGTTAGAAGAAGTCTTGAATTGAAGTCTATGCATGAGCTCATGTGAGAACTCACTCTTCTAATTTTTTAAGACTTTACTTGATGTAAAAGTAAAGGAATCTAAAAGTGGTTGAGTCCACTTGACAAAAATAGAGAGAGATGCCACGAATTCATGATTTTCTGGTTGGAGAATCAATCAATCTCTAAACGTTAGGAGATCACTTTTAGGTGACAAGATTCAAATTCAAATCTTGGCTCCAAAACTCCCTATAAATACATGGCAGATTGGTCACACTTTTTAGGCATGGATCAGTTGAGCTTTGTGCCATATCAGAGTGTGGAATCAAGGCACACATTTGTATTTGTAAGTCCTTTGTATTCTACAATCATTATACTTTCAAATCTATGATCATTCAAGTCCATATCTTCATGTCATTGTGAGTCTATTGTTCAGTGCTATACCTTTCACATTTTTCAGTCAGATTGCAGAGATGGTTTCTCCGCATGTAGTGCATCTTTTTTGATGATTTAAGTTGCTAAAGTTTTTTATCTAAGTCTAATATAAGCTCACAAATGTTCATTGCTATTGGATTTTTCAATCTTCAGTAATGTTCATTTGAAGTCAACCCTGTCTGTATATTTTCACTCGTCTATCAAGTACCCAATTTTTTTACTCATCTTGTCAGAGCTATTTCTCAGTGTGTACGTGACCAAATTCAGTGATTCAAAGCTTGTTGGATTCAGCATACTGTCAAATATCAGCATAAAAAAAATTTCATAATCATTGGATTCTTTAATCTTGAGTTATTCTTATTTTACTACTCACTAGTCTAAGTACTGTTGCAGCCCGTGAAAATCGGGATGATGCTCTTACTTGTTAAACTTTATTCACATTGTGTGGTTTTTCAATTCTGATGAGATTACTCTTGAAAGTTAGCTCTCTAAGCTAATTAGAGTTACCCAAAAGGAATTAAGCTAATTGTTGTTGTGCTCAGAGAATTATTCAAAACACTGGACAAGTGTATGAATCAAAATAGCAAGTTTTTCACCTCTAAATTTATTCCAGCTCATCTATTTTGATCTATCTTTTTGAGATTGATCTTCCAAGGTACATAGGGTGTCTAACACATCCATTGGCAAGCTAAAATGGCCCACCACATACTCCTGGAGTTCATTTGGCTAGTGTAGATCAAGGATTTTGGAGCACCACTTCATCTTCAAACACATATCTATCCATCTCTTCACATTGGCCACCAAAGGACGCTTTGTAAGATTTTCTTCAAAGTTATGTATACACAAAAGCGAACACCCATAGGGTGTGTATTGGCCATATATATGAAGGATTGTACTTCATGCATGGGAATACACTAGATCTTGGCCTTGGACTCCTCTTGGTAATATAGCTGTCCAACAATAATTTAGAATATGTGATTATATTGGCCTATTTTCATTATGGCCACTAAGGATATCTCTTTGGTGGTATTCAAGTCTAAAGGAATGTATAAATGATATAGTAGTAATATTCATCTAAATCCCAATGAATCGTAGGTTCATCTAGTTGAGTTGTACAAATGGTTAGGTTTGGAAAAAAGTCATCAATATCAGTAAGGGTGTTCCAAAGTCAAGGTTAGAGAGAAAATCAGCAATTACATGAGAGGAGCTCGATATGTGGATATCATCATAGTCAAATTCTTGAAGTAAAAGAGCCCATCAAGCTAGTCATCCTACTAAACTCTTCTGCTTCATAAGGTAAGTCAAAGTTGAATAGTCAACATGAAAAGGTGAATTGATGGCCTAGTAGATAATGTCTAAGTTTCTTTATAGAATATATCACACTCAAGTACTCCCTCTTGATAACATAATATTTAGGTTTTGTTAGGGCGAGATGGCAACTAGCATAGAAGATAGGTCAATACCATTTATCGACTTGCTACATCATGACACTTCCAATGGAAATATCTAAAGCATGAATGAACACATAACAAGGCTTCTCCCAATCTGGTGCTTGTACAATTGAGACTTGGGTAAGACTGTTTATAGTCATTCATATGAAATTTGATAGGCAAGTGTCCAAGCGAGCTCTCTGGGTGGCACACTAGAAAGTCTATTCATAGGGATAGGGATATGCACCAAAAAACATAGATGTCGGCCATGTCACCAGATCTCCTTGAGAAAGCATAATACTTCTTTCACTCATTTGAACGATGGAGCATCTAGTATTTGGATGGGGGAGTATCTAGTATTTCCTTTACTTTATCTACATGTGTTTATGTGGGTATGTATGCATAAGTATATGTGTCAACGTGTGTGTTTATGTATATATATATATATATATATATATATATATATATATATATATATATATATATATATATATATATATATATATATATATATATGTGTGTGTGTGTGTGTGTGTGTGTGTGATTGGATGGGAATGTGGTATGTGTGTGCGTCACTCTAGCACAATCGTAAGCACCAATGTGAGGAGTTCCACCTCATAATTGTCAATCCATGGAGACATGAGGGTGGTACGAGGACCATGAGCAAGTGAATACACAAGGGTGTGAGTGAGAAGTACATCAAAATGCATACACACACACATACAAGGTAAGACAAAGAGGAAGACCTATGGAAAATTTGATTATCCAAAACAAGTTTACAATGCTCAATATTAGGTTCACTCTCCAACTAACTCTCCCAAAAAAATGAATCATCTAGCTCTTTTTATAGATTTTTGACTTGGTTTTTCCTATTTAGACGGTGTCCAATCTTGTTAAAAACTAGGTTCTCTTACTGGCTGATTTGGAAAATTGATTGGCCTACTCGTCAAATCTTCATCGACTTCCTTGTCTGCTTGGTCCTCCTTGACCTTCTCTTTGACTTTTTTCTCTTTGGATCCCTTGCCTCATGCTAATTTGGTGCATTAAGCCTCCTTGACTACTAACACTCCCCCCTCTCTCGCATTTGTCATCCCTGAGAGACCCTTGTATTTGGTGGTGTTCTATGAAATACTATATGACTTGAGTGGCTAGTTCATGTTCCTTAAGTCAAAGTCTGTGCTAGATCTATCATTAACCAATCCCAATCAATTGGGCAGGAAACCTTCAGATGTCCCATACACAATTTTTCTGCATGGAGAGCTTGAACCACCATAAAAAGATGTATTAGATTGGTGGGCCGTGCTAAGAGTATTTCTGAATGATACTCCTAGAAACCCGTGGAGAACATTCTTTTCTATTGTGACATATGTTGGTGAAATTCAACCACCAATTGATGTTTTGGATAAAGATCTGAAGTCAAAGAATGAAGAAAATATTGGTTTATGAAGCTTGAAGATAGTACATGGTCAAAAGATGAAGACTTGTATACATATGTACTTTATTTTATAGTTAGCTCACTTATATCTTTTGTATGGTCATGAGCTTGTACATATATGCCTATATATACAAGTAAAAAGTCAGGGCAAATATGAGAGAGCATGTGAAGAGAAGAATTAGAAGTTGTAAGACTCATTACACACTTTAGAAGTGAGGAAGATCTCTCTCATCACTCAGATGTAAAACTTCTCAGAAATGAAGAAATATTGCACCCGATCTTTTGCTTAGTACTCCTTTTGTGTTTAATCTTTTGTGAAATGCTTTTGTACAAGTCTAAGTCTATAGTTGATTGACCTCTGTACAATTTTTTAGATCCTAATTGTGATCAGACTGAGAGAATTGAGAGTAGGAACATTTACATGTGTAAATGTGAAGAAGTGAAGTTGCAACCGGCACAAAATTCGATGCTAATGTTTTGGTCAGCTCTCCTTCCACAGTGTAAAGTTTTGAGCAAGCAAGCACTCATTCTTTAAGTTCGAAGGTAAGCTACCTATGGCTAAAAGAATTTTAAATAAATAGGTTGTAGTTTGGGAGAACTATGAGCTAAAAGTTATAGGTGTCAAAGTCGACTATAAAGAAGTATAGTTTTAGACATAGGTGAATTGTTTAGATCATTTCTCAAGATCTACTGAGTCTTTTGAGATGATTTAACTTGGAGAAGGTGCACAAAGTATAGACGAGTGAAAAGTTTTATAAAAAACTTTACACATTTCATCAGTAAATGAGTGAATTATGTGCAACTGACTTTCTGAGTATCAACTCACTTCACAGTTTGTTCAAGATTTTGGTAATTGAGCATTGATCCTCCAAATTGGTAAAGGTTTTGAGTTATTCTTGATATAGAGCTGCTCTAACTTCAAGGATAGCTTGTTCTTTTGGAGATTAACACTCTCCTTCAGTGGTATTAGAGCAAGAATCATATTTGTGAAAGGCAAAGTGAAGACCAAAGAGTCTTCTACATTGACTTAGGGTGTAGCAATCACCTGAGTGGTAACATAGCCTTGATGACTGATTTGGAGAATAAGGTAACTAATCATGTAGTTCAAACAGGTGATAATACAAAGCACAATGTGAAGTCAATTGGATCACTGAAGGCCAAGGATGGAAATACTCTTTTGAGTAAGGTCTTGTATGTTCCTACAATTCCAAAGAATCTGATAAGTGTAGGGCAAATTGTTGAAGGTCATGAAGTAAGATTCACTAATGATGGAGTTTTTGTGGAAGACCCTAGCAATGGGTATAAACAAAGGAAATTTTGGTCATGCCTTGTTCACTTATGGAGGACATAAGTTCTCTGAGTTAGATCTTTGGCACAAATGGCTTGGACATTTCAATGAAAGAGGTATTAATGATATGGTTAACAATGGTTCAGTGCTTGGATTGCCTAATGTTGCAGGTCAACATATGACATACAAATATGAGGCATGTCAATTAGGTAAGGCTCATAAGAAATCTTATTCCAAGCATGGTTTCATGTATTTAGAGAAGCTTGAATTGGGCATATAGATGTGTGGGGACCTTCAAAGGATTTTAGTATAAATGGTTCAAGTTATTATGTGATTTATGTTGATCATGCTACTAGGTGGATCACTATCTATGTGATCAAAGATAAATCACATGTATTTAGTACATTAAAACATTATCATGTGTATGCAGAAAGAATCACAGGTCAAAAGTTGAAGAGACTAAGGTCAGATGGAGGGGGAGAGTATTTTTCTAATGAGTTCAGTGATTACTTATGAAATCCAGGTATAAAAAGAGAAGTTACTTGCAGGTACTCTCCTCAACAAAATGGTGTAGTAGAAAGGAGAAATAGAACTCTTGTTGAGTTTGCAAGATCCATGATGAAAGAGAGAAATTGCCCAAATTATTTGTGGGCTGACGCTGTAAATACAGCTAGATATTTGGTCAATAGGTTACCATGTAAAGCTTTGCAGGGTATGACACCATATGAGGCATAATGGGGTAAGAGACCTACCTTAAATCACTGCAAAGTGTTTGGTTGTTTAGCCTATGCATATGTGCCATCTCAATTGAGGCATAAATTGGAACCTAAAGCTGAAAATTATGTGTTCATTGGATATGATTGTTGGGGCTTCACTCACTAATTAGGCATGGATATATGAAGACATATGAAGAAAGGAAGGAGGAAAGAAGAAGTGAAGAAAAAGTATACAGAAAATTAAGCCTAAGTGAAGGGACAATTTCACTATTGTAAATTAGTGCAAAATTAGAGTCTAGTTTTCATTTGATCTTCAGAACTTACGAGTTCAAGTCTAGGAGAATGTAAACCATAGGTATATAAGTTAATTTGAGACAAAAAACATGTAGAGAGAACTCAATTTTGTAATCTGAGTGAGTAGAGAAAAGTCGTGTCTTTTCTGAGAGAGATGTTCAGGAAAAACTTCTGAGTCTGAGAGAGTTTTCCATGGCTATGAGCAAAATTAGGCCAAGCCAATTTGTACACATCTTCTCTGATATACAACATATGTTTGTGTAGAAGGATTGAGTCTAATTCCTCTTGTACATTGAGTTCTAAGTGATTTCATATGACTGTGTAAGTTAGTTGACAGTTACGACTTTTCTGGCGCACATTTGTCTGAACTTCTTAAGGTCAGATCTCGAAGTATACTGTAAAGTTTTCAGTAAGTGATAGCTCGTTTTAAAGCTACTATCCGCAAATACATTTGGTCAAAAGATCTTTAAGAAATGGGAGGCATACTCAGAGAAATCAGCTTAACAGTGAAGGTATGTCAAATCGATGAAGTCAATTTCCAGTTTTCAGACATAGTGAAAAGTTTGGAGCAAAATCAAAAGATTTTGAAGTTATTACTTGAAATTTTTGCTTGTTATGTGTTGCTTAACATTAGCAAGAACCTTTCTTAGTAAATGATCAGAGGAGTTTGCAAAGATCAAGCTAATACAGGTCAGATTGAAGGTTTGAAGAAAAGGCGCAGATTTCTGTGAAGTGAAATTTTGATTTTCACTAAGTTCAGAGATGAAGACTCACATTAAGAGTTTTGCTAAGCTAATGATGGTTATGGAGGTCTTCTAATACCACATTAGTTTTGTTCTTGTGGTGTTTAATACACCAACAAGTGGTATCAGAGCAGATAAGGTCCTCGAGAGTAAAGGGAGAGTAGATACAAGAAGAATTGAAGAGTTCTTTATCAAAGAAGGTTCCACCTGAGGTGTTCAACAAACAAAAGTCATCAGAAGATTATTTCGAAGTTACTTCCAAGGGTAAAGGTCTACAAAAGGTATCATTCTTTAACTTTATACTTACAGGTTGAAGCAGAAGCAAGAATACTATGGCAGATCATGTGTCCATTGATAAATTGGACAGAGATAATTACCCTGCTTGGGTAATGAGGATGGAAGCCTTACTTATGAGTAAGGACCTAATGGTATATGTGATAGGAGAAGAAGAAAATCCTAAATTTGAAGATGAGAGTCATCCAAGAAAGGAAGAGCTAGAAGCTTTGAAGCTATGGCAGAAGAGAGATGCAAGTGCAAGAGCTTATATATATAACACTATTACAGATCATTTGTTGCCACATATCAGAGGTTTAGAAACAGCTGAAGACATTTGGAATGCTTTGGAAGATCACTTCCAAAACACTACTAAAGCTAGGAAAGCTAGCTTATGGTCAGAGTTCACCACATTCAAGAAAAAGCAAAATCAGAGCATTAGTGATTATGTCACTAAGATGAAGGACTTGGCAGATAGCCTTGGTTCTATTGATGAGGATATTGAAGATCATAGGTTGATAGCACAATTACTTGCAGGATTAAGAGGTGATGAAAGATGGAAGCCTTTTGTACTTTCAACAGAACTCTCATTAAATCATTATGTGCCAGAATTGAATCAATTACTTGGATTGATGCTCACATTTGAGCAAGACTTGAAGTCAGATGGAGACAAAGGACAAAGTTCTGCAATGTACATGAAGAACAAGAAGAAAGGAGATAAAGGCAAGGCAAAGGATGAAGAAGAGTCAACAACTCAAGCAAATTATGCAAGAGGAAGAGGTATTGGCAGAGGTAAAGGTCGAGGAAATGGAAGAGGTAGAGGTAATCAGAACAATAATAAGAAGACATGTTGGATTTGTGGATTGAGCAATCATCTAGCATATGATTGTTGGCATAATCAACAAGGATCAAGCCAAAATCAAAACAACAATGGCAGAGGAAGAGGTGGAAGATTTCAGAATCAATTTCAAAGAGGAAGACAGAATTCAAGAGGAAGTTATGGTAGAGGTGGTGGAAGAAATTGGAATCAGAATCAATCTTACAATACAACATATTACAATTATGCAAATGATACACAGAATGACATTCATACAACATTGATGATGAATTCAATAAGTTCATCAGAGAAGGAGGATCTCAAGGTATTTTATATTGACTCTGGTTGTTCAAATCATTTGTCAGGTAATATAGAATTATTGTCAGAATTGGAAGAAGGCAATTCAAGTCATACAGTACAAACAGGTGATAACACAAAACATAGTGTGCATTCAATTGGAAAAGTGAAATGCAGGAGTGGAGCTGATTTGTTAACAAATGTTTTGTATGTTCCAACAATACCAAAGAATCTGATTAGTGTTGGACAAATAGTGGAAAAAGGTTTTCAAGTCAGATTTACAAATGAAGGGGTATTTGTTGAAGATCCAGAGGATGCCTACAATCCCATTGTTTGTGGTAAGAAGGAAGGTAGACTTTTTACTCTCAAAGTGCAAGGAAATGTTGGTCAAGCCCTAATCACACATGGTGATGAAGTAATTACAGAGTTAGATCTTTGGCATAAGAGATTGGGACACTTCAATGAAAGAGGAATCAAAACTATGGTGGAGAACCAATCTGTAATGGGGCTACCAAATGTGAAGAACCAACATATGATATACAAGTGTGAAGCTTGTCAGTTGGGAAAAGCACATAGACTACCATTTCAGAAGAAAGGTTTCAAGCATGATGGTTTGCTTGAACTCATACATACAGATGTATGGGGACCAACAAAAGAAGGATCAATAAATGGATCTAGGTATTATGTTTTGTTTATTGATGATGCTACAAGGTGGATAACCCTTTATGTTCTAAAAGAAAGATCATAAGTATTTGAAGCCTTCAAACATTTTCATGCTTATGCAGAAAGAGTTACAGGTCAAAAACTCAAGAGGTTAAGGTCTGATGGAGGGGGAGAATACTTCTCCCAAGAGTTTAATGACTATCTTTGGAATGCAGGTATCAAGAGAGAGATAACTTGCAGGTATACACCTCAACATAATGGGGTGGCAGAAAGGAGAAATAGAACATTGGTTGAGTTTGCAAGAGCAATGTTAAAAGAAAAGAATTGCCCTAATTATCTTTGGGCTGAGGCTGTAAATACAGCTACATACCTTGTGAATAGGCTACCATGTGGAGCTTTGAATGGTATGACCCCTTATGAAGCTTGGTGGGGTAAGAAACCAACACTTGACCATTGTAAAGTGTTTGGGTCAATTGCCTATGCTTATGTGCCATCACAACTTAGACATAAGCTTGAACCAAAGGCAGAAAAATATGTGTTTATTGGGTATGATGAAAAGCAAATGGGTTATAGGCTATGGAGTCCTTTAACTAAACATTTTATTGTTTCCAGAGATGTGACCTTTGATGAACAGAAGAGTTGGTATGCAGATAAAGATTGTGACCTTGAAACATTTGAAGAAGAGATAAGGAGTGCAAGAGGTAAGTCACATATGCAGATAGATGGAGATGAAGAACATATGCAAGCAAGCACATCAAGAGTTGGATCATATAGAAGAAATGAAGATGGACCAATATTTGATGAAGAAGTACATCCAGATATACATGAAGAGTGTGAACCAAGAAGATCAACCAGAATGAGGAAGCAACCTACAAGGTATTCCTATGATACTTCTTACTTGACTCAGGAAAAGTATGCTTACATGGTTAAGGAAGATGAAGAACCTCAAAGCTATGATGAAGCAAAGGGTAAGAGACAATGGGAAGTAGAAATGAAGGAAGAGTTTGATGCACTTGAAGAAAACAAAACTTGGGAACTTGTTCCAAAGCCTAATGGTAAGAAAGTGATTGGAAATAAATGGGTTTACAAAATTAAGAAGCATGCAGATGGAAGAATAGCCAGATACAAAGCCAGATTGGTGGTTAAAGGCTATGCTCAAACTTTTGGCATAGATTATGATGAGACATTCAGTCCTGTGGCAAAGATGTCAACCATAAGGACAATCATTGCCATTGCAGCATCAAAAGGATGGACATTGAGTCAATTGGACATTAAGAATGCATTTTTGAATGGATATATATCAGATGAGGTTTACATGGAGCAACCTCAAGGGTTTGCAGATCATAAGTTTCCAAATTATATTTGCAGGTTAAGAAGAGCACTTTATGGTTTGAAGCAAGCTCTAAGAGCTTGGAATTATAGACTTGTAAAGTATCTTAATGATCTTGGATATCAAAGTTCAAAGGCAGATGCAAGTTTACTTATCAAAAGAACAGATGAAGGTATGATCTACATTTGTATTTATGTAGATGATATTATAATTACAGGTACCTCAAATGAAGGAATCAACGAGGTGAAGAAGCTACTTGAGAAGGAATTCAAGATAAGTGATCTAGGAAAATTGTCATATTTTCTTGGAATGGAAATCACCTATGCAGAACATGGCATATATGTATCACAAGAAAGGTATCTCTTGAATCTTCTAAAGAAGTTTAACATGGAGAATTGCAGAGAGGCATCAACACCACTAGAGGTCAATCATAAACTCAGTAGATATGATGGTGCAGAGTTCAAAGACATGAGGAAGTATCAATCTTTAGTGGGAAGCTTAATTTATGCTACACTAACAAGGCCTGATCTTAGTTATGCAGTGGGTGTTCTTTCTCAATTCATGCATTGTCCAAAGGATCCACATTGGATTGCAGGTCAAAGAGTTCTTAGATATATCAAAGGAACTTTGAAAGAAGGATTGCATTATCCTTTCACATCAAATATAAGATTGAGAGCCTATAGTGATTTAGATTGGGCAGGAAGTCAGGATGATAGAAGGTCTACTCATGGCTATATGATATACATTGGAGATAAGCTTGTGAGTTGGTGTTCAAAGAAACAACATACAGTGGCTTTATCATCAACAGAAGCTGAGTACAAAGGACTTGTGGAAGCAGCAAAAGAAGTAATATGGATGCAGACATTATTCAAAAGCTTGGGAATTGATCAAGGTATACCTATTATTCATGGAGATAATATGAGCTCATTATATCTTGCAGCAAATCCTATATTTCATGCAAGGACAAAGCACATAGAAATACAGTATCATTTTCTCAGAGAAAAGGTAATGGAGAAGGAGATTGAAGTGGTGTACACTTCTACAAAAGATCAAATTGCATATATTATGACAAAGAGCTTGGATGGAGTGAAGACAAGTAGGTTCAAGGAGATGGCAGGAATAAAAGAGAAGAAGACTATATGAAGAAGTCAAAGCATGCTAATTAGTGATTGAGGGGGAGCTGTTGGGGCTTCACTCACTAATTAAGCATGGATATATGAAGACATATGAAGAAAGGAAGGAGGAAAGAAGAAGTGAATTAAAAGTATACAGAAAATTAAGCCTAAGTGAAGGGACAATTTCACTATTGTAAATTAGTGCAAAATTAGAGTCTAGTTTTCATTTGATCTTCAGAACTTACGAGTTCAAGTCTAGGAGAATGTAAACCATAGGTATATAAGTTAATTTGAGACAAAAAACATGTAGAGAGAACTCAATTTTGTAATCTGAGTGAGTAGAGAAAAGTCGTGTCTTTTCTGAGAGAGATGTTCAGGAAAAACTGAGTCTGAGAGAGTTTTCCATGGCTATGAGCAAAATTAGGCCAAGCCAATTTGTACACATCTTCTATGTTTGTGTACAACATATGTTTGTGTAGAAGGATTGAGTCTAATTCCTCTTGTACATTGAGTTCTAAGTGATTTCATATGACTGTGTAAGTTAGTTGACAGTTACGACTTTTCTGGCGCACATTTGTCTGAACTTCTTAAGGTCAGATCTCGAAGTATACTATAAAGTTTTCAGTAAGTGATAGCTCGTTTTAAAGCTACTATCCTCAACTACATTTGGTCAAAAGATCTTTAAGAAACGGGACGCATACTCAGAGAAATCAGCTTAACAGTGAAGGTATGTCAAATCGATGAAGTCAATTTCCAGTTTTCAGACATAGTGAAAAGTTTGGAGCAAAATCAAAAGATTTTGAAGTTATTACTTGAAAGTTTTGCTTGTTATGTGTTGCTTAACATTAGCAAGAACCTTTCTTAGTAAATGATCAGAGGAGTTTGCAAAGATCAAGCTAATACAGGTCAGATTGAAGGTTTGAAGAAAAGGCGCAGATTTCTGTGAAGTGAAATTTTGATTTTCACTAAGTTCAGAGATGAAGACTCACATTAAGAGTTTTGCTAAGCTAATGATGGTTATGGAGGTCTTCTAATACCACATTAGTTTGGTTCTTGTGGTGTTTAATACACCAACAATGATGATAAGCAGATGGGATACAGGTTGTGGAGTCCATCCACAAAGCAATTTCTTGTATCAACGGATGTTACATTTGATGAACAAGGTACTTGGTATGCACGTACAATCAATATCCATGCAAGTGATAAAGAAATTGTGAATCAGAAGAAAGGTAAATCAAAGGTTCAAATATTTGATAAAGAAGAGAACAATGAAGTACAAGTTGAAGTTGAAGAAGTGCCAAGGTTTGATCCAGAATGTTATGAACCAGAAACCTCAAGAAGTGGAGAACTTAGAAGGTCATCAAGACACAAATGGCAACCTAAAAGGTATAGCTATGACACTTCTTTTTTGGCTATTAAAGACTATGCTTACATGATGAAAGCAGATGAAGACCCTTCTACATATGAAGAGGCAAAAGGTAAGGAAAATTGGGAGAAAGCTATGCAGGAAGAATATGATGCATTGATGGAGAATGAGACATGGGATTTAGTTCCTAAACCAAATAGTAAGAAGATCATTGGATGCAAATAGGTCTACAAGACAAAGAGGTATGCAGATGGAAGTGTGTCTAGGTATAAAGCTAGACTTGTTGTGAAAGGGTTTGCTCAGACATATGGTATAGACTATGATGAGACCTATAGTCCTGTGGCAAAGATGACAACCATCAGGACACTCATAGCCATTGCTGCATGTAAAGGTTGGAGATTATGTCAATAAAATATGAAAAATGCTTTCCTTAATGGTTATATTTCAGATGATGTTTTCATGGAGCAACCACAAGGATTCAGAGATGAAAGGTATCCAGATCATGTATGTAAGCTCAAGAGAGCTTTGTATGGTTTGAAGCACGCCCCAAGGGCATGGAATTATAGACTTGTGAAGTTCTTGAAGGAACTTGGTTTTCAAGTATCTAAAGCAGATAGTAGCTTGCTTGTCAAAGCAAGTGATGATGGGTTCATTTACATGTGCATATATGTTGATGATATAATTATTACAGGTACGATGAGAAGGGCATACAAAGCCTAAAGAAGCAAATGGAGAAAGATTTCAAGATTAGTGACTTTGGAGACTTGTCATATTTCTTGGGCATGGAGATCTCATACACTCAACATGAAGTGTATGTAACTCATGAAAGATATTTGAAGAATTTATTGATCAAGTTTAAAATGGAAGATTGCAAGGTAGCACCTACTCCAGTGGAGGTGAATCACAAATTGAGCAGATATGGAGGATAAGAATTCAAGGACATGAAGCTATATCAAAGTCTGGTTGGTAGTCTTATCTATGCTACATTAAATAGGCCTGATTTGTCATATGCAGTTGGAGTATTGTCTCAATTCATGCATTGTCCTAGGAAAGAACATTGGGTTGTAGGACAAAGAGTGTTGAGGTACATTAAGGGTACACTCAAAGAAGCTTTGTATTATGGTTTTAGATCAAACACAAACATCAAGATATATAGTGATACAGATTGGGCAGGTAATCCTGATGATAGGAGATCAACATATGGATACTTGTGTTATGTGGGAGATAAGTTAATCTCTTGGTGTTCTAAGAAGCAACACACATTTGCTTTATCATCTACAGAGGCAGAGTATAAAGGTATGGTTGAAGCTGCAAAGGAATTCATATTGCTAAAGACTCTTATGAAGAGTTTTGACATCACTCAGAGTATACCCACTATTCATGGAGATAACATGAGTTAATTATATCTAGCTGCTAACCCTGTTTTTCATGCCAGGACTAAACATATTGAGATTCAATATCACTTTCTAAGAGAGAAGGTGATGGATAAGGAGATTGAAGTCACACATACTTTTATACATATGGAGATTGAAGTCACACATACTTTCTAAGAGAGAAGGTGATGGATAAGGAGATTGAAGATAGTACATGGTCAGAAGATGAAGACTTTTATACATATGTACATTATTTTATAGTTAGCTCAGTTATACCTTTTGTATGGTCATGAGCTTGTACATATATGCCTATATATACAAGTAAAAATTTAGGGCAAATATGAGAGAGCATGTGAAGAGAAGAATTAGAAGTTGTAAGAGTCATTAGACACTTTAGAAGTGAGGAAGATCTCTCTCATCACTCAGATGTAAAACTTCTCAGAAATGAAGAAATATTGCACCCGATCTTTTGCTTAGTACTCCTTTTGGGTTTAATCTTTTGTGAAATTCTTTTGTAAAAGTCTAAGTCTATAGTTTATTAACCTCTGTACAAGTTTTTAGATCCTAATTGTGATCATACTGAGAGAATTGAGAGTAGGAACATTTACATGTGTAAATGTGAAGAAGTGAAGTTGCAGTAGGTGCAAAATCTGATGCTAATGTTTTGGTTAGTTCTCCTTCCACAGTGTAAAGTTTTGAGCAAGCAAGCACTCATTCTTTAAGTTGGAAGGTAAGCTACCTATGGCTAAAAGCATTTGAATAAAGGGGTTGTACTTTGGGATAACTATGAGTTAAAATTTATAGGTGTCAAAGTCCACTGTAAAGAAGTACAATTTTAGACATAGGTGAATTGTTTAGATCATTTCTCAAGATCTACTGAGTCTTTTGAGATGATTTAACTTGGAGAAGGTGTGCAAACTATAGCTAACAGCTTATTCAAAGTTGTATAAAAAACTTTACACATTTTGTCATTAAATGAGTGAATTATGTGCAACAGACTTCTGAGTATCAACTCACTTCACGATTTGTTCAAGATTTTGGTAATTGTGCATTGATCCTCCAAATTGGTAAAGGTTTTGAGTTATTCTTGATATAGAGGTGCTCTAACTTCAAGGATAGCTTGTTCTTTTGGAGATTTAAACTCTCCTTCAATATGCTAGTTATTTACCCAAACCTAAAGAACTCCACTTCTTAGGTTTAAGTTGATTGCATGATCATAAATCTAGCCTTGACCAAGGATGAAAGATTGAGTAAGATGTTCATTATGACACATTGGAACTTTGATTGTCATATGGACAACTTGGATGGAGATAGCAAGCTCTGCCTCACCTATGCAAGGGGTTTCTAGTCCTTCCAATCCTACAAGATAGGCTTCAATAGGATAAATGCACTATTCCATGTCCTAACAGCAAGAGAACCTAATAACACCCGTGACTGCTCCTGAGTCAATCAATGCCTTGATTGTCTTTGCAGTCATGCCTTGTCCTAATTGTAGGATTATAAAAGGATGTCTATTGATTATACGATGAGAGGGAACACTCTTGGTCTGGTACATAGCTATATGACACCTAGGAGCATCGTGATTAACATACTTAGGGTGATATATACCTTGTCTTTTCAATTTCATACATCCGATACATTCTAAGGCCTCTTCCAGAGCTTCTTCACGAATCCATTTATGTTCTTCCTTGTGATTCTTGGTGGTATTGAGTAGAATCAACATCTCTTCTATCAATAGTTCTTGATAAAGTCTCACTCTACAGTTGCTAATGTAACTTGGTAATATTTTGCCTTCTAAGGTGACTAGTTAGACCACTCCATTAGTTGATATCCTATTAATGATCATTGGTCCATAGCCATGCTTTTCCAATGTTCGAGCATAATGCTTTTATGTATGTATTAGACTAGCTCTCTTCTTTTAATCCTTTTTCTTTTACATGTGCATCAAAATATGCTCTTTTTTCCTCTTCTTTACAGCATATATTCTTGTAGCTACTCTCAATCTGGTTTCACCTAATTGTTCTAGGTCAAAGATCCTAGATGATAGCTCATGGCTAGTCCATTGATGCTCTTATGCCTCCTTCAATGTGGGTATCAAAAATTCTAATGGAAGTAGTGCATTTTGGCCAAACACCATCTGAAAGGGGGTGTCATTGAGTACTGTTTTGTAGGAACTTCATTTGCCCAAACAACATGATGGAGTTGTTTATCCCAATCAGAGAATCTTGTTTGTGTTCTTTGCTTGTCCATTGGCTTGTGGGTGGTATGGAGAAAACTTCTTTGACCATAAATTCTTGTAATAAGTATTCAATGACCTCGTTCAAGAAGTGAGTACCACAATCACTTACCAACTCTATTGGTAATCCATATCTTGTGAATATATTTTCAAATAGAAATTTTTCTATTGTTTGCACATTATTCTACTTATTTGCCCTAAATTCTACCCATTTGGTTAGATAATATTCTATTTCGACAAGGATGTATTCAACATATGAACTCTCGGCTAGGGGATTAATAGGACCTACAAAGTCTAATCCATAGTTAGAGAATGCATGTCCTCCCATCATGGGTCTCAGTGGCATTGCATCCTTATGTATTTAATATTGTGTTGTCCGAAATATCTCACATCTCTTCATATAGATATGGGCATCCATATGAAGGGTAGCCACTAAAGACCTGAGAACATAATTCCTTGGATCACTCATTCAGGTCCAAAGTGTCTTCCTACCATGCTTTGGTCTGTAGTTTCCAATATCTTTAGATGCTCACTTTCATGGACACATAATCTGAGATATTTTTCTTGTCCACACCCATATAAATTATCTCCAATGAGTGTATATTCTTGAACCTCTTGCTCTAGACTCCTTCTTCTTGCTAATGCCATCTCTTGAGGGAACATTTTCATCCTTAGAAAGTTAATTAATGGATTCCTTGAATCCGATATTAAAGGCACTTGATACAAAGTAGCATGCTCCACTAGAGGTTTGTTAATACACGTTGAACAATCCTTACACATCAGATAGATGTCTGCTTCCATAGTTTGCAAATACACACCAAATCTTTTCAGAGTCTTAAGGTTTGATGCTTTGAATGGTGTTTCTCTAATGTACCTACATGTGCTAATTGCAACCATTTCACATTTTTATCTTCTTCCAAACAACAAGCTAAGATTCCTTATTCCTTGATCAGTGTGTTTGTATATACTACCTAACAATATATAATATTTTTGAGACGTAACCACCTCTTTATCCTTTGTTTTCAGTATGGCATCTTTGGGACCAAATGTAAGAATCAGCACAATAACTCTAGCCCAATCAATTACTACTTCCAAGTTGAACAAGTATGCATCAAGCAGTTCATCCTATACTCCTTGTGGTGGTTCTCCTGAAGTTATTCTAGAGAGGTGATCCACCCAAAGGTGTCTTGCCTTTCATGACCACTACCTAAAAATCGTATTCCATTGTAAGAGAAACCATCTTACTAATGAGTTTGTGTTGCAAGGTTTTTTCACTAGGGATAGTAGATACTGATAGTCCATAAAGAACTAAAAATTATTTGCAAGAAAGTAATGCCTAAACTCCTTGACTGCATACACCCTACCTAATCCTTCCCTTTTGATAATTATTTCAACTGCATTCGACTGTCTACTAGCATAAACAAATAGAGGATCAATATTCCCTTCACCCTTGAGTTATGCTAGCACACATACAATAGCGAAATTAGAAGCATCCACATGAACATAGAATTTCTTGGTCCAATTTGGTGTGGTAAAAATTGGTGCTCAACAATCATTGTTTGACTTCATTGAGAGAGTTTTCACACTACTCAGTCCACTCAAAGTTAGTAAGAAGGGTATAGAGGGGCTTTGCAATTATAGCATTCATGTGGATAAAGTGTATCTATTATCCACAATGATGAATAAAAGCTTTTACTTCCTTGACATTCTTTGGTCTCAAGAATTCTACAATGGCTCTAACTTTTTTTTCATCTGTTGATATCCCATTCTTCGACACTATGTCTTAGAATTTTGCCTTGCCTAATCATGAAGACACACTTCTCTAGATTCAAGCAGACCTGATATTCTCAGCATTTGTCAAAGATCTACTTGAGTTCAAAGATATGTGTTTGCCTCATGTTTGGGTGAGTGCATAGGTCATCTACATAGACCTTTGAATTCTTTTGTAAGAATTCCTTGAACACGTGAGACGATAGACTCTAGAATGTAACAAGGGCATTGTTGGGCCCAAATGGCATCACTCAAAATGCAAAGATACCCCATTCTATGGCAAAAGCCATCTTATGTTGGTTCTCAGGGGTGATGACCACTTGGTTATAGCCTCAGAATCCATCAAGAAAGCTATACACTTCCCTTCCTACTACTCATTCAAAGAGATGCTCGGTGATAAGAAGAGGGTAGCTATCTTGAACGGTGGCCATGTTAACATTTTTCAAGTTAATGTGCATTTGTAGTTTCCCATTCTTTTTTGGAACAATCACAATGGAGGACACCCATTCAGTATGCTTGATTTCATAGATAAAACTTTCTTCTATCAGACGATTAATCTCCTCCTTGTTTTTGGCTATGTAATTATCATTGTAGGTCTAAGGTTTTTGCTTGGTAGGCTTGCCTTCCAGAGACATCGAGATTCTATGAGAAAAGATATTTGAATCCACTCCTTTCAAATCCTTGTAACTCCAAGTGAAGACATCTCTATATTCTCTCAACAAATCAATCAGCTCATGTTCTTCTTCTTCACTTAAATAGTTACCTATATACGTACCTCTATCTTTGCCATATTCTATGGTTACTACAATTCTTTTGGCCTTCTCTTTATTTTCATAGGCTTCTCCTTTGAGTGGTTCTCTTTTAGCCTTTTAATCATGATCTTCCTCTCTCCTATCTCGTATTTCTTGAAGTTCTCACACACTTCAAACAATGCTTCTTCCTCTGCTTGCATGGAAACTAGTTCCTTTCCTTTCTTTTTCTTACTTTGATCTCCTTCTATTGTAATCAACTTCTTTCCTCGTTCAAATTTTGCGTGTTCGAGAGACCTAGCCTCTTAAGTAAAGATACTCTTCCTCTAAGGTACAAAAAAGTTCCACGATGATGGATGCCTTTTCCTCATCATTTACTTCCTTGAGTGTTGTCCTCCTAAGCTCATAATCATCTATAAATGAGTTAAGCATAAGTGGTTCTATGGTGAAAAGTGAGATTTCATAGCCGTCTTCATCACGATGGGGGATCCACTGCTCTTCATTGATAGCTACATCCATCGTGGCTAGAATCTCTACCCAACTATACCTATGATTCTAGAGGTTAACATTTTCTCTTCTTCTACTACAAATTTACACATCCGTAAGTGGGTGTCTTCATGCATCAATGAGGACTTTGATCCTATGTACGACATTGATTCTGTTTCATCAAATTGTCTATCGATAGGGTTCCATTACAAGGGTGGTACATCCCTGTGGGAATAATATTTGAGATTGACTTTAATTGTCACCCCTAAATGATGCAAGTACAAGGAACTGGTTCCCCAATCTTGCATTATCTGCAATTGTCTCATGAAGGTTCTTTCTAAAATCATCTCATAGACATGATTCTTACCAAATTCACACATGGAAAATGTATGTTCAAACTTTGTGCCACAATTAGTGAGAGTTATCCCTTCTAATAACCCTAGGGGTTTCTTAATATGTCCATCTGCCATTTGCAATTTCATCATAGTTAGTGTGACTGTTGGCTTAGCCCATCAATTTCATAAGGAAGTGGTAGCAATAGAACCTCCCTCTCCTGAATCCAGAATAGCTTTTGTTGTGTAGCCCTGATAAGTGATAGGTTGATAGGTGTTTCCTTCCTCTCTTTCACTCATATCTCCTATATTATCCAAGGGTGTTTCTTGCAGTGTTTTGTGCGATCCTACCCAAGATTGTGGCTTGGCTATTTGTGTCATTTGGTTAGCTATATGCTTCCATATCTCAGACTTAAATTTTTGTAGCTCCTCTAAAGTGAAATGACACTGCACTTTAGTGTTCTTTACTAGTTTTGTGTTCCCCAGTAGAACTCATTAAGCATTTCTTACCATAACTATGGGAGCTCTTATGTGAATACACTTAGAATCTCATGGGCCTTTAAAGTGAGGTAATTCTTGCAAGAAATAGGACTCAAAATCTAATCACTCACTTGACTACATGTGCTCTTGCTCTCCATAGATAGATGGAATTTCTCGAGCGAATGATGATCATCCATTGCCTCAATAGGAGGAGGGCTCTCACATTTTTTGGCCCATTTCTCCTCTTGAATCTCTCTTAGGAACCCCTAAAAATAATGATTTACCAAAGAGTGAATTCCATCATCTATAGAATTAGGGATGTACACTCCCTTAATGCATGAACTTGGCCTATCACTTCTACTATTTTGAGCCTTTGATGTGGCCAACGTCCTTGGTTTAGCTATCAACTACTATAACCTCTCCAATAGTCCTTCAAAGTGTAATTGTGACTTTGTTTAGTTAGTGTGATTGAAAAGATATCTTGCATTGAACATAGTCTGAGCTAGTTCACCATTTTTTGTGCAAAGCTTTGTTCTCTCAATCTCTAGGCCCGCTGTTCAATAGCACTTTTCTAGTTCTATCACATTCGGTCCTTCTCAAAGTGGAGCCTAGTAAGCCTTGAACATCATCTCCAAGTCTTTAGGGGTGCAATCTGCTAGTACTGATCCTACTCTAGGTAGTGGTGGCATGGATGAGGGGTTTTGATGACATGATGATGACGGTGTTTGAAAATGTGTATGAGATATGATCTCTATCAATTTTATTTTTGTTTCCTTGAGACTTTCTTCTAATTAGCTCATCTTTCTAGCCCATTGTCTCTTCATTCTTTCATAGCTATCCTTCCAAGATCTAGTTCTCTTTTCAGCTATGCTCTCTGACTCACTACCCTTTGGTGTCTTCCCTTGATCTACTCCTATAGTCTATTGTAGTGTCTGGGCTCTAGTCACTACTTGCACAAAAGCTATAGTGTTCACACTTCCACTAGAATCCACACTTAAGAAAATAATATTAATTGGTCTAATCTTTTGATAAGTGGTCAGATTTTTAGGATAGTCTCTTAAGGGATGGTCTTTTTCACAATTAGGACAAAAGCCTTGAATAACCACTGGTTGGGGCTGCCCTGGTGGAGGAAGTGAACAATCACAAATGATATGATCTCCTTGGTATCTATAACATGTTCCTCGCAGTGCTTAGGGTCTCATCTGCCTTGGTTGGGTTCTAGGATTAGGATTTGTATACATCACATGAAAGTATTCTAGTTCTCAACTTGGATTAATGGGTGTTTCATAGGGATATACCTCGTTCTACTCAAGTTAATCCATATACTAAGCTCATGCACTATCCACATGGGTCGAGTCAAAGCTCTGAGTATTGGGATCACTTTTTGAAATCAGTGGGGATGTGGGCACTAAGGCTCTATTCAAGTTATCCTCTACCATAGCATATTTGATTGGAATAACATTGGCAAGGGGCATTACAACAAAACCAAGGCTTAGGCCAGGAAAGGAGTTACGAGGTTAGTGTTGAATTCATATATAGCCACTCCATCTATCTTGTTTGGTTTGTTAGTTTTAAACCTCTAGAATGATTCATCAATTTCTCTATTAGAAAAAAGCTCCATGCTCTTATTATCTTGAGGAATCCACTCTGGTGTGATTATCCTTGATAAGATAGACTTAGCATTAGGTGTTCTTGGTTCCTTTCCCATGTTTTCTTACTCTAAGTTTTCTATTTTTGACTCAAGGACAATGACTCCAAGCTCATCCATCCTCAGGTGAGCTTGTAACGATGTATATGGTTCCTTGCTTATCAATATATGATCCCTCTTCAAATTTGACAACTAGGTGTTCAATTTTGAAGGGTTGATCAGGGCTTTGAGTTGGACTAGTGACCTTCTCCATCCGTCCTCATAAATGTGAGCACTTAATTGGTTGGTTCTTATATATTCCAATTGACTCTTATAGGGTCCTTTAGGGGTCTGTAAATAGGCAAGTCTTGAACTTCCCGTAGGCCTTTCCATGATAAACAAATTTCTAAATCAACTATCTCCGAGATCAATACCTAAGGATGGTCACTAAGTTCTTGAGCTCACAACCTAGCAGTTTAGTTGACACTAGCTTTAGATGACCTGATGCTTTGGCTATCCCATCCTAGATGTCTGTCGGACCTAAGGTTCATATGCCTTAGTGATTGGCCCAAATTCCCAAGTACAACCATGTTGTTGGGTCCTTTTGTAGTATCCACTTGTTCTTTTCAATTCCATTTGAATGTATTCTTTGTCTTAATATGGTCATTGTCAGGATTACTTAAGTTTGCTGCAACTAATGTTCTTCTCGATTCAATTATGTTCTTTTGCACTTGACCTAGAAAAAAATAATTTTGTACTTGAGAAATTCAAGGGTTTTCAACTCTTTCATGCTTATCATAGCCCTTAATTAATCTAAGTCATGATTAGCCTAAACTAGAAATTAACTGAGGGCATTTAGTGAGCTTCCAACCTCAAGCCTAGTGCTTTTGTCGATGCTCGAGTTCCCAAAATTTGCAGTCCCAAGAGTGCCACATACACTAAGCTTTCGGAGCCTTTCCATAGGGTGTCAATTACTTGCAAAAATGCCAAAAATTAGCTCAAATTTGACCATTTCTTTGCAACCCTAAAAGTTATCGAATTTGCCTGTCTATCATGATGGATAGATTTTGTCTGTCGCCATGGACACATTTTGTCTATCGTGATGGATAGAGGTGTCCATTGTGTTTTGTCTATTGTGATGGTTGGTCTATTGTGATAGACGTGTCTATTGCAATGGAAAAATTCTATCATGGGTCGTGTCTATGGACACTTGTCTATTGGGATGGATAGATATATCACAATTCTATGTTTGTCAAGGGTTGTTTATTATGATGGATAGAGTTATCCATCAAGTTCTCTTTGTGATGATGGACATTATCTATCGTGGGTTGTTTTCTATCATATACTTGTGATAGATGATGGACTTTGTATGTCACAAAATTTGTCTATCGTGATGGAAACAAAATGCCTGTTTTGCAAAAAACATTATATTTACTTAGTGTGCAAGTGATCTACTCTACTATGAGGTACTTAATTTTATCCAATACTCAATTTTTTCATCTGTCATGATAGATAGAGTTCATCATCTCGGATTGGCCACATAGAGATGTCATACTTGTTGATGTTGCTATTGGTGGAACCTTGCAAAAAGCTCAAGAACACACAAAAACACATCATACAAGATCACTCTCTTGCTCTCTCTCTTAGAAGTGCAATGAGGAGAATGAAAAGAAGGTGAAGATATGGACAATGAGGTGGTATCTTTGTGATGGTGGATATGGAGGTAGGGGAATAGGTAGGAGGGTAGGAATGATGATTGAAAAAAGTAAAAAAGGAAAAAAAAGTTCTACCTATGATTCCAATGTCAAATCTCTACATATTGCCATCACATGTGTGTCCTCAAAGTTTTCTCCCTAGAAATAGTGCCAAACTTGGTGTCACTCTAGCACAATGGTAAGCACCAACGTGAGGAAATCCACCTCATAATTGTCAATCCTCAGAGATGTGAGGGTGGTAGGACGACCATGACGAAGCGAATACACAAGTGTGTGAGTGAGAAGCACACTAACATGCACACACATACACACACATGCATATACAAGGTAAGAAAAAGAGGAAGAGCAATGTAATCTTTGATTATCCTAAACAAGTTTAGAATGCTCAATCTTAGGTTCACTCACCAAATAGTTCTCCCTAAATGAATCATCTAACTCCTTTTATATGTTTTTGACTATCTTTGGCCGTGTTCAGACCAAGTGACCGGCCTAGTTAAAAATTAGGTTCTCTAGCTCATTTGAATGTTGGTGCATTTTACCCAAGCCTACATGCTTGATATATTTGATATCATCCTCATTTGTAAGTCACATGAGTAGTCATGTGAACACCTCTTGTAAAAGAGTTCATTTTTATCTCTTGTATTTGAAAAAAGAAAAAAAGGAAAAGGATGGCCTACCTCATGCATGATGTAAAAGCAAATTCGTGGCTATAACTACTAAAATCACGAATTTTTGAGCTGAGGGAATCTCTCCTAACTTTGGGGATCACTTTTAGGTGGAGCCATTCGAATTCGATTTCAAAACTCCCTCCAAGAATAGCTATAAAAGGAGCAAGAAGGAAGAGGTGAATAGCAAGCCTTGTACGTGACCACTTCATGTCATTTTGTAGAGATTGAAGAGCTTACTCCATAGCTCTATCATTCTACTCCCATTGTGCAAAGATTCATTGCCAATGTGGTTGTAATCATATATGAATTTATACATTTATCATCATTCACTTCTCTGTTTTGTTCTCTGCTATACTCACTCAGAGCAGTACCTTCAGAAGGTCATATCTCGAGTTGTACGAATCCTTTTTCAGTGATTTAACGTGCGTTGGATAGCTCTTACTGTCTATTTTCTGATATAAATTTTCAAGGTCATTGGATTAATAGTTTTGAAGCTATCTGCAATTTTCTGCTCACTGTTCTATCTCTGCAGAGCCCCGAGAATGGTGGGCATGTTCCAGAAATTGATGAAACTTGTTCTCAGTTCTCAGTCCATCATTTGAAGTGTTTTAACTTGGATTCGGAAGCTTTATAAGTCTATTTGCTATGCCCAAAAGGAATTTTTCTAATTCCTTCCAGGTTGAGAACACTGTTCATTTTTTCCAGTAGGTGTATGTCCAAAAATAGCAAGTTTTGGGAGCTAGTCATTTCGCAACTTGTCTGTCTTGACTTAAACTTTTGGGATACATGTTCCAAAGTACTTGGCTGATATTTTGGTGGATTTAGGAAGCTCAAAGGGTCTACTAATCAACTCTGAAGTCTCAGTTGGCTGGTGTGAAGCTGGTTATAGCAGCACCTACTCATCTTTGGATTGCATCCACCATCTCTCTTCTCATTGAAGGCACAAACGGGCTCAAAAAATTATGAAATTCGAGAACTAGATTTTTCTAATAATCCTCAAGCTTAAGGACCCCTTAGCTCAAAAGAAACGGAGTCTATTATACCAAAAATGGGATTTATAATAGAGTGTAGTGATGACAAACATCATTTGTTGTATCCTTCATTTGGAAAAATTGATTAGCCTACTCTCCGGATCTTCATTGACTTCTTTGTCTCATTGGCCCTGCTTGACCTTCTTTTTGGCTATGTTCTCTCTAGCTCCCTTGTATCATGCTACTTTGGCATGTTGAGCCTCCTTGACTGCTAACAGTGTGTGTGTGTGTATTGTGTGAATTACGTAAGTGATATGTGAATCTGTGTCTACATGAAAGTGCATGTGTGTGTATATGTATGTGTGTGCATGCATTTTCATTTTTTGTGTTTCCCTTATATAGGTAAGCATATATATATATATATATATATATACACATACACACACACACACACACACACACACACACACATATATATATATATATATATATATATAGAGACAGAGAGATGTTGAACGAAGTTGCTACACATGATCTTGAGTTAATGGAAAGAGAGCAAGAGAGATAGATAGAGAGATAAAGAGATCCATTTCTTTGTTTTTGATGGCTTGTGTACAAAGAATGAGAGAGAAAATTTATTTTTCTGTTATCACACATTTAGAGAGATGGAAAGAGAGAGGCACGCAGTGACTAGTGTTACAAATGGGTCTATAAATATGAAAAAAAGAGTTTCACTTTTCCTCTCCCTGCTACTGCTATTGTGTAGAGTAGAGAGAGAGAGAGAGAGCTCCTAAATAGGATACATTGTTGTAGGAAAGAGAGGGAGAGGTTAGGGAGAAAGACATTGGGAGGTTAGCCGTATTGAGTTCTATCTGGCAAGAAACATAGAGAGACAATAATAGACCCTCATTTTTCACCCTCTATCTCTTGCTTATTGACCTTTATGGGTTTTCTACTAACACGCATGGAGTGAGAGAGAGAGAGGTCATGAGAGAGGGAGAGATACTCAGCAGCTTGGGAAAAATGTTTAGCACACTTCATATAGAAAGTTATGGCTTTGTACTACATATAAGAAGCTACTACATACTGTGAGATGTGAAGAGGTGATACATAAAATTTAGAGATGCGGTGGTATTGGCCAAAAACTTGCTCTAAACCAGCCTTGATAACTTCAAAGAGCATTAATAGGCTCCTTAAGCTTCCAATATATGCTTTTAGACCAGTATAGTACAATAGATAAGCTAAGAGTATAAAACACCTTGAGAAAACCTTGTATTTATGGAAGAAGGATCCCATGATTTTTCTTAGGGCTCACAACCTAGTAGCAATTAACCTAAATATTTTTGTACAATTTCAAAAGAGTTTTAAGCAATTTATAGTAAGTTACTTCATGAATTGAGAGTGAGTACACTCAGAGAAATTTGCATAAGAAGTCTAGAGGGTAAACCCGACTTTTCAAGAGGAAGATAATACATAGAACCTATCACATAGATTTATGCATAACCCCAGTTCTATGCATCCAATGGTTATGAAACTTTGTACATGCTTAATATAGTTCTAGCTGAGTTTTCCAAGCAATTGATTGAACAATGATTAGTCACACAAAAGGAACTTGAGGAAATTTATAGAGTTACTCAATGTACTATATCAGAAAAACAAAGATTCACAAATCAATAAGGATGAAATATAAATGTATTGTTAATGATCATATAGTACAAAAAGAGTGAGCAAGCCTTCTTTAGCTTTGAGATAGTATAGAATACACTCAAGATGATTGTGATGATAAGCTCTTATCTCACTACCATCCCATGATTCAAAGTATAGTGTATTTATATACTTTTTGACTTGATGATTGTTAGATCTTCCACCTAAAAGTGGTCCTAATTTTTAGGGTATGATTTGAGTTTTGAATTCAAAATTAACTCATGGCGTTTGGCTCTCACTAAACTCAAGAGATTCTATCCATTCTTAAATTTTATCTTTGGCTGAAATAAATAAAGATTTAACCTTTGAGACCTCCAAGATATATGTTGCAATAGATGCACATTTATGCTATGTAAATTATGAGAAGTCCAATGTGCACTATTCAAGCAATTAGACTTACCTTATGCACCAATGGCTCCCACTCAAACCTAAGATGCTTGAATCTTTATTCCTTTAATACTTCCTATAGTCCAATCATAGCTTTGATCCTATTTAACTTTACTCCATCTAATGCCTTGGTCATCATATATGCACATTGTTGTTGGTGGATACATACTAGAGTTCAATTTCCTTTCTTGTGATTTTCTCCCTAACATAGTGATAACAGACCTTTATGTGCTTGGGCCTAGCATGATAACTTGGAATATTCCCTACAAGATGAGGTGAGCTTATACTATCTCTAAAAATATGAGGAGTAGAAGACTTGAGACATAAATATGAGAACAAGGTATTGATCCACATGGCTTCTTGAGTTCCATTAGCTAATCCTCTTTTTCACCTTTAGTTGTTGAAAGTGCAAGAATATGTTTCTTCTTGTATGACCATGAAATGAGATTTTTACTTGCAATAGTAAGATACTTTGAGGTACTTTTCGTGTCATCTTTAGAACCTTCCCAATCTACATCAAAGAATAGATTTATGCCTATATTAGATATATATGGATAATATAGTCCTTCATTTATGGTTTCCTTCAAATATTTGAGTATCCTCTTGGCTGCTTCCATGTGAGGTTCCTTAGGAGTGTGCATCAATTGATTCGAAAAACTCACACTATATCAAATGTCTACTCTAGTCAATGTGGCATAGCTCGAACTACCCATTAAGCTCTAATAACTTGTTATGTCTTCAATTGGTTCTCCTTCAATTGGTTCTCAATTTTGAACTTGGCAAGCATATCCTTGATGTATTTCCTTTGAGTAAGATATTTTCTATGTACACAAATTCCAACCATATGGAGTATGTGAGTTTCCCTAGGTCACTAATCTTGAAATCCTCCTCATTTGTAGCTTTATCCTTGTAATTCCTTCAACATCATCTCTTATGAGTATTATATCATCTAGATATACACAAAGGTATATGGCTTCTCCTTGATTCCTCTTGATATAGAGTGAAGGATTTGCTTTGCTAACTATGAATCCTTTATCTTGAAAATAGGTGACAAGTTTATGATTCCAAGTCGTTGGGGCTTTCTTTAGACCATATAGGTCTTTCCTTAACCTAGAAACATGTTCACGAAGGAGCCAATCTTCAAACCTAGGCGGTTGAGCCATATACACCTCTTCAGATATCCATGCTTGCCACATGTGAAAGTCTCCTCATAGTCAACCTTGGGTCTGAGCATACCCTTTAGCAAAAAGTCTAGCTTTATACCTGTTGATCATTCCATTAGATTTTTTCTTTACTTTGTATATCCACCTAGATCCAACGATCTTCATGGTTGAAGTCTTGGGTGATTCTCTTGCAAGGCTTTAATTTCTTCTTGCATAGCATTCATTCATTTTGGTTTCCTCTTTGCCTCCTCATAAGATGAGTTCCCCTTAGAATTCAAGTCATGTGCTAAATAGATAGAGTGTTTAGTTACTAGTGATGTATCATAGCCATACATCTATGGCTTTTGCTTCTCCCTAATAGATATTCTAATGGTTTGTTGAAAGGATACTGCTACATCCTTCAACTCCTACATCTTAGCCTTGCATTTGGAGTTCCATGAGTTTATTTCTCTTCTTGGAGTCTTCTTATCATCTTTAGAGTCACTTGATGCTTCAAGTATGTGTATGTGTGTGTGTATTCTTGCTTTAGAGAGTTGAGAATTCTTCCTCTACATCATATGGTAGTTTGATCTTCCTACAATCATCTTGAAGCCATGATTTGTTCTCATCATTGAACACAACATCATGAATTAATATAAAGCCCTTATTGCTAGGATTGTATAGTTTATAACCATTTTTATTGAGTTCATAGCCTATAAATGCACACTTCTCAGCCTTAGGATCCAATTTACCTCTCTTTTGTGAAGTTATTTGTGCATATGCAATGCATCCAAAGATCCTACAATGGTCCAAGCTTGGTCTCCTCCCATTTCATGCTTCAAATTTAGTCATAACATCTAGAGACTTTTAAGGTAATCTATTTATCAAATATGTGGTAGTAGATATTTCCTCTGCCCACAAATAGTTTGGTCTTCTTTTCATTCAACATGGACCTTACTGCCTCCAAAAATGGTTCTATTCCTTCTCTCTACCACTCCATTCTGCTCACAAGTGTATGTGGTAGTGATTTCTCTTTTGATTCCTCTAACTTGGAGATAGGAATCAAATTCATGGAAAACGTATTCTCCCCATCCATTAGACCTTAGTCCTTTTAGGTTTTTAACTATTTGATTTTCCACAAGAGATAAATATTTCTTAAAGCATGAAAACATTCATCTGAAGTAGAAGAACCTACATGTCTTTGATCTACATCTGCCACTATGTTCAAAAGTTGTTTTGCAACAAGAAAATGCTTCATCATGTAAGATCACATTGGATAGTTGGTCCTATCAAGCTTATCTTCAGCTTGAAGCATGCCAAACAAGTCATTGTTGCTTGCCGTTTCACCAAAGAACAAGAATGTGACAAAATCTTTACTTCGATGAAAGCTAAAATGAATGCTGAAATTTCAGCTCACAAATAATCTCTTTGATTGCATTTTTGATGGCACAAATGGCTTTGAAATGGGGATAAAACTCCAATGCAACTAATAGAAATGTTCCTTGGCTATTGAAATGAACTATTCTATGCTTTCAAGTTTGATTTGCACTATTAAAAGTGTGTGTGCACTGCAACATGAAAAACCAAAACTTGAGAAGGAGTTGAACCTACTTTGATAACACTATTGGGTGTGTGTAGAAGTGCAAGAGACGCATAAGAATCACACAAAAGGAGCACAAACACAACAGACACATGGAGAAGGTAGATGGTTGGAATAGCTCTCTCTATTGACAATGTTTAGAACAGAAGTAAGAGCTGAATAATATTCCTAAGTATAAAGTGTTTAGATATCAAGCTCAACATGTATAGTGGTCATGCTGGCATATGTCAGGCATACTTCATTGAGCTTTATTAGATTTATCTACCAAGAGTGATGGCATATTTGTTCCTTGCCAGCTCACTCATTTGCGGACATTAGGTTTTTCCTTATGTACTGATCTTTATATATTGCACTTGTTGCATTCTTGTTTTTTAGGTCATTCTTGTACATTCCTTTTAATTGAATAGAAGAAGAAGAAGAAGAAGATCATTCTTCCTTGCCTTAATCTGTGTGTGTGCTTCTCATGTCATTCAAGCAAAAGTGCTGCTTGTAGTGTTTTGTAGTGTTGCTGCAAAAATGGCAAACGCAGATGGAATGAGTCAGCTTATGAGCGATAAGTTGGACAAGAACAACTTCCATGCTTGGAGATTCAGAATGACAAATTTCCTGATGGGAAAAGGCTACTAGAAGTACATTGAAGGAGAGAATGAAAATGCTCTGTAGTTACCAGAAAGGAATCGAATTGCAGATCAGGTAAGAGCATATGAGGAATGGGATCAAGGAGCACGAAAGGTAATGTACTGGCTATCTGTTAGCATACAAGATAGCATGATTGGACACATAGAGGATGACAAGACTCCAAAAGAGGCTTGGAACAGTTTGGTCACATTGTATGAGACCAATACAAAGGCGTCAAGAATGAGCTGCATACATTGGAGAAGAAGAACATGTCGGTAAGTGACTGCACCTTGAAAATCAAAAGCATATGTGAGTCACTTGCATCTATTGGCGTGAATGTAGATTATGATGATAAGGTGGAAGTGTGTCTTCATGGTTTAGGAGCTACATATAAGCAGTTCTGAACTTCCATACAGACTAGGGAAAATATTCCGAATTTTGCTGATCTGGTATCTATGATGATTATTGAAGAAAAGAATCTGGGGAGCCAAAGAGGTCGTAAAAATTTCCAAAGAAATGATTCAAGTAATGATAGTAAAGGGTGTTGGAACTGTGGTAAACCTGGACACTTTGAACGTGATTGCCGGTTGAAGAATCAAAATAACAGAAGGAAGCAAAACAACTATGCATCCACAAGTGCATAGTTGTTCATGGTTCAACATCACATGATGAATACGATGTCTGCTGGTATTTCAAAATCAAATGATAATGTCTGGTATATTGATTCAGGTGCTTCAAATCACATGACCAGTCATGCAGAATGGTTTAGTAGTTTGCAAAAAATGCCAGTTCCAGGATATGTTGAAACAAGTGATGATCCATCGCATCCTATTGAGCATACAGGAAACATAGCATTGTCTATGGAGGACTGGAAGGTAAAACATCTTGCTGATATGTTGCATGTTCCAAATATAACAAAGAATCTGGTTTTTGTTGGACAAATGGTTGACCAGGGATTACAAGTTAGGTTCAATGTTCATGGATTATATGTAGAAGAGTACAAGCAGGATGGACAATTGGTTGCCAAAGGAAACAAAGTGGGTAGGATGTTCACCTTCAATGTGAAGATTCTTGAAATGAATGAAGCCATGTTTGCAAAAGGTGTGGGAGTTATTGTAGATATAGAGATGTGGCACAAATGGATTGGACATGCAAACTTGCAAAGGATGAAATTGATGCAATCAAAGGAGATTGTCCATGGACTACCAAATTTCAAAGTTGCAGAAATGCAAAAGGTATGTGCAGCATGTCAATTTGGTAAACAGTCAAGAGCATCATTTCCACATGACAAGCATGTTAGTGAGCATGTACTAGAAGTAGTACATACAGATGTTTGGCTACATGGTGAGTTACAGGAAGAAGTATATATGGACCAACCACAAGGATATGAAGATTCAAAGCATCCAGAATATGTTTGCAGGTTGCAAAAGGCTTTGTATGGGACTGAAGCAAGCCCCTCCTGCATGGCATGCAAGGATTGCTGATTACTTAACTAGCATTGGGTTTTCTATGTGTGATGCAGATCACTCACTATATGCAAGGAAGGCTGATGATGGCATCACTATTGTGGCTAATTATGTTGATGACCTGATTGTAGGTGGTGATAATGAAGGAAGCATCAAAGAGGTAAAGCAACTTATTATGCAGGAATTTGACATGAAAGATCTTGGTGTGCTGCACTATTTCTTGGACATTGAGTTTATACATACAGAAACAGGTATATGGATGTCGCAAAGGCAATATGCCTTGAATATGCTGCAAAAGTATGGTATGGCTGGTTATAAGCCAGTTTCTATGCCATTAGATCAGAATTTGAAGTTGGATACTACATCAGGTGAAGCATTGGAAAATGCTACTATGTACAGGAAAATTGTGGGAAGTCTTATATATCTCACAATTACAAGGCATGATCTAAGCTATATTGTTGTACTTGAAAGTCAATTTATGCAAGTTCCCAGGAAGCCACATTTGGATGCTCTAAGGCACACTCTATGTGAGTGCTACTTTGGATGCTCTAAGACACTCACACTCTATGTGAGTGCTACTTTGGATTATGCATTGTTTTATGAGGCTGGTGTAGATTTGCAAGTTTATGGATACACCGATGCAGATTGGGCTGGTAGCATTCCAGATAGAAGTTCCAATAGTGGTTTTCTATTCTCACTTGGGAGTGCAGCTGTTACATGGATCTGCAAGAAGCAACCCACTATTTCTTTGTCGAGTACAGAGGCTGAGTATAGAGGTGCTGCAATGGCAGCATGTGAGGCATCATGGCTGGAGATGTTACTTGCAGATTTAGGTGTGGAAGTGCAAAAGCATATCACTATCTATTGTGATAATCTTAGCAGTATACAGTTAGCACGGAACCCTATTTTCCATGTTAGAACAAAGCATATCGAGGTACATTATCACTTCATTAGAGAGAAGGTATTTGCATGTGATATTGATCTTGTTTATGTGAGAACAGATGAGCACATTGCTGATATTTTCACCAAAGCACTTGGAGCTGAGAAGTTGAAGATGTTTCAAGAGATGCTTGGATTACAGGATATGGCGTTGAGCTTGAGGGGGAGTGTTGAGATATCAAGCTCAACATGTGATGATCCAGCATGACACGTACCAGTTTTTCATTTCTCTGACATGTATAGTGGTCACGCCAGTATATGTCAGGGATACTTCATTGAGCTTTATTAGATTTTTCTACCGAGAGTGATGGCACATTTGTTCCTTGCCAGCTCACTCATTCGTGGACATTAGGTTTTTCCTTATGTACTGATCTTTATATATTGCATTTGTTGTATTCTTATTTTTAGGTCATTCTTGTACATTCCTTTTTATGTACTAGAAGAAGAAGAAGAAAAAGATCATTCTTCCTTGCCTTAATCTATGTGTGTGCTTCACCTTGAGAGTGAGAGTGTGTGTGAGCTCTCTTCCTTATCTCCTTCCTCGTGACATAAAGCACCACCACATACGAGTGTATCAAGTATGTGGCAACATGGGGAAAACATCTCTAGCCAAGTCTAGAGTAAAAAGTGTCCATGTATAGGGAAAAGGTTCACATCAAAGCTAATCAAGGAACACATAAGTGTAAAAACACCATTTTGTTAAGGTGTATATTGCACTATACATTGGTGCGTGATACATCCTTTCACCATTTTTTTAAGCTCACAATGTCTTAGGGACTTCTGACGGAGATTAAATCTCTATCACGAAGCAAGTGCATATAGTGGTGGCATTGATGCACTCTTAAATTATCAATCAGTGAGTTTAACCCCATCAACTGTATGAAGACATATGCACATGTGAGAGTTAATGTAAGAAAGGGACAAGTAATGCATGCAAATTAGGTTAAATCTATGTCACATGACACCTCTTACAAAATGGCATGTATCATGATACTTAATGTAGCAACGGATACAAATCAAGTGATTTCTCTCAGCTTCAATACCCGAATATAGTCAAGAGCAGGCATATCTTGAAGATTTCCAAGAGATACATCCAATGGTGGTACTTTGTAGCTCAATCGGACCTCTGTACTACATGCTATGTCCAAAAAATAGAGTGGCAAGAAACACCAACTCTCGCTTCTATGCTTCCTATGCTTCATGCACACACAATCACACACCAAACAGTGAAAAGAGATAGGGAAGGTGTAGACCAAACCTCTAGACATACATTCCACACCTCAAACACACATGCAAGCTCCTAGAGAAGAACATAAATAGACAAGAAGAAGAAAATTCAAAATACTACAAAGTTAATTCTTCACAATGGAAAAAAGTCTTTGCAAAGGAATCATAAGTGACTTATATACACGTGCCCTAATTTTGGTCCTTTCACACAAGAGATCAGCACTTTCTCTATAAATCACTAAGTTCCAACTGCTGTAGAAGGGTAATGTTACATTCTTAAGGGACCATGCATCTAGAGGACTCCTCTAGAGCAGTTACAAAGGTTTTTGAGATCTTACAAGAGATTTTAGGAAAAAAGAATTAGCGCTTTATTGAGAAATTTGGGGGCCTGCTCTTCTTCTCTTCTTTCTTCTACTTTTTGATCCCTCTTGTCTTCATTCCTCTACAACATTCTCCCCCTCTTAGTTTGTGTCATCCCTTGATAGGCTTCTACAAGTTTTCCTCACATACAACAAGTGGTAGAATCTAGGATACATATGCCAATTCAAGCTTGCCATCCTCATTGGCCTCTTGCCAACTTGTTCCTCTCCGACTTGACGTTCTAATTTCCCTATGTATATTTCTTTTAACCACACGCTACCAGCAATAAAGGAAGCCTTCAAGACTCAAAGGCAATTTGTTACCTTATCTGATCCTTGGTCCAATGCTTCTATTTTGCCCTTGAGATTCCTTATATTCATACACTAGGGTTGCTGCATTATCATTATTTTGCCTCGCATGCATCCATCAATAATAATGGCATCTCCCATAGTGAGCCAAGGCTATTTGTTACCGTGTACCTCTTTCTAAATTTTTTAATCTTCTTTGTTTACACCCTTTGAGACCTCATGCCTTCTCCCAACTTGTGTCTCTTCTTAGCCTGATTCGTGCCCCTATGGGGCCCTAGGCAAATAGTAGTGTTTTAATGAATTATCTTTTTTCTTTTTAATTTTCTTCTTCTTTTTATCCAATTAGTTTTGCGCTCCACACGTCCTTTCTCTTGAACTTTGTCATCCAAAACAAGCTTTTGTTAGCGACATGTGTAGATCTGTTAGGCTTTTTGTTCAGTTTCATTGATAAAATTAGCTTCTTCCATCATGTACTGCTTCCATTGCTCAAACTTAACTGCATCATGGGGAGCTTGGTGATGATCAGCAAAGAAGATTAAATCATAAGCTATGAGTTGAGCAGTTAAATTAGATGAAATATTCAATAAGATCTCTGAGTCCACTTCAAAAAATCCTATAAAAGATGCTTCTTCTAACACTTATAAGTATGGACTTGACAAAGATATTAATCGTGAGTAATAGCCCATGACAGCTAGGTAGCTAGATGTAACAAAAAGATAAAAAATTGAGGCATCAGTGCCTTGGTTAATACCGATAAAATTCAAAAATTTATACTCTGCATGTTTGAAAACTTTGAGTATTGTAAGTATCTTATTTGTGAGCTTTATTGTGAGATTCGAGACATAGGAATGTCGTGAGATCCAAAATGTGATCATTCTAATCATGTACTCTTCGGTCGATAGGTAGTTATGGGGTGGGCTCGATAATAGTGGAAAATTAAGGCATTGTTTATTTATTGAGATGTTTTGCTACTCTTCCCAAAACTATGGCCATGGTCTGTGCCTTTGCATTGGGCAAAAAGAAGGATTTACTTGTAATAAGTACGATGCTACTTGCCAACATACCCACAATGTAGGATTTTTCTCCAAACTTTTTCTCCTCTAGATAGGATCAGCCGCTTCAAATTCTACTTGAGTATAATTGAAAGTTGTAGTCCTAAAATTCAGATCTACGTATGGATCCTTTTGGGTTGTTTTTTTGATATACCTACTTGTTTATTCCTTCATGATGCCACATGGTACATTAAACGGCTTCATTATTCTATCCACATCCTGGCTTTTTAATTCTTCTTCCTTCATAATTCGTACAACTACATCCTCAAAATTTTCTATAAAGTGAGACACTAGTAGTGCTCGTTCTCTCTTGTCTAGCTCTATAGTGTAAGGCATTGGAAGATCATCCATATTTGTATCTTGTTGACCTCTTATAGGTGATGTAAAAATGGGGGGAGAAAGTGGATGTACCTCAGTCTCCTTAGTAGTGAGAGTTTCACCTTGTACTACTGGTGTCCCCATGTTCAATGGCTGAGTGGTTTTAGCATTCTGAACTTGTATTAATTGAGCTTGTAGTTTTGTAATCAGCTGCTCTTTTTCTTCAGCCTTCCTCTTTACTGCTTTGAGCTTTATGGTTATTTTTATTTTATCTTCACATACCTATTTGAGTTATTCAGTGTCTTGTTGGCACTGCTCTATGTATTTCTGGATTGCTTCATTCCATTTCCTTTTCAATTTTGTTGATTCCCTTACGTGCTCTTCTTCTATTTGAGCACATAATACTTGTTCTATTCTCAGTTGATTTGTCATGTCTTCTAATTTCTCTTTTAGATTCTATATCTCATTAATATTATATAAATAGACATCTGTTGGTGATTGAGAAGCAGTGATGTCATTAACTCTTTTTTTCTACTCCTTAGTGAATTTGCATTTTCCATATACACTATGATTTGTGTTTCTAGAATCTTGCTTCTATTTGAGAGACGTGTCTTTTGTGCTTCACATTGATCATATTTCTTTTGTATCTCTATATTCTTCTCCTGCAGCCTCTCATAGTCTAGCTTCATTGCATTGGCTTGAGTCTTCAACATGGCGTTTTATTGTTCAATGTGCTGATTGTCTCAATTGTGACTATTAAATCCTCCTTCATTTACACAAGCTCTTGTTGGATCTTCAATACTTTATCAGATAGATGTCCGCTCAGTGTTTTGAACTATTTTTTCTCTATATGTGCTTGCTCATATTCGATGTCCACTTCTACTAGTTGTGTGTCCATGGAACTTTGAATCATGTGAATAACTATTGGTTTAAGTTGTGCCACATCCACATGAAGCCATGTTTTTGGTATGATTGGAGGTTCTCCTATTAGCACATCTTTCCCTTTCCTAGTATCTATTGTCTCATTGAATGGCTGCCAGATTTCTAATTGAATATGCGGTGAAGCCTCCTTCTCTAGGATCGCCTTAGAACTACCACTTTCATGAAGGACGTCTAATGGAGACGGCTCTACAATAACCCTAATTGGCATGAAAAACTCTTCTATCCTCATTTGAGTCTTCTATTGAACTTCTTCTTTAGGATTAATGAAACCTTTTATTTCTTCTCAGGTGATTTCTTGAATTTCTATTTCCGTTGAATAATTGATTTGAATCATGCGTCCAAGAGTCCTTATAGCTTCTTCTTATGCCACGCTCTCTCTCATTTTTTTGGGCTCACTGACCACTTCTTATTGATCGACCATTTGATCCAATTCATCCCAACATCCATCATCATTAATATATATGTTTAGATCAGCATTCAAAGTTGATTGATCATCTTTTGCATTTGATCTTGAGCATGAAATCGAGTTTTCAAGGCCCAACTCCTTATAACAATCCATTTTGGATATTCCTTTTCCACTTTATCTCATTCCTTTAGCCTCACTAATTTTCATGTAATCATGTCCTTGAAGGGTTAGATTCACTAGCTCATCCATGTACTTATGAGTGGCTTGAAGGGCTTCTTCCAACTCAGCTTCAGTGATGGGTTATGATTTAGCTAGGGTGGACTTCGGCATTGTATGAATTCTCTTTGTTGATGGAGTGGTAGCTACCTCCTCCAAATCCATCATTCTTTTAGAGCCTCTCATGGTAGGTTTAGCATTGGTTCAAGCCTCATCCACCATTAATACACCACTCTTCTTCTTTGCGACAGTGGCTGACTTGAAATAATTTGCCATTTCCAAAGTAGATGGCATTTCCCATACGTAGTCTCGAATATTTAAAATATGATATATCAAAATTGTTAAGGTCGTGATTCCATTCAAAAAATGATTGATTCGCCACTATTTCTTGGATTTGAAAAGCCTTTCATATACATACAGGGTCAGATTGATTTGGTTTCCAATCTCTTTTATGGCATGTAATAATAGTTGGACCTCTATTTTTGTGGTGTTGTATACATGTGCATGTTCGAGAAACAAAAATGTTGATGCACTAGGCACACTTTTTCCTCAATATCCATTCGATTAATATCCAAAAATTTTTGCTTTTTTGCTTCATGACTCTCATCCTTGAGATTAGTAATACCATCTTTAATCCATCCAAATGCTTCTTTAAGGAGTTTATGGGTGAAGTAGATGATTTTCCAATTTCCTTGTAAATTCATGGCTCTAGCCTCTAGTATTGAGGGTTTGTCGACTACAAGATGCAATGTATTCATGATTTGAGTGCATCATTCAAAGTCTGGCTTATAGATGGGAAACATCAAATAAACTTTGATTCCATCCTTGGTCCATGTTTCCATTACTCTAGGAAATTCATGAAGAATTTTAAAGTCTCGACTCATCATAGGGAATCGATGGTCTCGATTCATGATTCTTATGGTAATTAAGAAAAGTTGGTCGCTAGCTGGCTGGTAATCTCGACACCACTCACCTTTTTCTTTTACTACACACTCCACGGGGAATCCATTGACTTCCATTTTTTGGGTTGCTTCAGAATCCTCAAAAGCCATCTGCACTTCAATTGCAATACATGATTAATATGAAAATTTATGAAAACTTCTTTTTTTCCATAGTGTTCAAGCATTCTTTTTTCACCTTTTAGAGAGGTGTTCCCTCACATAGGTGAGTGAATCATGATACCTAAAGATATATATATTTTTTATTTTTCTATTTGATGAAAAAAACATGAAATGGTTAGTCATAGCCAAAGCAATTGTTAGTGATAGCTAGTAGAAGTCCTACATTACTATGGTACAAGTGAAGTCCTATTTTTGTTGACCACTAAATAGTTTAAATAAGTCACGTGCCGAATGCAAGACCTTGTAGTGTGGCCCTATTGTGCAGAATTTAGGTGGATTCAACTCATCATGAGTGCAATTCTCCCACTACTTCTCTTGAATTAGTTTTGCTGGTACATTCTTTGGTCTCCATATTTGATGTGTCTTTGTTGCTTGATGTCAAGCCTTCTTTAATGTTATTTGAGTTGGCTTTGGTGTTACTTCCTCTTTCTTAATCTACCATATGTATTTGCTTTGATTCTGGGTTTCTCTTGGTTTCTCTTGCCATTGTCGTCTTTTATCTACTTGTGAAGCTTTACTATAGTATTTGCTTGGATGCTGACCATTTGGGCTAATACTTCAACTTCTTCCTTGTCTTTCTTCAATTTCTTCTTTGGGATCCATACTTGCTTTTGCTCTCTTTATGCTTCCATGATTCATTTGGGTAGCTATACTTGAATTGCCCTTGGGCTGACTTGTTGTGCTCTTCCTTCTTTGAAGTGCCTTTTTCTTCTAGGTTTTGTCACTTGTGCTTGTGCCTCTTTGTATTGGTGGTCTTGAGGCTGATATTTGTGAATCCATATTTGTTTGAACCTCTTGCATGAGGGTTATCGAGATCCTTTTGACTTTAGGCATATAGATAACTCTCCATGTTCCTCTCTAGAATTAATGACCTCTCTAGGACACTCCGAGATACTTTTTTGAGAAGAAGAGATGTGTTGGTCTCTTGAGCTAGATTTTTCATTCAAACTTGTGATAGGTAGAAAGGTGGGATTCTTCGACAAGGGCTTCCATTGGGATTCAATCTCATGCACACTTTGATTTGGTACATTAGGTTTTTTCATGTCCATCATCTTTAGTGGTTTCTCATCTAGGAGATTGAAGACTTCCCTATGTTCTACCTTAGCTGATATTTATCCCTAGGTTAGATGTATTGTAACCTCAAAATCATATATCCATCTTGTTCTAGGACCAACTCTTCTAGAAGATCAGAGTCTCTACAAACCAAGAATCTTTGTTGCATGGTGTTGTTCCCTAGTTGTAGCCATAAGGTTACTTTTCCTAGGCATTCAATGATATTACCTCAAATCTGAATTATATGAGTTTTTGTAGGAGTGAGTGGCAGTTTTAATTTTTGAATTAAAGAAGCAGGTACACTACTCAGAGTTGCTCCTGTATCAATTAAAAAGTCCACCAAATGAAATTCCTCCTTTCGAATCCCTAAGTTTAAATAAGGTTGTCTTGGTATGTTTCCTAGAGTTTTGATGTTCATGGCATGTTAATTTGCCAAAGGAATAGGGTCTTCACCTCATAAGTATATGTCATGCTGTTCTCTGATCCATTCCTTACATTTTCTTATTCTCTCTAGGGCTTCTAGTCTCGTTTCTTCTCTTATTGTATCTTATTCTTTTTTTTTCTTCTACTCTCCTTAAAGTCTATTCAACATCTGTTCCATCAAGGGTTCCATATGTTTTCACTATGGAGCCACCTATATAGTTTGGGAGTATATCTCCATTGAGAGTAGTTAAATTTATAGCTTCACTAGAGGAAATTCTATTTATGATTAATGGACCATATCCTCTTTGTTGTAGTTTCTTTGCATGTTGTTTCAAAGTGTAAACAAGCACTAATTCTCCGAATCTAAGACTTTTATCTTTGACATGAGCATGATAATATTTTTTTTGTCTCCACTTAAAAGCATAAATGTGTACTACCACTTGTAATCTAGTTTCATGCACCTTCTCTATTTGATCCAATTGCTTCGACAACTCATGTCCTATCCATTCATATTTCTCGGCTACTCAAAGAGTAGGAATAAAGAAATCAACTCATAAAATTGAATTCTGACCATAAACTAGATTAAAGGGCATCATCCTTATAGCTATCTTATAAGCAACTCAAAATGCCCAAATTGCATGATGCGATTGTCAGATCTTCCATTGTTTACTATCTTGGTAAGAACTATGCATAACACTTTATTTGACCTCTCCACTTGTCCATTAGCTTGCAGGTGATAGGATTTGGAATTTGTATGAATCACTAGAAATTCATTCATGAGTGCCTCAATGACTTTGTTAATGAAATACGTACCTCTATCACTTATGATCTTTATGGGAAGTCCAAATTCTAGTGAAGATGTTTTCAAATATGAACTTTGCAATGGTTTGGGTGTCATCCTTCCTAGTGGTTTTAGCTTCTATCCACTTAGTTAAGTAGTCTATGGCTACTATGATGTACTCTGCATGAGATCATCTTTTTGGGGTTTTAATGGGTCGAGTGAAGTCTATTCCCCATTTAGAGAAAGATCTTGCACTAACCATTGGTCTCAAAGTCATGTCATCTCGTTGTATTGGGTACCTAGTTCATTGGAGTACATCACAACTTCGTATATAAATTTCCGCATCCATATGTAGTGTTGGGCACCATAAGCCTGCAAAAAGAATCATTTTGGAAATCTTGTTAGTTGAAAAATGTCCTCCATCTACTTGTGCATGCATCATTTCTAATATGGGAAAGTATTCTCCTTCGTGCACAGACAATTGTAGTTGATTGTCTTTTCCTCATTTAAATAATTGTTTACCCATGATTACATAGTCTCTACTTTGTTCTTCTAGGGCTCTTTTTCATGCTAGACTCACTCCTTCCCAATAAGTTTGTGATTTCAAGTAATCTACAAGTGGATTACTCCATACAGGTGCTATAGTCGAATAACATAAACATGAATGTTCCTCGGGTGTAGATTCTTGACACAAGTGACAATTTGTTACATATACATGCAATATCTTTTTGCATGTTTGGCCAATACACTCCTTGTCCTTTTAACTTCTGTGCGGTTCCACTAACTCCTTTATGCATTCTCCATTTATTCTCATGGGCTTTTTTTATCAAACTACTTCTCTCCTCATCCCTTGCACATCTTAGAAGTATTCCATTTGAATCCTTGTGACATAAGCTTCCTGCAACTATGTTCAAGTTTTTTATTTTCCATAGTTCTTGATTTTTAGTTGCATTGATCTTATGACTTGGTCCATGTGTGAGTGTGAGCACCGATTTCTCAGCCCATTTTGTACATAATTCTAGGTTGAACAAATAAGTGTCAGGTAGTCCATCTATTATTCTAGTTAGTTCCATGTGTCATTCTAAACAAAATGATCTGCTCTTACATCAGTATTCCCTTTCTTGACTACTACTCATAATCAAATTCCATTAAAAGTAAAAACCATATGACTAGCTTTCCAGTAATACAAGGTTTATTGAACAAGTAGAATAGAGCTTGGTGATCAATAAAGAACTTGAACTTGTTGGCTAGGAGGTATTTGTTTGCTGGCATAAGCTATTGGGTGATCTAGCTTTCCTTCATCTGCTATTTGTGCTAATATGCATCCAATGGAAAAGTTAGATGAATAAATCGATGATAATATCCACAATGACCCATGAAGGCTTGTACTTCATTTACATTCTTAGGTCTTGGAAAATCCAAAATAACTTTGATCTTATCTTCATTGGTAGAGATACCATTCTTGGACACTATATTTCCCAATATCTTTCCCTATCTCACCATGAAGTAAGATTTGATTAGATTCAAACATACTTTATATTGCCTACATTTGTTGAATATTTTTCTTAATTTAGGTATGTGGGTTGTGCGTTGAGAAGAGAATGCACATAAATAATCTACATAGACTTCTCTACTTTTCTTGAAGAATTCTTTGAGCACATGACACATTAGTCTTTAGAAAGTTGTTGGGGCATTAAATAAACCTAATGGCATAACCCTAAAAGCATATACTCCTCATTCTGTAGCAAAGGTGGTCTTATTTTGGTCTTCAATGGTATTTGCTACCTGATTATATCTTGAAAACCCATCAAGGAAGTTGTATACTTCCTTGCCTACTACCCTTTCAAAAGATGGACTATAATGGGTAATGGATAGCTATCTTGAATCATGGCAACATTAACGTTTTTGAGGTTAGTTTGAATGATTTGTTGAGAAATATGTGGGGCATGTAGGTTGGGTCTTCTATAGGTCTATGCCTCTTCTGTCCTACTTGCCAATATTGTAATATTTCCTCCTCTCATTTAGCTACCTTGTCTTCATTCATCCAGGATTGGTCACTAGATCCAACACTATGGATTGACACATCATCCTCCTCCTTATGTGTAGGGTTCCATTGATGGTTTGGAACATCTCTATATGTAGAATTTTGGAGATTGATTTTAGTCCGTGTGCCTTGGTGTTGGAGATATAAAGCATCTTGTCCCTAATCTTGAACTACCTTTAGCTATGGTATGAATGGTCTACCTAGGATCATCTCATAATTGCTCAACTTGCCAAATTGGCATATAGCTTAAGTGTGTTCAGATTTTACTCCACAAGTCATCACAATTATGTTTCCAAGGAGTCCTAAGGGCCGTTCTACATGACCATGCTAGTTGTGCTTCATTCTAGCTAGTTATAAAGTTGATTTTCCCCATTTTTCCCAATGTCCTTGGTTTCTATCCCTATCTAGAATTGCTTTGGTCATATATCCTCAAAATGTAATAGGAAGGCACATATTTCCTTCATCTCCCTCACTAAAATCTCCAACATTGTCTACTGATATGAAAGATATGTCTTGTTCATCCAAATTTAGCTGATTAGCTAGTCCCTTCCATAGATGCATCTTGACTTAAAGAAGTTCTTCTAGGGTTACTGAGCATTAAACTTTAGTTCTTTTTAACTCTTTGCAAGGTAGTAGATGTTTCCTCTTAGAATTTCCTTTCCTCACCTCTGTTGGGGCATCAAGTTTGTTGTTCATATTCACCTGTATAATAAGGAAGTGTAGTTAGACTTATTGCTTCCTCCCTATTCTGATCTGTGTTGGATAGCTCTTCACAATCTTCTTCATGTTCCATCCTAGGTAGGTTCCTAGAAGCATCTAGTTCTTCAAAGGGAGGGACATCCTCCACACTCTTCTTCCATCTCTCTTCTTGCACTTTCGCCCACAAATCATGTGGCCAATTTGCTTCAGCTTTCAAGATTATTGAGTCTCTTTCGGTGTTCTCAAAACCTAGTTCCTCTTCAATCTCCTTAGTTTGTTCTAGTTTCTTTTGTTGTGAATTATGTTTTTTTAAACATCCTTGGAATGTTTATTCTGGGATTCTCATGTAAGGGAGGTTTGGTACTACTTATTCTAGCATGATCTAGGAAATTTTAGTTAATTTCTTACAATATCTAGTCTTTCCTTCTGAAGGTCTCCTCTTGGGTAACTTTTATCATATTGCTCTAGACTAGGCCCTATCCCGATTTTGGACTGATAAGCTTTTAACCACATTTTTTAAGTCTTCACGCATAAGATCAACTAGAATTGATCCTGCCTGCTCCTTCATTTGGTTTTCCTTCACCATATTCGTGTTTTGATTGGCTCGACAATTTGGCTTAGGTTCGGGGTCTTTTACTATTTTTTTCCTTCCCTTTAGCCAATTTTTTAATCTTGTTTTTAATCTTCTATCTTCTTGCTTTACATCTTTGATTTTTTTTCCTTTTTGAGGTTTCATAGGATTTTTTTGAATTTTCCATTTCTTGAGGTGAAGATTCTATCTTGTTTCCCTTTTTTGGATGGACTTTTTTACCTGAATTACATTGATTTGAGATGTGGGCAATGCTATGGATGGGTTTTTGGGGCAATCTCTGAACAAGTGTTCTTTTCCATCGTCATTGCAATACCCTTCCTAAACTCTCGAGGGTGGTGGGTGCTAACTCTCCTTAGCTCTCTTTAATAGTCCTCTATACTCTTTGCCTCCTTAATGCATTACATTCCCTCATCTTTCTCAGTGTCCTCCTACAACCAAAACTAAAATCATTCCACCAAGCTCTAAGATTTTGAGGCCATCAAGTGCCTTGCTTATAGAGGACAGCCTATTGAAGATCTCACCTGTTTGGCTTATAATGAGGAATGGATCGTGATAGTGTCAAGAACCTTGAATGCACACACTTTATATAACTATCATATTTTCAAACATTTCATTAACAAGGATTGGAATCCACCAGTACTAAGGTACATATTCAATATTACTTCAACTGTAGCTCCACCATCTGATCTTCCTCTCTATTCAATCCAAACAACTAGCTATCGGACAACTCTTATAAATGGCATCCTCCATGGAAGAAGGCGTAGCCTCTGAATTCAATACGGAGACAAATCACAATAGTCTTCTTCAACATCAGATGAATCCAATGACTCCTTATATGTGGCCTTATTGAAATAGGCTTCGGAGTCAAAATCATTGGAAGTAGAAGTACAAACCACCACCAAGTCAGCAGGACCAGAAGCATTTGCATTCTCCCATTATACACCTAATGTAGTGACTACGATAGAGGTGATAGTCTCTATCCCCAATGAACCATCACTAAAAATTGACTTAAGCTTAAGTTTTGCAGGCAAACTTTGAGATGCCTTTTCTATGGACGTATTATCGAGAATGGGGCTTGCTACATTGGCAAAAACCACATTACTCTCTCTTAGTAACCTGGAAGAATACGATAAGACATTGTTGGCTCTCTTCAAATCTTTTCCAGCTATTCCAGAAGGTCAGGTAACAAAAGGGAAACTAGTTATACTGCTTGGATCTAAGGACATACTTGAATCCAAAAAAGCAGGAGAATATGCAAAAATGAGTATTAAGGATATCCTGAATGCACACGCATGTATGTTCTCAATAACGGATTGTGCTCCTCTTATGGTAGGAGAATATGCAAAAATATGAGTGTTGAGGATATCTTGAATGCACGCACATGTATGTTCTCAATAACGGATTGCGCTCCTCATATGGCAAAAATGTTAGTCTTGTTTAAAGCACATCTTCTTCTAAAGGATACCTTATACTTCACAGACATCAAAATCTGTAAACCATTATATTATTTTATTCATGCATAGCCCTATCTGTACCACAAGGTGCTCCACCATGCATTGACAGAAAGGAAGAAGAGGTACATCCAACAAGTGGCCAAAAAAGCATTCACTTTCAAAGTTATTGGAGCACACATGACGTTGCATATCCGCAAATATAATATCTCTTCTCAACGAGCAGAAGCATCTCAACAACCTGTATTTAGTAGTCAAAAGAAGAGACGACAAATAAAAATCCAAAAGGATTCTAGAGAGGTGCTGGATGCACTCCCAATAGAAGAACACACGTATGCGAGATCAGCAACACCAACACCAATACCAAGTCTAAACCAACCAGTACATTACCCACAACCTGCCACAGTGAAAGTAAAAAACTCATACTGCTGCTCATCCATCCCCTCATCCTTCATACACCTCACATCATTTATCACCACCACCAAACACTAAATTCAATGCCTCTTCAAGAGTTCCATCACCCACAATCTATATAGTAGTTAACCCACCTACTGATCCAATTGAGTTGCAATTCACAGCATTATCCACTCCATCCTCATCTCCACAACATCCATACGCCATCGAACCATATCCTATACCACATGAGTCCACTCCTAATGAACTAGCATATCCTACACCACACGAGTCCACTCCCAATGAACCAGCACATTGTACTAGGATGTGGTAATAAATATTTTCAAAGAAATTGCAACGAAAATTCATGAAGATAGACATACATGCATTGACCTTGAGCATCGACTACGTAATCATACTTACGTACTTAAGGCGGAATGTTTGAGAGTTTGCTTGGTTACAAAAGAAATGTATATGCAAACTTAAGAATTATCAGAACATTTCAAAGATGCAAACAGGGTTGAGGAGAAAGCAAAAAATCTAGAAGAAGCATTAGAGTGCACAGAAAATCAGATAAAAAAACTTAAGGCTGAAAATACAGAGATAAAGGCAGAAGTCACAAAACAGAAGTCTGAAAACTTAAGCGAACGTAAACAAAGGAACGTTGGCACCAAGGAGCCCAAGTACTAGAATTGGGCACCAAGGAGTCCAAGTGTTGGAATTGGGTACCAAGGAGCATAAGTGTTGGAATTAGGCATCAAGGTGCCTAGAAATAGTTGCTAAAAAAGACGCCAAGTCGCCCAGATTCACGGAGGGACGAGTGGGCCAAGCCTTGATAAGGCGATAGATGCAAAGTTAACAAGATGATCAATGGACCCAAACCACTCAGCACTATGAGACAAAGTCTATTACTGTGGTGCTGACAATTAAAATTGTCCACTGCATTAACCGTCAATTACCCTTATATAACATACTACTCTCCTTATAACCTATCCTCGGAATATAAAAGGAAGGTTCTTTAAGAGAGAACATATATGATTTGTGATAGATATTACAAGAGATAGAGTGTAGATGAAGATAGATATCTAAGATGGGCTTGTGCTAGTTCTAACCTTTGAGAGATCTGTCTTGCTCATCCTAAAAACTAACATACTAGTTAGTCCGAGTGTGAGCATATCTGGGTGGTTGGGAAGATAGGGTTGTATTGGGATATCTTAGCTCTTCCAACTATATGAATAATTCATGGATCCTCTATCTTGTTGATTCTATTACTAATTCTATCACTCTAGCTGGTTGTTCTTGTTGTTTTTATGTCTTCCTTTGAAGTGTCCCTCTTTTCTTCGTTGTGTTAAAAATGCGCTTTTACATTACAAGCATTTTTAAGTTCTTTCGGGTTCTTGAGAGTGGTAGGGATCTAATAAATCAGAGGCCCTGTAACTTAATTTTCCCAATTAACTTATTCAATGCACAGTACGTTAGTATTCAATATCGAATCACTTACTCTCAAAATTCTGGTTAGCCTTATCACAGTAAGTAACACCAGAGTTATTCATTACCATCACACAGACTTATTATCAGTACTTAACCTCACTGTGTTAATCACAACTTAATGTAATTTAACAAAAGGTAAGAACAATAATACTCCGATCTCACGAATGCTACACTACGATGACATCTCCACAGGCCGCAATCGCCCAGACAGACAGTCTGGCGATCCCCCTTGTCGTTACCGGAGAGTCACCGCAATGTCTTTTCATTAATTCATAAACAGATACATCACTTCGCAACGACCTTTCGGTTTGTGCGGGATAGGCAAATATAAGAATTATGAAAATACAAAATGCCAATCCGGCGGCTTACACTGGCATGCACGGTGGACTTGAACCCGCAACGGAAACAAAATTTAGGGCTCATCTACTATGCCCTGTATATACATGGTGAGACCTAATTTAAAAGTTCTGGAAATCTTTTGCTTCAAAGAATCCAGAATTAACTTTAAAGTTTCTGGTTCGACTAACTGTGCGTCAGTACGAACAGAGCTTGCGGCAATCACTTGACTCATTAAAATGTCAGCTTGTGTCTGCAAAAAAGGCCTCTTGCAGGTAGAAATCATTTGCAAGGGCTGCGTCACGGCTTAATCTTATATCTTCAATCTGTTTATCTATTCTGGATAAATGCTTTGCTTGATAACCGAGTTGCTTTTCTCTTCTCTCCAGTTCTTCAGACTCGAATTGCATGGTTTTGTAATAAGCGTCTATTTCCTTCTGCACTCCTTCAAATTCTTTCTTCAAACGGAGATACCTGCCAAGTTCTTCCTATAACTCTTGATCACGTTTGAACAGGGTTTCGGTAGTTTTATGAAGCTTTGTCTCAGCTTTAAGGACATTTGCGGCAAGAGACTGAGAGGCTTCTTCTAATATGCTGTATGCTTCCCGCGTGCTATGTAGTTCATTGCCTATGGCAGTCATTGCATCTGTTTTATCAGTGATTTCTTGCTTCATCCTGCTGATTTCTGTATCCTTTTGACACAGCAAATCATCTCTCTCTGCTAGCTGATCTTGAAGCTATTGAATTTTTAAGTGTAGGCCATGATTTTCTACCTTAACTGCATCGAGTTCTTCCTGTAGTGGAGTAATATCGGCTTCTAAGATACCGACTTTATGCTGCACTTCGTGACGAATATTATCAGTGTTCATTCTGAGTTGCATCGGTAGCTGCTGTGAGAATTGGATTAGCATTCGACCCATGGACTCTAATTCAATAAACATGGGAACCGGAAGAGGAGGAGGAGGAAGTGGCTGGGATGAAGAGGCTGATAAGGGATGATTGGAAGATGGTGGAGAATAATTAGGCAAAGAGGATGAGGAATCGGGTGCTTCAAGGACAATAGGTTGAACAAGTACAATGGGCTCGACCAGATTCATTGGTGGAGGAGTGGGTATAAGAGTGTTGGGCACCAACACTATTCCGGGATTCTGCTACATAGTCGCTTCAAGTCGGTCAACTACAACATCGACCGCAAAAATTACTTCATTGACAATCTCAGCAACAATGGATCGCACATCATCTTGGGTCTGGTGCTGAGAATCCTCCTTCAAAGAAATTTCTTCAGATTCGGTGGTGGACGCACTTTGTTCCTGCTGCTTATTCAGAGAAGATTGGGTAGAAGAATAGACATGGATAGAAGTTACGGTGTCATGAAATATTTCTTCTTCATTGACGGCATTGGAACCTTGCACCTGGCTCTCCGACGGGCTTATACGAGTGCGTTTTCGGCAAAGAAGTTGGAAAAGATCTTCATCCTCATCCTCATCGTCATCTTCAAGCATCCGAGTGGATTCTTCATGCAATAAGACCGGTGCATTGGGTGGAGGTTGTGCAGCTTGAATGGTGGGAAAAAGGAACGTAAGGATGTGGGGAAGGCGTGATCGTGGAAGATCACCTTTGTTAACTTGCTTAATAACCGTAACGCATTCACGGTGAATGCACCGGAAATAATAAGAGGCAAAATTGACAGGCTCACGAGAAGCCATGTCGATCATTGAATAAAATGGGCGTGAAATCCCGTAGGTACGTTTCTGTAAATTTAGGATAGCTACTAAGAATTGTAAGGCGGTCCGTTCAGGGTCAGGGCAATAGAGAATGGCGTACTCATTCGATGAGTGCCGTGGGAATAATTCAATCATGGTGGCTACCGGAAGGAGAGGACCATTCTCGAATCCTTCCATGGGTAGACGAAATGCTTCAGCGAATGAAGCTAACGTGATTACTACGTGAGACGGTAAACATGTAATCGGCCAACTTTGCTCCGTAGCAGGTGTGGAAGCGATGACAGAAATGATCTGCGCATAAAACGGTTGACACTCCACTGAATGCCAAGGCAATTCAGCGAAGTTCAACAGGCCGCGGATACGCAAGAACCCACTCACATCCTGAGGGAGTCCGTCACGGAAAGTAGCGAAATTGGCTAACGCTTCCATGATGCGCACGCGAAGTCACAAGAACACGAATACTCAGCAAACAAAAAACATAGCGCACAGAACACATAGACACAATAGCGATTAACAGTGAAAAGAAGAAGATTAAGTAGACACTTGGCAACGGGAGGTGATCAAAAACCCTAATCATCGCACAGTATGGAAATGATAACCTTCATAATTACGGCGTGCATGCATGAGCAGAATCAGTAACACAGGGCGGCGATTACTCATAATTAGATATCCAAACGAGGAGTTTTATGGTATTTATTCAACCAAAACACGGAAATAAAAAAATAAATGACACGTGGAAAAACGAGGAATACATTAGCGGCGATCAGGCGCTTGGTAATATGAACGTAACTTTGAACCATTGATTACTTTAGGAAGAGGAATTCCGGTCAAGGTAGTCAACCAAAAAGTAGCTGGTCCCACTTGCTCACTAATCCGGTAAGGACCGAACCAGCATAATTTAAATTTTCCAGTAGAACCATTTGATTTAGCATTATAAAACAGCACAAGTTGGCCCACCGTAAAAATTGGAGTTTTGAGGAACCGATCATGGGTACGGGCTTGCCGCAACTGAACTTCTTAAAGAGTCAGAACTTTCCCAACGCTGTTCATCCAAATCTCTGAGTGCATCCAACCGAAAGAACAAAGAGTCTTCGGGCAGTAACTTCTGAGTTAGGACCACACGTAAGCTTGGCACTACGAGCTCCATCGGCACGATTGCTTCCAACCCATAAGCAAGCTTGAAAGGGGTCATTCCGGTTGCAACTTTGTATGTAGTCCGGTATGCCCATAAAACTGCAGGTAGTAACTGATCCCATCTTTCTGGAGATTCCACGATCAATTTGCGAAGCATACTCAACAACGTCTTATTGGTACTTTTAGCTAAACCATTAGCACGAGGATAGTATGGTGAACTAAATTTATGCAGAATTTGAAAAGTATGCATTAGTACGCGCATTAAATTGTTAGCAAAATGGGTTCCTTGGTCTGTCACAAGTTCCAGAGGTAATCCATAATGCGAAAATACGTCCTTCATCAGGCATTTTGCCACCGAAACAGCTATGGCGGACCGTAAGGCCCAAGCTTCTACCTACCTGGTAGTGTAATCTGTACAGGTCAGGATGTAGTGATTATTGCTAAGGGTCACTGGTGGTGTAATTGGCCCAATAAAATCAAGACCCCACTTCTAAAAAGGTTCCAAAGGTAAGACAGGTTGCAGAGGAAAGAAGTGGCGTGGTAAGGGCTGTCCAGATCGTTGACAAGTGTCACACTGCTGCACAAACTGAGTCACATCTTTGTACACGGTAGGCCACCAAAGCCCACTTTGCAGAATTTTTCGGAGTAAGGTCTACTGCAAAATGTCCACCGGAGGGTATTGAATGTGCCATAGCAATAACCGAGTTTACTTCGTGTGGTGGGATACAGTGAAGTAAGACACCAGTATGATCCATGTAGTATAACTGTCCTACAATCAACCTGAATCTGCGACTGTAAATTGCAATTTTTCGCCGCAAAGCTAAGGAGTATAAAGAGGAAGACATCCATCAATCAGAAAAGTTAACAATGTATCATAGTAGGTAGGCGGCACAGGATGTTCGGTAGATTCGTCACAAGCTGGTTCAGCAACGTAAATTGCTGGTGTGGTATCATCAACGCCCACCGGAGCTTCACCGAAATCCAACCAAGAGAGAAAATCTGCTAAGGCATGTGCTGTGCCGGGTCGATGAATCACTTCATAGTCGAACTCGTGTAGCAATAAAACCCAACGAGCCAAGCGATCACCTAAATGTTGCTGTCGGACCAGATATACAAGTGCGGCATGATCCACGTGAAAGGTGAATTTTCGACCGAGCAAATAATGCCGGAATTTCTTCACTGAATACACCAACCCGAGACATTCTCTTTCGGTAACTAAATAATTCCTTTCCGCAGAAGCGAGTCGGCGACTTGCATAGTAGACAGGCCGAAACCATTTATCCGTTTGCTTCATTAAAACACTGCCAATAGCTATATCCGATGCATCTACAAAGACATGGAATGGACGGTCCCAATCAGGAGGTTGCAAAATTGGAGCCTACGTTAATAATCCTTTTAGACGATCGAAAGCAGTTTGGCATTCTGGGGTCCATTCGAAATGTCGTGGAGCACTAGTCATTAGCCGATTAAGTGGTGTTGCTAAATGGGCTAGCCACTGTAGATGCCTGCCATGCCACCGGATTTGACCCAGGAAACACATAACTTCTTTCGACGTTGTAGGGATGGGTGCTTCCAACACAGCTGCGACTTTGTCTGGATCGACTTGGATACCTTGTGCAGATATAATATGTCCAAGGAGTTTACCACAAGAAACCGTAAAAACAGATTTTGTCAGATTCAGGTAGAGTCGGTATTCACGGCATGTCTCAAAGTAGCACCGTAAATGATACAGGTGCGCCGCAATCTTACCAAATAAGGAAAAGTCGTCCAAGTGCACTTGCATAAAAGTAGTCAGATAGGGTGAAAAAATTTCTTGCATACATCGTTGAAATGTGCTTGGAGCATTCTTTAAGCCAAACCACATGACTGTACAAGCATACATACCCCAATTCGTAATGAAGGCTCTTTTAGGTATGTCCTGCTCGGCCATGCGCACCTGGTTATAACCACTATAACCATCAAGAAATGAATACATCTCATGCACGGCCACCCTGTCTAGCATTGTGTCGAGAAAGGGGAGAGGAAATGGATCAGGTACCGTGGCCGCATTCAGTTTTTGGTAATCCACACAAATTCGGAGTTGCTTATTTTTCTTTGGAACAATCATGATCGGAGAGATCCATTCCGCGTGTTCGATTGGTACGATGAATCCTACCTTCAATAACCGATCGAGTTCTGCTTTGACCTGTGCTGCATAATTGGGGTTCATTCGGTAACTGGATTGTTTAATTGGCTTCGCTTCTGGCTTAATCACGACCCAATGTTGATAGATCTGCGGATCAAGACCTTTCATATTGCAATAGTCCCAAGCAAAAACATCAGAAAACTCACGCAGGAGTTGGATCAAATCATCTTGGAATGCCTCGGACAGTCCTACCTTAATCTTAGTAGGTCGCGGGTTAACTTCATCACCCAAATTATAGGTTATTAACTGGTCTTTCGGGACATAAAATTGACGAGGTTTCCCCAAGTCTTCAGTTGACTATAAAAGTTGATGTAGAGTGGCTCCATCCATAGCACCATGATCATCTGCATCTGTATCTCCGGTCACGTGAATAATCGTACAGGCTACCGGACTCCAGTTGTCTGCTACAGCTTGAAGATCTATAGTACCTAAGGATATCAGATCTTTATTGTTCTTCAGAAACGTCTCTCCTTCGTCGTCGGATAAGCCATCCAACATGTGGACCGGCTCTGCTACATAGGGTCTGGCATGAAGCTCACAGGGCTGAATGGCATCCAGTTTGACAATGTATTTACGGTGATTATCTTTGAAAGTCAATTCCTGCGCTGACCAATCTTGTATAACCTTGGCCTGTTTCAACCATGGTCGACCGAAAAGTAGATTATAGTCGAGACTGGATTCTGGTAGTTCTAAGACTACAAAAGTCATTTTGAATGTGGTACCCTGCAAAGTAATCGGGATATTCCGGAATAGTCCCACTGGATGGACTCGAGATTGGTCGGCCATTCTGACAAAGAATTGGACGGGCTCGATTTGCGTCCACCCCAGCTTTTTGCAGAGAGCTGCACTTGCTATGTTCACACCCGAACCACCATCAATTAACACTTGCGTAATCTTGTGATTTTTATGCCAGACAGTTATTAAGGGGACTGAATGATCCACCGTAGAGTCAATTTCCAGTTGTATTATTGCAGTCACCGGAGTACTGGGCGATCCAGGACTGACCTGTTGCTGGAATTCCTGCCTAACTCTGGGCACCAAAGCGAGTAGCTGCCCCAAAGGGAGTGTAATTGAAGCCTTAGAGAGAATATCCCAAACCTACTCTGTTTGAATTGTACTCTTCATCGATTTTGATGATGATTCTCCTATTACTGGGGTAGAGTCTTGTTCATGTGCTCTCGCCTTTGGCAGGGGAGCCTGTGTCATCGAAACTAGATCCAGGAACACCGTTGGCTCTTTAACGGCCCATTGACTAGCTTTGGTATACATTCGCTGCTGTTCACGGATACCCGGTTCAAATACCTCGGCGGCGGGTTGCAACTGCTTACCCGATCTTGTCTGGACCACTGCTGCTTGTGATTCCACTGGTGAGATATAGACCATGTTGGTCATCGGGTTCTATTGCTCTTTCTTTCTTTTGTCATATTCGGCTGCATCCTTGCAGAATCTCCGGATGTAGCCAAGCTCACCGCAAAAGTGACATTGAGGTGGTGGCAAGGAAGTACCTTCCGTTGATGTACTTGTCTGCCATCGGTTTGTATTGAAATTGGTATTCCCCTGTCCCCGGTAATTTCGGTATCCTTGCGGCTGAGTGTTTCGCATCTGTGGTGGCACATAGTGGGTTGCTGGCTGCCTTGGTTCTTGTATAATAGCATTTGCAGCTGCTCGTCCCTGCACTTTGGCATTATACACACAATTTTCGGTTGAGTGTCCGGTAGTATTGCAGATAGCACAATACATCTGATTAAGGGCACAGGTAGCACTGGTGTGCCCGGGATTTTTGCACTTAGTGCAATACATCTATTTAGCCGGATCACCTGTAACGGTTTTACTGGTCTTCAGCCACTCCAAGTCTTCGGTGAATCCTCCAACCTTATGCTCTAGTTGCAGGGCCATCGCAATAATAGCATCCAGTGTCATAGCTCCCACACAACGGATGATCATGATTTGTCTTAGCTGTGGGGTCAAACCATTAATAAACCACTGGGTTATAACATCATCCGGTAAATTATCATGTGCCGGAGGCAATTGTCTTAAATGAGTTCTAAATAATGTGGCATATTCTTGAACAGTCTGGTGCGGCTTCTGTCTATTGTTCTGCAAGTAATCGAAAATTTCGGCAGGGTTCTTCTTCAGCCGGAACCTCTGCAAAAACGCATCCCTTACCGCCTCATAGGTAACGAAATGGTTGATATCATACTCTGTTAGCCACCTCGCCGCTTCATTGACTAATGTTGATAGGAATACGATGGCCTTGTATGCCGGATCGATTGGATGGTTTAGTACGGCATAACTTATTACAAAGGTACGCACATGTGCATCAGGATCGTCACCTGGAAACCCACCGAACTTTGTGTACGTCACCCCTACTGGAACAGGTCGAAGTGGAAGTGGTTGTTGCTGTTGCTGCTGTTGTTGTTGCTGTTGCTGCTGCTGCTGCTGTTGTTGTTGTCCACTCATGGTGTTATTAATGGTACCGTTGCTGTCTCCTGAGTTCTGAGGAGGTGTTTCTGGTCCTTGGGAATCTGTGTGGTCAGACTGCTCACCTTCCGGCTTGAAAATAGCGTTCAATCTCTTACGGATCTCCAAATCGAAGAGCCTATCCTCAGCCTTGATATCCCAGGTAGGCAAATTTACCCCGAACAGTGGTGTCCGAAATGAAGATTCACCAGGGAGTATCACACGGTCACCGAAAAACTGTAAATTCCCGGCAACTAGGATCGTACTCTCACCGGAATTTCTCGAACTTTCCCCAAAACAGGGTATTCTTTCACCGGTAATGATTTCTCTGGGTAACACCACTTTATCCTCGAAAAAGTTCGAATCTTGACCAGACGGTGTTGGGTCAACTGCGCACTACGTCTCTGTACACTCCGAAGTTACTGTATCTTCTGCAGACTGCACCAAAATTGCACTGGAATCTACCGGAATTTCCTCATGTGTCATCGGAATCTTACCGGAATAACTGGTAACGAGACCGCTCCTTCAACAACTGGGCTTAACCGGTCTATGCTTCTGCCGCTTGGGAGTGTCCCTAACAAATTTAGTACTGTCCAGGGATGTTGGTCTCTCCTGTACTTCGGATACGACTCGCCGGACCGAGTAACCGGCATATATCACCCCTGCACCTCTTGCGTACTACTTCACCTTACTGATTATTCACAGTCTGTGCCACCTTCCCACAGACGGCGCTAGTGTTAAAATGCACTTTTACATTATAGGCATTTTTAAGTTCTTTCGGGTTCTTGGAAGTGGTAGGGGTCTGATAAATCAGAGGCCCTGTAACTTAATTTTCCCAATTAACTTATTCAATGCGCAGTACATTAGTATTCAATATCAAATCGCTTACTGTCAAAATTATGGTTAGCCTTTTCACAGTAAGTAACACCAGAGCATATGTTCATATACCCAAGAATCTTAGACAAAAGCTGGACCATAAGACAAAGAAATGCATTTTTCTTGGATATGGTAGAGAAGGACAATTTGGATATTACTTATGGGATCCTGAAACACGGTCAGTGATCAAAAGTAGTGATGTCATTTTCAATGAATCTAAGCTGCATAAACATCCCATTAAGGAGGTTAAATTGAGAAGAGTGTTATTTGAGGATACTAGTCCTCTAGTTAGCATGCATAAAAATGCTTCACATAGGGATGTTCAAGAGAATGTCCCATCAGATCACTCTACAAATGTTCCTGTTTAGCAATCATTGAGATGTTCTTCACATGTCTCACATCCACCATCTCACATCCACCTGATAGATATGTTTCAGGTTTGGATTTTGGTATGCTAACATATGTTGGTGAGCCTTCTAGCTACAAAGAGTCTATGTAGAAAAAGGATCATGTCAAGTGGAAGCATGCCATGAAGAGTGAGTTGGATTCTGTTCACAAGAATGGTACTTGGGATTTAGTACCTTTGCCAAAGGATAGGAAAGCTTTACCATGTAAATGGGTATATAAAGTTGAAATTCATGTCAGATAGTGCTTCTCCAAAGTATAAAGTGTGACTTGTTGCAAAGGGCTTTAAGCAACATTACAGTGTTGATTTCAAGGAAATCTTCTCTCTATGAGTAAGATGCCTACTCTACGAATGTTGCTTGGAATCATTGCAATGGAGAACGTAGAGCTAGTCCAAATGGATGTGAAAATTGCTATCTTGCATGGAGATCTTACAGATGAGATCTATAAGGAACAACAAGAGGGTTATGTAATTCCTGGCAAGGAAAGTCTAGTTTGTAAGCTGAAGAAGAGCTTATATGGACTTAAACAATCCCCTAGACAATGGTACCAAAATTTTGATGCTTTTATGAAGTCTCAAGGCTATTCTCAAAGCAATGCTGATCATTGTCCCTACACAAAGAGATGCTTAGATGGAAGCTTAATATGCTTGATACTTTATGTCGATGATATGTTGATTGCTGGGAAGTTCTCTTATGACTTGTCAATTCTCAAAAAGAAGTTGAGTCAGACATTTGATATGAAGGATTTGGGGGATGCCAAACATATTCTTGACATTCACATTTATAGGAGTAAAAGATGCATGTACTTATCTCAAAGTGAGTACATATCCAAAGTACTTCACAAGTTCAATATGGAGGGTGGAAAGGCATTGAGTAGACCTTTACCCACACATGTGAAATTGATCAAGGATGATTGCCCCAAATCAGATGAGAAAAAGGAATTCGTGAACAAAATTCCTTATCAATTTAATGTTGGTAGTCTCATGTATGCTATGGTAGCTATGAGACTAGACATTGCATTTGCAGTGGGAAATGTGAGAAGATATACATCTAATCATGGGAAGAAGAATTGGGAGGTGGTCAAGATGATTTTGAGATATGTAAGTGGCACTAAGGACAAGTGTCTATGTTTGAGTAGAGAGAAAGCATCCATTATTGGTTACATAGATTCTGATTATGCTGGTTGTGTAGACAATCATAAGTGTACATCATGATACATTTTTCATTTTGTTGGAGGTGCTATCTCTTGGAGATTTCGTCTTCAAGAATGTACAGCTATATCCACTACAGAAGCAGAGTACGTTGCAACGAGGCATGTAAGAAAACATTGTGGCTTTCTCGTCTTGCTTGTGATATAGGTCTACCTCAGCATGTACCTTGTTTGCTCAGTGATAGTTAGAGTGCCATTGCATTGGCTAAGAATCCGGTTTATCATGCAAAGACCAAGCACATTGAGGTGCGGTATCACTTCATTAGAGACTAGTTAGCCACTAAGCGCATTATTCTTGAGAAGGTTTATACTCGAGATAATGTTGCAGATGCTTTGACTAAAGCTCTACTAGAGGATAGCTTTTGACACTATTGTCACTTGATTGGGGTTACTTTTGATCCATGATGTTACACAATTACTTGTATATTAATGTAACATGTCCATCACTGAGAGGTATAGTTTGTATACTTACACTTAGCTATTCTTTATCATTCTTTAGTTTTCTCCCATAGACACTTTGGCCATATTGGTCTTTAGTGGGAGATTGTTACCATTACTGTCCATGCGGAAAGCCAAATCTTCGTCGGACACTTTTATATATGTTCTTTAATAACATATAGTGGTCTGGTCAACCACAATCTGGTCAACCACAGACTCTAAGTTTGACCGCATTTGTATGTCCTAAGAAATTTGTGTTCGTGGTCTGTATATTATGTGTTTTCTGTGTGTATTGCACCCCCTGTGTGGAGTACTATGTGCGGCACAGGAGTTCGGGTTTCTACAGCAAGGGTATCGTTGCAGAGCTCTCAAGGAGAGTCTACCATCATGCATCACCATAGAAATACTTCAGCACATGACTTTTGACTCTCGAATCTTTAACATTTCTTCACATTATAATATGATATTTCATTTGTTCATTGAGCTCAACTGAGAACTCTTATTATTAATATGATATGATGAGAATGATAAGGTTATAGTATCTCTCTTTTTAACATGATGAAATACACATGACTTTTGATACTTGATCCAATCAAATTATCAATATACTAGTGCCTCTGATGTTATGTCTCTTGATTAGAAAGTCAACTTTGAATGTTCAACATGCTTCATATATGTTTCCACCTAAAAAAACCTTTTTTTTATAATTTTACTTTTATTCTTCTTTTCATATGTTAACCCATCCATTGCACATGAATTCCATTTGCTATTTTTAAGAAAATCTTTTTTTCTTGGCCGTCCTCGAGATGCGTCCCAAGACACCCTAGGATATGTCCTCGTATGTGGGACACCATCGTTCTCAGGACCCATCCCTTGGTGACTTTGGCCAAAACACTAAAATCTCCCTTTCAAGCATAGCATGTAATCTATGGAGTAGTTTCACAAGAAGGTGAGTAAGACCCACTACTTCTCAAGATGATATTATTAATTAGAACACTCACCACAACGTGGGTATGCTAACGACGACCCCAATGGCCTCAAGGCCCTCATGGAGTCAAAAAGTGTCTCATGATGGGGTCCATAGTGTGCTAGCCCTCCACTATCGAGACCTTGTACAAGAGACAATATACACGTATGTGCTATACGCTTAGCCACAATAGTTATAGCACCATGGGCACCAAAATGGATACCTCCAAGTGAAGGTTCCCTCCATATGATGTGGCTCACCAAAGAGGTGTCCACCTGCACGTGAATGATTAACTCCTTCAAGAGCACTACTGTCCTCCGGCTAGTCCTCGATCCTTGAGGATGTCCTAACATGGAGTGCAACAACACATGTATTCCAAATGACTATATAGAGTCATTTGGTACCATGCTAAAAACAAAGACCAAGTCGTGTCTCATAAGCGGAAATAAAACAATGCAAAAAGAATGTAGTAAAATCCATAAATACCTTGCCAGTCAAACAAGAAATAATGTGCAAATGATGCAAATAATGTGCAAATGATGAAGTGAATCTAATCATACATAGTGGATGCACTACTCCTAGACAATCGTTGAAGTCAAATCCCCGAGCCTCGTAACAAATACTATCTGTGACTCTTGAGGATCATAAACCTCGTCACAAGGTAAATGTCATCGGTAAGTCGATACAAGGCATCAGTTCTCTATCGCATGGTAAATCCCATCGACGGTCATGGAAGGAAAATGTCACATGACAATCTCAATTGGTGACACATGGAAACCAAATATCCTCTGTCATGTGGTTAGCACTATCCCGTGCTTGCCACCATACATGCAAAACAAAAATGGGTACAGAGGTTCAGTCCAAGTAGCCCCGTGGCATATCAGAATAAATAATAATGCCACGTGATCCATCCTGTAGATGTCCTCTCCATTACTAGTGTGTATGGACCCAAAGGCTATCTAGTGTATATGGATCCAGAGGCTGATACTCACCTGAGCTATCATCCACCAATCCCTCAACTTTTGTCCAGATCACATACTATGATCTACAACTCACGAGAGCGAAATCAATCCCTCAACTTCTCTCCGGATCACATATTGTTCCACACTGAGATATGAAAACTACATGTGCCAAGAAGGACCAACACTGTCGACCTATGGGCGGGCCTCATACAAGAGGTCATAAAGGTCAGTTTTGGGCCTATCCAACAATCATGGATCTCCAAAAACGTCTCCTAAGATACCTCCCAGTCTAAGAGATACATATATCACTTGTGTGACATTAAGCCCAACATTCTGGGAACGACCATTGTACATCGTAGGACCCACCAGATTATCCTTGGTCCTCTTTCAACACTAGCCATCAAGTGCAAATTCCTTCCACAAAGGCTCCAGACCTTCAAAAGCATAGCCCTCACCAAAGGTCTCAGCAACTATCTCGCTGCAGTCCAACCTTGGTAGGCATAGCCCTCACCAAAGGTTTCCTCAGATTGTCAAGGAAATGCCCTAAACAATACAGCACATATTTGCAATCACACCTAGTGGGTCTGCAAAGTACCTGAAAGAAATGCCCATTCTGGTTTTCCTACTCAATTGAGCAGCTACAGGATCTGTTCTATCCTTGACTTGGGTCAACCATAATCTTCAAAATGCCATGAATATGCATCCATGGTTTTATCCTGCCATTGTGTGTCATGTGGAACAATGAATGCACTCATTGCCCTCGCCTCCAACATACCACAATATATGCTCAAATCTGGGCAAATGAATCCACCTGACCATGGGTAACTGCCCATAGCCCATTGGATGAAATAAAGATCAGAGTGCACACGTCCTCTAGTCTGCATCCCAACAGAGATGCCTCTGATGCTACGGAAGTGTGAAGTCAAAAAACCCTTATGGGATGTAGCCCATACATGTCAGTAGGGTATAGAAGTCGTTATATCTTCTAATGGTTGAAACGAACTGGCTGAAGCTGATGGCTGCTATATAATGGGCTGTGGGAACATCTCCAAGATGAAGGAGAAGGTGCAGTGGTTGAGGGTGCAAAGATGGAGGCTGAAATGTGCAGGGCGACTCTTCTCACAGTGCAAGCTTGGCAAACGAGTGCTATGCCAAAATAATGAGCAGAGATGCTCTTCGAGAACTAAAAGGCTCCCACCTCCTTTATTTTTCAGACACCTCGTCAACTAAAATAGTACGTTCTTAAGACTTACATTTTTCGGACACTTATATAAAAATATCCAGCCACCTTTACTTTTGTTGTGGGACAAAAATTGTAAAGTTTAGCATGCAAAATTCTTTGCTGAGGTGTAAACATCCTTGGCTGCCACATGTCAATGAGCTGGCCCATCCATTATTTTAATAATTTGAGGGAAAAATTCCTCCTGCTTGTTAATTCCAGAACCGCCCTATTTTTGGGGAAAATGTGTGGGTGGCTTAGGCTGTAAGGCTGCCTCATGTGGACAGGCTGCCTTAGGGGCCAGCTCACCACCCTAGAGGCCAACCTTGGCTGCCTCCAAGGGGTGGCGTTGGCTCCCATGGGTCAGGCCCATGCCCCCAAAGGGCAAGAAAACCACCCAGCTGCCTATTTTTCCCTCATGTCTCAGCCATCATCCAAGGGGTTTGCTGGAATTTATTCGCCGAAGTAGGAATTATGCAGGCTCCTAGTTTTAGGCCCTCAAATCGCTGTTGTCCAGCTGCATACAGTAGGCGCCTAATGGTACTTTACCCCCACAAACAGTCCTTGTGAGGTCATCCACTACATCATCATCACACAAGAGGATAGTTGTTTCCACACAGGCACTTCTCCCTCTACTCAGCCATACTCAAGGGCAGCCCATGATGCCCTCTCTCTTTCCTTGTAATAGGAAGGGAGAGGCAGTCATGGCTTCTAGCATGTGTATGATTGGATAGAGTCGGTCATCCAGCCACCTACCTACATGAAAAACACAAAAAAGGTGGAAAATTTACCTGTGTTTTCCAACCATCGGCTTGCACATGCTCCCGTTGCTCCTTCCTCCTGCTGGAAGCATTCCATACCACCCCATGCAAGAGGGTGAGAAGCATGTCAAGCTGAGCCTAACCAGCTCCATGAGCTCTGATGGTTTTATGCATGTTGCCTTGCCTTCTCCATACGAGTAGAGAGAGCTTCTCTTATACCAATGTTAAATCCTCCGAGATCCTCCCTGATAGACAAGTCAAGTCACAAGCCATATTCAAAAACAACAAAAGGGCAGTGATCAGACTCACCTCCCAACCATAGAGGAAATATGGACTCACCCCCGAGCCTAGGAGCCTGGGACCAAATGGATGGTCATCCCTCCGCAGACATGGCATCCCCTACCTCCATGTTCACACCAATATGGGTGTGTGAGAGACTCCAGCAGGGCCAAAAGTCCAAGTGCCTCTTATGAGGAATGTCTCACAAATGAGCCCATGGGTCCTATTTATAGACTCACTTTGGGAATTTGGCCCAATTCACATTGGGTAGCATTTTCACACTTTTCTGTGCCCATCTATATGTCCTTTGGGTTTGGGGACATAACAGCAACCCTCGGGAGAAGGTCACACAAACTTTGTGGATGCCCCACATGTCATAGGCATCAAGGTTGAGCTAGTGCACTACACCTTACCCCCTAGAGGTTATGCATTCAGAGAGATTGCCATTGATATGCATCTAACCATTCAGTGCAAAGTCACACAACCAAATAATTGTTCAGGGAATTGTGTCAGATTGGAATGATTGCTTCGACAATTACCTTCTATGCCTGCATGCATAAGAGCTGCAATAAGTACACTTGAACCTGAGTCAAGAGTGAAGTATTGCCCTTGTACCCTTAAAGCACTTTCCCCTTGAGCTTGCCTTCTTGAAGCTTTGCCTACAGCCTTTGTACTCAACCTCTAAGGGTTGCAAATGTGAAAATTCACGAGTGAAAGGTTCATACAAGAGTTAGTACAAGTATTGGAGTGTTGAGTGTCGGGGCATAATTGAAACTTGAGAATCAACTTTGAGCCATAATTGAGTATTGCAACATAGTTCTAAGTTGAGTATTGATTACTGAACCATAAATTATAAGGGAGTATTGACTCTTAAAAGTTGATGTTCAACCACTAGGACGATGGATCCTTCGTATACACTCTTTAATGAAGTTGTAATTTGTGAGATGTCATATTTCTTACAGTATTGCAAATATATATATATATATATATATATATATATTTTATTCCTATATTTTTTTCAGATGTTGTAATTTTAAATTTCTATGTGCATTGTGCAGTCTCAAAATGGCTCATCATGTGTATGTATAATGAACTATGAACAAATGTTGACCCTTGAGTTTATGATTTACTGTGATTTGTCCATCAATCATGTAAGTTGAGTTAAATTTTTAATTTTAGCTTAAAAGTTAGCATACAGTGCACATGGATATGTAGGCTAATTATCAATATATATTAACTTCGTTATTGATTTCTAATTGAGTGCACTCATGCACTTTACCTTGGGGGTAAGGTTTAGTACTCATACCTTACATGCATCAAATCTTACGCACCTTATGCACCGAGTAGCCTAGTTGGGCATAAATCATCCAGTCGCTCGCATTCTTGGATTCAATAAATTTGAAAAAAGTAATATTAAATTTTCAGATTTAAGAGGAGAAAAATTTTGGCAGAGCTGCAATTTCAGATAAGAATGAAAAAAACCCCCTTTGGCAGCCACCTAATTGTAGACTAAGCCCAAGGGGGAGAGAGGAATCCTTTTGTCAACTCGTCAGCTGATTTTGTAATACACATCTGCTTCCTCTCTGAAATCCTAGAAAATATTGGTCCAAAAAGGGGAGCATGGGAGAAAATTTGCATAAAGAAAGCAACTCTTTTCACATTTATTTGGCTTGAAGATGCAAAATACCAAGGCCACCTAGAGATCCGGGCTTACAAATAAAACCCCATGCTGACAACACTACTGAACAACTTTGCATTTTATTCCATAAGAATTTTTTTATCAGCAGCTTGAATGCTTGGAAATGACATTTTCCAATCTGGCAAGAGCAAGTAATAAAAGATATAAAGATGCAAAAATACTTGCACGATCTTTACACATGCATGAAGAGTCTACTTGAGAAACACCATCATTCAATTTTAGCCCTAATTCTCTGCATTGTCCACTCAACTTTGTCTTTGACCAATAAGTTAATCCCAAACTAGTATCCTAGATGTCCAAAGAAATTAGTCCAAGTTAATTTTCTTCCAACATGTCAAAGTATGGGAAACCCTCTATAGAGACGTCAATCAAAGAGGATTTATTCCTATGAATTTGTAATCCTGAAGATGAAGAGCAAGGTTTTAGCACAAAAAATACACCTTGAACATTATCTTCAGAGGCTTTAGGGAATATGAATAGATCGTCCGGAAAACCCAATGCTATTTATTGAGACTCATGAAGCTAAATTCCTTGAATAATACCATATAACACTTTGGCCTCCAGCAAACATAGGTGTCAATCCTAGTGCATAAAATAGCATACTAAGAAGGCAGCCTTGTCTTAGAGATCTCAAAATAGAGGACTTATATAAACGTCCACTAATCTCCAGCACTATCATCTACCAAGACATAGATAAGATGCAAAAATTTATTTCCAAACCCAAGTTTTTGCATAGCTTCTTCGATGAAATTCTAGCATATGCAATCAAAAGCCTTTTTTAGATCAATTTGCATAGATGCCCTCTGCTGATTGGATTCGACAACATGTTCAATTAGGTGTACAACTTACAAGAGGCAAAGAAATGCTACTACCTCAAAGGGCCCAAGCAAGCTCAATGAGCAGCTAATTGGGTCTCCCGAGGGCTCGAACCACCTCTCTATCAGGTCAAGTGCCCTTGGCCACTGCATTTTTGGCAAATACCACCCAAGATAACAATAACAAGAATAACAACAACAATGGGAGAAATCAATCTAACAACCCAAACAAGAACCGCTAGCGTCATTCAATCATGTGTTTTCGGTACAGGGAATACGAACACTTCGAGAGCAAGCGAAGCTTGCCTAAAGACTCTCCTCCATGCAAAAACTATCTAGACAATTGATATCATGATCCCGAAGAGAGCACTAAAGGTAATGTAGTTGGGGGAACTAATAACGATATTTTTCACATCTAGATGATTGTTGTAGATCAAGAGGAGAAGTTATTTCCTTCTCCAACCACCCAAGTTGTCCTATTGGAAGAGCTATCGGATGTACAAACCAAAGTTCAAAACAAACAATTGTACAAGACCCTCAATTGTCCCAACCTGAGGAGGAGAATTAAGGAACACAACATCTAGGAGCAAAGCATGGGAATGGTGGTTGATAAGGCATTCCAAGCCATGCAGGTGATGCTCCAAGGGGATACCAAAATGCCTCTATTGCCTGTTCCCTCTTCAACAATCTTTGTAGAAGTGTTCAGTTCTCCCTTCAGACAAGTCTCAGATGTGACAACGGGGGCAATTCTCATGCAGGAAACATTAGAAGGTTGGTATAGGCCAATACATTATGCAAGAAGAGTATTTTCTTTAGTAGAGAGAAATTATTTTGTGACTGAAAGAGAAGTTTTTGTTGGAGACCTCTTAATCTCCAAAGGTTTGATTTATACTGATTTAAGAACACTTCTATATCAGTTACAAACCAAACTTTACACAAATATTGTTCTTCTTTACCAAAACTTTCATCAACACTTCTCTGAGTGAAGAAGTGTCTACTTCAGAAAGTCAGCTTCAGAAATCAACTTCATTACCTGCACATAACTTCAAATTTCTTCAAATAAATGATGCACAAGTATTCGCAATACCTTTGCGCAATCATACTAATCATTAGTTCTCAAAACTAATCACCAAAAGTTTAATTTGATCCTTAAGATCAAAGGTATGTCATAACTGTCTTCCAGAGATAGCGCCTTCGACATGGTCAACTTCTTAAGTTGATTTCTCACAGTACAAATCCCGTTTTGCTAAATGCTTCTAGCCATAGCTTCCTTATCTCCTAACTTAGATTTTAAGTGCTCACCCATCAAAAACTTTACAGTATACACTGAGATCTAAGCAAAACACTGAGACAGAAAAATGTGCTACTCTCAGACTTCAGTTTTCACTTCTACATACAAATGTTCCTATTGATCATTCTCATAGTAGGAAGGAAATTAGATTATGAAACTCTGAACATAGCTTGATTAGCTTCTCAATTAGATGTGTACAAAAGGAATCTTGATCCACATGATCAGACAGAGAGCACTCAGAGAAAAACCCGTCGCTATTTTCTGGGAAAAAACTCTCTACACATCTCTAAGACATTTGTCATCTACAAATGACTCTCTTACACATTTCTTATCATCATTAACTTATATATACATGATTTTAGACTTATCCCGCGTCTATGATATTACTCCTTATCATCCTAAGGATTTAGCTCTACTCAGATTACAAGAATTTCCACTTATATGTACATATGTGTACAAGCTATCATTCTGAAATCTCCTTCACTTTCTCAAGTGTCTTCTTTCACTTCATTCTGACCATAAGCCTTCTTCAAGATCTTTATAATCACTAATTTGTGATTGGTTTGTTCCAACAGCTCCCCCTCAATCACTAATTGTGATTATTCCATTCTCCTTCACTCCTGCCATCTCTTTGAATCTCTGTAGCTTAGGTCCATCCAAGCTCTTTGTCAACATATCTACCACTTGTTCTTTTGTTGGAGTATACATCACTTCAATCTCTTTATCAAGTACCTTTTCCCTCAAGAAATGATACTGAATCTCTATGTGCTTAGTCCTGGCATGAAAAACAGGGTTAGCTACCAAATACAAAGAACTCATATTATCTCCAAAAATAATTGGAGTACTCTGATCAGTTTCAAAACTCTTCATCAAGGTCTTCAACCATATCACTTCCTTTGCAGCTTCTACCATTCCTTTATACTCAGCTTCTGTGGATGATAAATCAACTGTATGTTGCTTCTTTGAACACCAAGAAACTAATTTATCTCCAATATAACAGAGATACCCATGAGTAGACCTTCTATCATCTGAGTCACCTGCCCAATCTGCATCACTAAACACTTTGATTCTAGTGTCAGAAGTGAATCCATAATACAAACCTTCACTTAGGGTTCCTTTGATATATCTGAGTACCCTTTGAGCTGCAATCCAATGAGTCTTCTTTGGACAATGCATGAATTGTGACAACACACCAACTGCATATGATAAATCTGGCCTTGTCAAGGTAGCATAGATTAAACTACCTACCAAACTCTGATATTTCTTCATATCATTGAATTCTTCACCTCCATACCTGCTCAATTTATGATTTACCTCCAATGGTGTAGTTGAAGTCTTACAATCTTCCATGTTAAACTTGACTAGAAGATTCTTCAAATATCTCTCTTGTGAAACATATACTCCATGTTGAGTATACACAATCTGCATTCCTAGAAAATAAGATAAGTTTCCCAAATCACTTATCTTAAACTCTTTCTCTATTTTCCTTTTAAGTTCATTGATTCCTTGAGCATCTGTTCCTGTGACAATAATATCACAACATAAATGCACATGTAAATATATCCATTCTCACTTGCCTTCACTAGCAAGCTACTATCTGCCTTTGATGCTTGAAATCCACATTCATTCAAGAACTTGACAAGTCTGTAATTCCAAGCTCTTAGGGCCTGCTTCAACCCATATAAAGCTCTCTTGAGCTTACACACATAATCTGATCCAATTGCATTCATGAAACCTTCTGGTTGCTCCATGTATACTTCATCTGCAATGTATCCATTTAGAAATGCATTTTTCACATCTAATTGTGATAACTTCCACCCTTTACAAGCAGCAATAGCAATCAATGTTCTAATTGTAGACATCTTAGCAACAGGACTAAAGGTTTCATCATAATCTACCCCATAAGTTTGGGCATAACCTTTGACCACAAGTCTAGCCTTGTATCTAGACACCTTACCATCTGCAAACCTTTTTGTTTTATATACCCACTTACATCCAATGACTTTCTGATTCTTTGGTCTTGGTACTAACTCCCAAGTTTCATTTTCAAGTAGAGCATCATACTCTTCTTGCATTGCCTTCTCCCAATTCTGTTTACCTTTGGCTTCTTCATAAGTGATTGGATCTTCTTCTGTCTTCACAATGTAAGCATAATCTTTTGTTGTTAGAAAAGATGTATCATAACTATACCTTATAGGTTCTTTCCTTTCCCTTGAAGATCTTCTGATTTCTGCACTTCTCGAAGTTTCAGCCTCATTTGATTCTGGATCAAATCTTGGTCCATCTTCTACATGATCCTGCAATCTACTTTTAGAGTCAACATCATCAATGCTTTCTTCATACATTTTTACTTTTGCCTTTCCTTTTCTTTGTATCTCTTCAACACCTGCATAATCATTTGTTAATCTTGTATACCATGTATTTTGCTCATCAAATGTCACATCTTTGGTAACAAGAAATTGCTTTGTGGATGGACTCCACAACCTGTAACCCATCTGTCTATCATCATATCCAATAAACACATACTTCTCTGCTTTTGGTTCTAGCTTATGTCTTAATTGTGAAGGAACATAAGCATATGCTACACATCCAAATACTTTACAATGATCAAGAGTAGGTTTCTTACCCCACCATGCTTCATAAGGGGTTCCTCCATCCAAAGCTTTACAAGGTAACCTATTCACAAGGTATGTTGCAGTATTAATGGCTTCTGCCCATAAGTAATTTGGACAATTCTTTTCCTTCATCATTGCTCTTGCAAATTCTACAAGAGTCCTATTTCTCCTTTCTGCTACTCCATTCTGTTGAGGAGAGTACCTGCAAGTTACTTCTCTTCTTATACCTGCATTCCACAAATAATCATCAAACTCTTTAGAGAAATACTCTCCCCCTCCATCTGACCTTAACCTCTTAAGCTTTTGCCCTGTGATCCTTTCTGCATAGACATGATAATGTTTGAATGTCTTGAAAACTTCTGATTTATCCTTGATTACATATAAAGTAATCCATCTGGTTGCATCATCAACAAACAACACATAGTATCTAGATCCATTTATGCTATAGTCCCTTGAGGGACCCCATACATCTGTATGAACCAATTCAAGCATATTTGAATACTTGTACCCTGATTTGTTGTAAGAACCTTTATGTGCTTTACCTAATTGACAAGCTTCACACTTGTACACCATATGTTGCCCTTCAACATTTGGTAATCCAAGCACCACCTGATTCTTTGACATTTCCTTTATAGCTCTCTCATTGAAATGACCTAGCCTTTTATGCCATAGATCTAATTCAGACACCTTTTGACTTCCATAAGTAAATAATGCATGTCCCACATTACCTTGGACTTTGAGAGTGAACAATCTTCCTTCCTTTTTCCCTGCAATTATGTTTCTATATCCCTGATTTGGATCTTGCACATAAACACCATCATTTGTGAATCTTACCTCATATCCTTTCTCCACAATTTGCCCTACACTTATCAAATTTTTAGGAATAGTAGGAACATAAAGTACCTTGCTCAAAAGTGTACTTCCACTCTTTGTCTTCACTGATCCAATGCTCTCCACTTTATGTTTGGTATTGTCACCTGTTTGAACTGTATGTCCATTCACCTTTGCTTCCATATCAGTCATCAAGGATAGATTTCCACTCAGATGGTTACTACATCCTGAGTCAATATAAACACTCTTTGATCTTCTCCCACTGATTCATGAGTTGCATTCAAGATAAGAGTCATATCATCCTTCTGATCTGATGCATAATTATAATAATTATTGTTGTAGGACTGAGATTGGAAGTTTCTTCCACCTCCTCTACCATATGATGTCCTACCACCTCTTCCTCTGAAGTTGCCTCTTTGGTTTCTGCCTCCTCTACCTCTTTGATTAAAATTCTGATTATTGCTTCCACCATTTTGATTGTTATACCAACAATCATTTGCCAAATGATTAGTTCTGCCACAAATCCAACAAGCTTTAGCATTATCTTTGTTCTTACCTCCTCTTCCTTTACCTCTGAAATTCATCTTTCCTTTTGTGAAGTTAGCTTGACTTGAAGTCCCTTCATCATCAGTCGATTGCTTTCCCTTGCCATTCTTTTTCTTGTCCTTGGAGTACATAGCTTGACTTGCACTTCTATCATTGTCTCCTTTAATGTCCTGCTCAAAAGTTAGCATGTGTCCTAGCAATTGATTAAGATCAGGAGTAAAGTGATCAAGTGACAACTCTATGGACAATATGAAAGGCTTCCACTTCTCATCTCCTCTCAGACCTGTAAGTATTTGTCTTACCAACTTATCCTCTTCAATGTCTTCATCCACTGCTCCCAAGCTATCTACAATATCCTTCATCCTTGCCACATAATCAGAAATTGATTGTGAGCTCTTCTTCTTGAAGGTTGTGAACTCAGCCCATAGTGAGGACTTCCTTGACTTGGTTGTATTTTGGAAATGCTCTTCCAAAGCATTCCAAACATCTGCTGCACTTTCCAATCCTCTAATGTGAGGTAGAAGATAATCATTTACAGCCATGTAAATGATACTCCTTGCTTGAGCATCCTTTCTCATCCAAGTCTTCAAAACTGCAAGTTCTTCCCTAGTTGGAATACTAGGATCTGCAAATTCAGGCTTTTCTTCATCTCCTGTAATGAATGCCATCAAATCTTTACTCATGAGGTGTGCCTCCATCCTCATGGACCAAGCTGGATAGTTCTCCCTATCTAGCTTATCAATCTGCAAGCTTTCTCCCATCCTTGACCTTTTGTATATGCAATTACTATGGTTTATAAGAATAAAGTGTACCTTTGATATGAGCTTTGATCCTTCTTGATTCTTTTCGAACTCGTGCTCTGAACTTCTACAGGTTATCTTCAATAATTTGTCCTTGTCCTCCTTTGATTTGGAAGAACTCCAATATCTGCACCAATCGGAACTTCAATTGTCTTTTCTTCTCTTGTATTGCACCTTCAGCTCTGATACCACTATTGGAGACCTCTTAATCTCCAAAGGTTTGATTTATACTGATTTAAGAACACTTCTATATCAGTTACAAACCAAACTTTACACAAATATTGTTCTTCTTTACCAAAACTTTCATCAACACTTCTCTGAGTGAAGAAGTGTCTACTTCAGAAAGTCTGCTTCAGAAATCAACTTCATTACCTGCACATAACTTCAAATTTCTTCAAATAAATGATGCACAAGTATTCGCAATACCTTTGCGCAATCATACTAATCATTAGTTCTCAAAACTAATCACCAAAAGTTTAATTTGATCCTTAAGATCAAAGGTATGTCATAACTGTCTTCCAGAGATAGCGCCTTCGACATGGTCAACTTCTTAAGTTGATTTCTCACAGTACAAATCCGTTTTGCTAAATGCTTCTAGCCATAGCTTCCTTATCTCCTAACTTAGATTTTAAGTGCTCACTCATCAAAAACTTTACAGTATACACTGAGATCTAAGCAAAACACTGAGACGGAAAAATGTGCTACTCTCAGACTTCAGTTTTCACTTCTACATACAAATGTTCCTATTGATCATTCTCATAGTAGGAAGGAAATTAGATTATGAAACTCTGAACATAGCTTCATTAGCTTCTCAATTAGATGTGTACAAAAGGAATCTTGATCCACATGATCAGACAGAGAGCACTCAGAGAAAAACCCGCCGCTATTTTCTGGGAAAAAACTCTCTACACATCTCTAAGACATTTGTCATCTACAAATGACTCTCTTACACATTTCTTATCATCATTAACTTATATATACATGATTTTAGACTTATCCCGCGTCTATGATATTACTCCTTATCATCCTAAGGATTTAGCTCTACTCAGATTACAAGAATTTCCACTTATATGTACATATGTGTACAAGCTATCATTCTGAAATCTCCTTCACTTTCTCAAGTGTCTTCTTTCACTTCATTCTGACCATAAGCCTTCTTCAAGATCTTTATAATCACTAATTTGTGATTGGTTTGTTCCAACAGCTTTGGGTATGGTGTATGCCTTGAATAAGTTTAGGCATTACTTACTCAAGAGCAAGGTAATTTTTCATGTTGATACCAAGCCTGGTGAGCCAAACTCATCCTCTCACCCTTTTAAGCCCAACATAATGGAGCATAATTTTCTTGAAACATATAATCAAATTTAATTATCTAAACACATCCTCTCCAAATACCACTTGAACTCCTCCCTTAGAGCATAAGTACTAACATTCTTTAATATATAATACTTTCTACCTCCTTCCCTTGGACCAATCTCCTTCCTTATAGCATCTTCTGAACATTTGGGAATCACCAAATCCAAAACATAAGGTAACTTAAAAACTTTTGCAACCATTTTGGGTGTTAAACTCACCTTCGCAGAAATATGACCCTTGGTCTTCCTCAAAATATCCACCTCGGATTTCACATAATAATTGTTCTTCCACTTATCCCAAGGCAGCGATGCAAACTCGTACAATCCAACCTGTTGCAACCAGACTATATTTACAGTGCTTGACTATCAATTTCTACCTTAAAATCAGTATAAGGAACCATCAGAGATTGTGTAAGCATTCCTGTTGTTAGCAGCGTAAGCATTTGTTCTTCTTCATCAGCAACAGTATCTTCTTCCTCTATACTAGTGTCCTCCACCCTCATTGCAACAGCCTTCTTGTGCAACCGCTTCTTCATAACTTCGTGTTGTTCTTCCTCAAATCCTGAATATGAACCCACAACATTCCTTGGTTTTGGCATACTTGCTAATGCTTGAACAGCTAGTGCATACGTCCAATGCCAATGAACGTAGATGAGTGCTCGTATGACAAGATGACTCACACTTGTGAGAAAGATGTGAAACGATCCACGCAGACCCAAAGCAATCACAAAAATTAGTGGCCACTTTTCTTGCACATCGAGGTAATTTGAGTTCATGTAAAATATTCTATCCGGAAAATTCCGATGCAGCACAATCCGATTGAGCATACCCTTAACCTTATAGACCTCCAAATCTGATCAGATCTACTAGTTGTTGAATCAATAGTCGATTGTTCCGATTGGATGAGTGGGCCAAGACGGGTGCCTCCTCCTAGGTGGCCCAACTGGAGACTCCTCCCAAGTAGACCAACTCGTCACAATAGGTGCCTAGTTTTGGATAGACCACCTAATGCTCGACAAGTAGGCAAGTCATCTCTTTTCGTGCAAACACTTCCAATCGCTCTAATTAGGCCAACTTTTCCTATTGCGTAAATAGGACCATCACAAGAGCCATCATCAAAATAATCACTACCAAGACCACCATCAAAAGGACCACCACAAGAAGGACCACCACAAGAAAGACCACCACACGAAAGATCGCCAAAAGGACCACCACAAGAAAGACCACCACATGAAAGACCACCACAAGGAAGGCCATCACAATGAGGACAACCACAAGGAGGATCACTCAACCACCACCACGAGGACCGCCACAAGGAAATCACGTTTACACTGATATGTCAAGGAAACAAGGTAATGAGGACAAATTGGAAAGTTTTGTGGATGCAAGACCAAAATATGCACTCTAGGGACTAATTTTGACTCAGGAGCCAAAGATGACCTCCTATTTCGAGATATTCCATGCTCACGGATTAAGGAACACATCATGGTGCACAAGTTGAATGCAGCCTCGGCGCAAAGTATAGATGACCTCTCATGTGAGTCCACCACAAAGACACTCATACAAGAAGTGACTTGGAAGTGAAGAAAACCTGCAAATAGTACACCTAGCCACATGGTTGTGACACTATCCATTTTTATTACAAAGGGTAAGATCCCTCCTCTATACCTATAAAAGAACCTTTGCCTAGTCTTACAAAGATTTGAATGGTATTTCAAAAGTTTGAAGAGCTTGGACTACATCAAATCCCTTTAACTGAGAGAGCTTCACTCATAAGGAGCAGACTGTTGACAATATACGGGAAGAAGCAAGTACGGACACACATGCAGATCTAGCACTGAGGCAACCCTTCATTTTTTTCAAAACCCTCACATCATTTTAAAGTGATTCTCATCACTACAAACCCTTGTAAATATCATTTCACCTTTTTGTAGCTCCATTTTGTACAAGCCGAGGAGTCCTCGAGCTTGGGGAGCCTTAGAAGTAGTTGCCTGTCAATTTTCATAATTTTTAGATCTCGTTTGGGCCCTCAAATAAGCCCTGGAACCTAATTTTTAACTAGGCCGGACACTAGGTCTGGACAGGGCCAAAGCTAGTCAAAAACTATAAATAGAGCTAGAGAGCTCATTTTTGGAGCTAGCTTCTTGTAGTTTGAGCTTGTATGAGAACTTTCTTGCAATAGAAGTGATTCCATTGTCTACTCTCTTTGTTCTTACTGTGTATGCGCGTGTGTGTGTATGTGTGTGCATGCTTGTGTGCTTCTCACTCACGCATTTGTGCTTCCACTTGCTCGTGGTCTTCATACCATCCTCACGTCTCCCCGGATTGACATTAAAGGAGGTGCTACTCATCGCTGAGCTACACCAAATTTTGGCGCCGTTGCCGGGGATCGAGCTTTGAGGACGAGCGTGTGATGGTAAGACGTAGAGAGGACGCGTTGGAATGGTAAGTAGTAGGTAAATTTCTGATTTTTTTCCATCTCCATCTTCATCTTCACCTCATTCTCCATTTCCACCTCCACCTCCTTCTCCACTACATATTCCCTCTTCCTCATCATTCCCTCATTTGTTGTGTGCGAGTTTGAGAGAGAGCGAGTGTGTGTGCTTGTTTTTGTGTGTTTTTTGCATGTTTCTTGCAGGTGGCAGCTCCATCATCATCTCCAGCAAGCTCAGCAGGTACAGAAATTGTCTGCACAGTCCCCGAGGCGTTGAGCTCGAGCTATCGCGACACTCCGAAAAGTTCACCCAATCACGATTCTGAGTGCACCACGACACTGCGCAGGCCTAGAGCTCCCAGGAACACTAGACAGAACAGAAAAATTCACCATATCCCGAGCTATCGCGACACCTCGAGGTATCGCGACACCTCATCACCTATCGCGACACCCCCACCTATCGCGACACCTCGACCCGACCTATCGCGACACCTCACCACCTATCGCGACACTTCGACCTATCGCGACACCTCACCACCTATCGCGACACTCCGACCTATCGCGACACCCCGACCTATCGCGACACCCCGACCTATCGCGACACTTCACGACCTATCGCGACACCTCGACCCGACCTATCGCGATACACGGCTTTTAACGCATGAAAATTTAGGGTTAATTTTTTTAGTGATTGGAAGGGTAGTTGAGCTTAATTTTAGGCACCTTGGTATAACTTTAGAACCTTGGAAGTGGGCAAAAGGCCTAGAAACCAGAGAGGGATCTCCTGAACCCTGAGTGCCTGTTTTGACCCTTTAGTGCCTGAATGGTCATAACTTGACCATACGAACTCCGATTGATGAGATTTTGGTCTCGTTGGAAAGCTCGTTGAGAATCCCACGTAGACCTCGACTGGTTTTTGTAAGAATCATACGCGGAGTTTTAGAACATGCATTTTTAAGTTGACCTCTAGGTGGAACTAAGTGGTTCTCAGATTCAGGGGGTACAGTGAACTACACCAAGGGGGCTGAAATTATTGAAGTGTTTCTTCCAATTACTTGTGGCAATAGAGCTATACTAACAGGTGTGCTTTTGCAGGAACTTTGTGCGCGCTCAAGGCAATCCAGAGCAAGCTAGCAAGGGTGAGTACCAAGCTTGGGAGAAGGCTTCCTGGGCTTGTGTAGCAGTCTGGTCAACCAGCTAATTGAGGTTGGAAGATCTCTCAACCCTCCTTTGCCAATTCCTAGCCTAGGCTAAGTACGACTTAGGTGTGGTAATTAATTAGGGCAACGTTAGGCACGAATCAAGTCCAAGAATATTAATCAACAAAGTGCAAGAAGTAAATAGGTCTTAAGTGCGAAAACCCTAAGGGACAAAAGGTAAACGGGAATCGATCACTCATCAAGTGCGGAAATTCACTTAAGTACTCCTGACGACGCAATTTCAGACAAGACCATAAACATAATATTCAACTAAAAAGAACAAAGTGATTGGTGCAAAATCAACCTGCAACGAGAGTGTGCTTGGGTTCCAGGGGGTAAATAAATCAGGCATATGAACCTTAGATCAGGCAGACACTTAGGCCGAGACAGACAAAGCCTCAGATCTTCTGAAGCTAGTGTCAATCACACTGCCAGGTCTTGGGCCCAGCAGTTGAGTGAGTACCCATACACTCCCAGATCAGAAACAAGTGATTCTGAGATGTCCTATCACATGGAGAGATCAGTAGGTAGTTCAGGGTTGGCTTATCTAGAAAAGCCAGAAGGGCCTTATAAGACCCAATTGGAATATATCCGGACGAATCGTCTAGGTGCTCGCATCTACGAAGACGGACTGAGAAGATCGGTGGTCCAGATTAAGAACCCCGATCAACCCCATGGATTAGACCATCCGGTAGTCAAGTTTGAGAATGGAGCCTACCTAGATAAAGAAGGGACCATATATGTAGTCACCACTCTTCCTGATAGAACTGATGAGTTTGGAAATGTGATTGCGGAGACCGACATGGGTGATATAGAGCAAGGGAACTTAGAGAGAGAGCCAAGAACTCCCCGTGGTAAATCTGTCTTGACCAGAATCATGACCCCAGAATGGATTCCACAGGATAATAAAAGCATAGATCTGCTTTTAAACCGAGAAACCGATGAGGCTTTTTGGAGATATAAATCTTCTCAATCTCAGGAAGTGAGTGCCCTCACAATCTATGAGTTTAAAGACCCTGATAGCCCAGGCCAAGTAACCTACCTAGACAATGCATCAGAGAGAATCTTCGTGGTCACTGAGCATGGCAGGCATGCTTACACATGGAAGGGTGAATTTGTTTTTCCCCAACCAAGGTCTAATGTGTCCTTTGGTCACCAAGGAGCTGGGACCTCCCAAGCTCACGGAGCTCAAAGAGATAGAAGTAGAGACAAACCTGAGGTAAGTTTTGCCAACTCCTTGGGAAGAGAAAGAACGGGAACAGAAAGGAATAGAGTGGAACCTGAGAGACATAGAACCCCATGGAATCAAAGGAATATTGATGATTTTCCTTTGCCAAGGCCGAGAGAACACACCAGGACCCTGCGACCAACTCAACTGGTGAAGTCCATGAAGAACTATTTCGATGGCACGGGGGACCCTTATGACCATGTGGCAGAATTTCGACAAGTGTTGAAAGCTGAACAGGTGGAGGACCTATTCACACAATATAATGCTTTCGGTCTAACCCTTAGGAACACTGCCCTTACGTGGTTCCAACCACTGAATGAGAGGCATTTCAGAAACATAGACCAACTCTTAGAGGCATTTATTGTTGAGTTTTCTAAGAGTGGAATCAGGCATAACACCTCCTCACTAATTCATAGCTTCAAACAAACACCTCAAGAGACAGTCAGACTAGCTGGAAGAAGATTTAGACAGTACCTGGAGAGATGCCCTATGCCGGAGTTACCCACACCAGCCAAACAAGTGGCCTTGTTCCTAGACGGATTGTTGAGCACTAAGCTCAGGTCATATGTGTACCTGAAGGACCCTAGAACGATAGAGGAGTGTGTGCGCATGTGCATAGACATTGAGGACAATCTAGGTGAGGAATTAGAACTATCAAAAATCTATAAGGATTCTGATAGCTCTAGTAATATGGCATCTGGTCAATCCACATCCATCGAGGAACTTGCAGAGAAGGTAGCCCAAAAACTAGGTGTCTCTAGCAAGCAAATTCCAAGATTCGCCCCAGTTAAGCGGTGTTACAATTGTGGCGGTGAACATATGGCAAGTGTATGCCCCATTATGGCCCAACCCCAGGTGACTCCTAGTAGCCAATACTGCACCATAGAGCGCAGGTACACCAATCACACTGCACAAGACTGCCCATATAACAAGCAAACTGTTAGGCAAAATTATCCTCAGCCATATCCACAACATGGTAGATACCAGAATCAGTACCCATCACCACAATACAACAGACCACAGCAAACTTATCGGCCATCTTATCAAGGGCAGCAGAGGCCTCAACCAGTCCTAGTGCAGCAACCCCCTGCTCCAACCAATGTGATCCCTGTGAAATATGCATCTACTGAAGAAAATCCGAGTAGAGCCATAGTCCCAGTCACCCCATTGCTATCAGACAGTGATCCAAGTGACCATAGTTTTGACTCCGCACATATTGATAGCCCACAGGCTTACTACATGCAGTCACCCGAGCATGACGAGTCATACTATTATGAGGACCCAAGTGAAAATAGTGGGGAACCTGAGTATTCTAATGTCATGTACACAAACCCCAACTCTAGACCCCAACCTAGGCAGGTACGACCCCCATTTCCTAGAGGGCCATGTTTCAGATGTCAGGGAGATCACTTTATACGTGATTGTCCACTGCCTGCCCCTACACAACCTCAACCAGTAACCATTCAGGGCTTCTGTCAAGATTGCGGGAAAGAGCATCTCCTACGAGATTGCCCGAAGAACCCTAATAACATGCCTAAAATCACTCCTATCAATGTTGTTGGGTTAGTTGTAGACTCCACAGGGAGTGCGACCTCCACTGCACCTGTGCAGGTGATCACAAGAGCCCAGGCACTTCAACAACACCAAGGTGTTGGTCCCGAAAAGAGCCCCGAGGTGAGTGAAACAGAGAGCATACCCAAAAAGAGAACTAGCGCCTGGAAGGATAGTCGTGAAAGAATGAAGAGGCAATGGGCAAAAAAGATAAACGAACTTGAAGAAAGCGTGAGAGAAACCAAGGCAAAAATCACAGAGATCACATCTCAACCGCACTCCCACACACATCCACCACTACCATCCCCATCACCCTCCATTTCTCCACCCTCTAATACACCCCTCGTAACCCACCCACCACCCCGAGTAGGATCAGTATTAGCTGACCCCACTCCTGAGGGCTTGGACATGATGTTCAAGGCCTACCAGGCTCGACTTCAAGAAGGGCCAACAGCTGCAAACCTAGACAAGAGTTACCCTAGAGCAGATTTAGAGGTTGAACGGATGAAAATGTGCATGAAAATGGTAGAACAAGCTCAAGCTATACTTGAGACTAGTCAAAAGTTCAATCAGACAAACTCTGTCAAGCCGGATTTGCATTTCCAAGGCTTACTAGAAAGATTAGAGCAGTTGGTAAACAAATCACAAGTTTCTTTACCCCCACAGGCTCAACCAGTTGTTGAAAGAGGAAGCTCACCACAAATGGGAGCTTATGTTCCTAATTCTACGGATGATGGAATACCTCCTTCAATACAACAGTACTCTCCAGAGTTCTTGCGGGAAATACAAGAAGAGAAATGGGCCAAGGAGAAGGGGGATTCCCCTCCCATTCCTGAGATTGATGACCTTCGTGATCAATTTCCCCAAGACATTCCCTCTATCTATGGGGATCAAGCAGAGCAACAAGAGGATGAGAGATTAGATTTTGAATCTAATTCTTTACAAGAGTTGCCTCATTTCACAGGCTCATGGGAATCTGAATCTCTCCAGATCAGAGCTCCCACAATATTGGTAAGAAATGAAGACTCAGTGATTCCAAGAAACACTGATGTTGTGAAGAACACTAAGGTTCAATGTCATCTCACTGTAGAGGAGCTGCTCAAGGCAAAACCGGAGCTCTGGAATCATGTGAAGGATCAGGTCCCAGAACTTGAATCCAATACACCAAAAGTAGGCTCTAAACAAAAAATACCAGGGATACCTCTCGACAAGATAGGAGACATGAGCGAAGGTGAAGAAGGTAACACTTATCTTCCGATCACCTATCAAGGTTACACAACCAAAGCAATTGTGGATTCGGGTGCCGGTGTTGCTATTGCGACCACCTCCCTGTGGAAGCGATGGGGCAAACCCACCTTAAGACCAACGAGAATGAAACTTCAAATGGCAGATGGTCATTTTGAAAGACCTCTCGGATTGCTTGAAGGGATAACTCTAACCACTTGTGGTGTAGAGTTTGAACATACGTTTGCCATATGTGACTTTGAGAAGAATAATGTTTACGAGATGATCCTAGGAAGACCCTTCCTACGACAATTGCAAATAGTACAGGATTGGGGAACCAACTCCTTGTACTTACAGCACTTAGGGGTCACCACCAAGGTCAATCTGAAGGATCACACCTTCAGAGATGTACCACCCCTACAGTGGAATCCTATCCACAAAGCGAAAGAAGACTCTATCTCCGTGCATTCTGGAAGTTCACCTGAACCATCCTGGTTGCATGAAGATACTCACTTGTGGATGTGCAAGGTCACAGAGGAAGAGGAAAAGCGCCTAAAAGCGAGAGAAGAAGGAACTCCCCCAGGAGATAGACCAATAAAAGACCCAGCCTATACACCAATGATATTTCCAGATGAGGAATTTGAGCCTCATGGTTGGGCAGAAATCTTAGCTACCATGGACATTGCAGTCAATGAGGAACAATGGACACCCCATTGTGATGAGGAGGGGTATGATATTTCAGTGTTCATGTGTCAGTCCTTGTTGGAAGAGTGTGATCCTAGTGAGTTCATAGAAGAAGAAGAGAATGACGATGATCTAGAATCCATTGTGATGGATACATACTTCGACTCAGAGGAACACTACTTAGAAGACCTAGGAGTGTTAACCCAAAAAGAAGAAGAACCCCTTGCGAGTATTAAAACGATAAATTCAAAGAAAGGAAGTGAAGGAAGTCAAAAGAAAAAGAAAAGAAAAGCAGTGGAACAAGAAGAGGAAGAATCATTGTTTGAGGTACCAGAAAATTTCAAGAAATATGAAGTGGAAGACCGAAAAATTTTGGTACGAATGCCTAAGAGAGAGGCCATTATAGGAGAAGCATAGGACAATAAAGAAAAGACCAAAAAAATTGTAGTGACCATTGAAGGGGACGAAGAGCGATGTACGTACATAGGAGACGACCTAAGTGCAGAAGAAGAAGCAGAGCTTGTAGCTCTATTAAGGGAATATAGGGATGTGTTCGCATGGCACTATAGAGACTTGAAAGGAGTAGATCCAGAGATTTGCTCTCATACGATTCCAATGACCGCTGAGGCCAAGCCCACCAAACAAAAACCCTACACATATAATGACAATTATGCAGCCAAAATAAAAGAGGAAATTGACAGGCTGATTGAAGCCGGATTCATCTATGAGATTGAGCACACTGAATGGGTGTCTCCCATTGTAGTGGTGCCCAAGAAGAATGGGAAATTGCGAGTGTGCATTAACCTTAAAAAAGTCAATGCCGCTACGATCCGAGATAGTTATCCTCTTCCAATCACCGAACATCTATTGGAGCGTGTCGCAGGCAAGGAAGTTTACAGCTTCCTTGATGGATTTTCAGGTTACAACCAAGTAGCCATTGCCCCCGAAGATCAGCACAAAACGGCCTTTGCCACAGAATGGGGAATCTTTGCATTTCGTGTGATGCCATTCGGGCTCACCAATGCACCTGCAACATTCCAAAGACTCATGTGTCATGTCTTCAAAGAGTTCTTGCGAAAGAGCTTAGAAGTATATGTGGATGATCTGTGCGCTCATTCCCAAGAGAGAAGTTACCACATCCCTGAGCTCAGGCAAATCTTCAACAAGTGTAGAGATTATCGAGTGTGTCTGAATCCAGAGAAGTGTGTGTTTATGGTACGACAAGGTAAGATCTTAGGTCACATTGTTTCTAAGAATGGAATTTCAACAGATGAAGACAAAGTAAGAGCAATAGCTGAGTTGCCCAGACCAAGGAATGTTAAAGAGGTACAAGCCTTTATGGGCCATTGTGGATATTACCGTAGGTTTATCCACATGTATGCCATCATAGCTAAACCTCTTTATGGGTTGTTAACAAATTTTGAATGGAGCGAGGAATGCGAGACTTCCTTCAACGAGCTGAAGAGACGTTTGTGCACAGCACCAATATTGACTACTCCGGATTGGAGCAAACCCTTTCATGTCCATGTAGATGCCTCCAATCATGCAATAGGATGTGTGCTAGCACAACCCACAGGTGAAGGAAACCTAGATTTGCCGATAGCATATGCTAGTAGGCAACTAAATGCAGCTGAACGAAATTATACCACAACGGAAAGAGAAGGCCTAGGTATGGTATACGCTGTGAAGAAGTTTAGACACTATCTATTGGCCAATAAGTTCAAGTTTTTCACTGATCATCAAGCTTTACTATATTTGGTCAATAAACCTTGCAATACAGGCCGCTTAGTAAGATGGTTCCTCTTACTAATGGAATACGACTTTGAAGTTGTTGTCAGGAAAGGTAGAACCCATCTTAGGGCAGACCATCTTTCTCGCATCACTTCAGGAGAGCCACCGCAAGGAGTGTCTGATGAATTGCCCGATGCTTATCTGTTCAATTTAGAAGTTGTTCCTAAATGGGCAAATAAGTTGGTACCAGTCCTAACCTTCGGGCCTGCAAATAAAAATGTTAAAACAAGCAAAGAGGAAATTGTAAAATCGCTAAAGTATCAAATATTAGCCGGAAGTATGTACAAGCAAGATACCGAGGGCGTATTAGCTTGTTGTGTCGAGGAGGATGAACATGCTAGTTGGTTGCAACAAGCCCATGAGGGACTGTTAGGAAATCACTACCCTAAACAACGAACATTGCAGAATCTAAAACATTTAGGGGTGTATTGGCCTAGCATGGACAAAGAAATACAAGAGTGGATCCACAATTGTCCAGTGTGCCAGAAGAGACCCCCAGTGGAGCATGCCACTCTTTATCACGTGTCATTAATCCCAGACTGGAGTGCTCCATTGGTCGAGTTCATGAGATCGGGAACATTACCCAATCAGGCTAGTCTTGCAAGAAAACGGAGCATGGAGCAAGAGGCTCAAGACTATGCCTTAGTGGGAGACAACCTATATCGAAGAGGCAAGGATGGTTACCTAAGACTGTGCGTTCATGAATCAGACTACTTGAAAGTCTTAGAAACGGCACACAGCGGTGTTGCAGGCGGACACTTTGGGCCTGACAGAGTAATTAAGACCATTCTATTCTCGGGACTTTGGTGGCCCACTCTTCATATGGATGCACATACCTATGTGAAGAGTTGCGACACATGCCAACGTGCCCAATATCCGATAAGAAAAGATGAAATGCCCTTAAGGCCAATGATGGGAGGACGTGCATTTTCAAAGTGGGGTATAGACTTTGTAGGTCCCATCAACCCCCCAGCTAGAAACTCCCATGCGGAATACATTATTGTAGCCACAGATTACCTTACAAAGTGGGTGGAAGTAAAGGCCACGACAAAGAATGATGCTCAAACGACGGCTAAGTTCTTATTCGAAAATGTGTTCACTAGATATGGGTTACCAATAGAGTTGGTTAGTGATAGAGGTACGCACTTCTTGAATGAGGTCATTGAAAATCTCCTTCAAGAATTCATGGTGGTACATAAGAAGTCTGCACCCTATCACCCACAAGCTAACGGACAAGCCGAGAGCACGAATAAGATCCTATGTAACGTATTGACGAAACTGGTCAATAATAAACGCTCTGATTGGGACAAACAACTTCATCATGCTGTTTGGGCATACCGAGTTGCCTACAAAACGGTACTCAATGCCACCCCATTTCAGATGGTCTTCGGACAGAATGCAGTGCTACCACTAGATTTCCTAATCCCAGCTTTAAGAGTAGCACAAGAGCATGAGTGGAATGGACATGAGTTGTCCTCTAGGATCTTGGATCTAGAGCGTCTAGGTGAGACGAGGCTACGAGCAGCAGCAGGCATCTATGCTGCAAAGAAACGGCAAAAGGCATACTTTGATGCCCATGTGAAGGATAAGGGCTTGAAAGCAGGGGATCTAGTTTTAGTCTACACATTGAAACAACACGCAAGAAAGCTAGAAAAGAGAGGCTACGGACCTATGATCATTAATAGGATCTCCACGAGTGGAGCAGTACAACTAGCCACTTTAGAGGGGGATGTCCTCCCAAACTATATTAGCGGGTGCAGAGTCAAGCTGTATCAGGAACCCCTCACGGAGGAAATGCTAAGTCGACTCAATACTGCTAGACAACGTAAAGAGGAGGAAAAACGAATTCGAGAAGAAGCACAGGCAGAGGCCATAGAGCGCATTAAGCGCATGAAGTTAAGAAGACAAGGACTAGGGAGAGAACATTATAACCATCAGGAAACTTCACCCAGATATTCCATGGCCATGTGTCAAGTAAAGTCAACCACTCATCCTAGCATAGTGGACAGGAGACCATTCATTACAGTTAGGCTAGAACACGGCGACTCTTGCCAAGAACTCAGGGCCTTAATTGACTCAGGTGCTGCGACTAGTGCGATTAGATGGTCCCACTATAAGGATTCAGGAATAGAAATGCGGCCAATTGAGGCATACCTCATAGGGCTAGGAGGCATGGAAACCCCTTGCATGGGTGAGGTGGATCTTCCTATCCTCATTAAGAATATGACCATGACGGCGAAGCTACTAGTGTGCCATGATGACGACCTGATAGAACCCCTAATCCTTGGCCAAGATTGGCTATACGATCACTCAGTAGACCTGAATCTTAGACAAGGCTCCTTACAGATTGGAACCTTAGAGCAGAAGCGAGTGATACCGCTTGACTTCCCTAACGGCATTCCGCCTGACGGTTGTGACCCTAGACCCTATGAAACACATGCGACGGAAGACCGGAAGATCTTTGATCAGCTCACTCACGCTACGTCTACACCAACCCGCTTCGGCTTGGCTATAGACAGTTGTCAATCAGAAAGACGACAGGAGACCTTCCCTGGAACTTCCTGCAAACTAGAAGAGGCAGCTACCCATCCGCGAGGGCAGATGGACACAATCAGCGGGCAGATGGACACAATCAGCGGGCAGATGGACACAATCAGCGGCCAGGTGGGTTGCATCAGCAGACAAATGAGCACGACACCCTGCGGTGCTCATCCTTCCAAACTTGTGGCGGACAGGCCTAGATTCAAGTTAAAGAACGAATCATTTCCTAGTGGGCAGGTCACGCAAGTGTTGGAACTCCCTTCTTTTCCAAAGCAGAGCGTCCACCCGACCTCTCAACCTCAACCACAGCAGAGTCAACCACGAAGAAGGAACCCAGACCGACGGCAGTATCACAAGACGCAGCAAGGAAAGCAGTTTAGGCCAACCAAGGGAAGCGGCACTAGACAAATATGGGTGCCAAAAGGACAAAAAACACCGAAGAACTCCAACAAAGCCGAGATCGACGAGCAAAAGGCAGGGCAGAAACAGAATCAATATCCACCATCCCCTCGACCTTCTTCTACAAGTCCGAACATTCGACAAATTTGGATCGCCAAGAAATACCTTACCCATAGACCCACACCCACGCAGATTTGGGTACCCAAAAGGTCTCAAATACATCACACACCCATCCAGAAACCTTTACCCATCTCTAGCTCTAAGAGCTACGACCCCTCTATCCAAGCATGGAGAATTAAACTGTGTACTAAACCCCCTGACCCAATTCTGTAAATCCACCCACACTAACAACAGGAGCATTCCGAGCCATGGCATACCCAAAACATGCATCTAGGATGACACTGACCTCTAACCGCCACTCACACTATCACAAACACTTCACCACTAACCACTGACCTCCGGGATTGTCATGTTAGTATTGTGAAGGGAACACCACTACATCTTGTTTCCTATACAACGCTAATGTGCCTTTCGTCTTCCAGCAGATAAGCAACCTACTCTCATGGCAACAGCAGCAGGCACAAGCTCTCAGGCAGGATCTGGTGCTCCTATCAATTGGGATGCCATGCCAGTGGAAGCTCCACCAGCGGCTCGGCTTGAAGAATTCTTGAATGTGCGAAGGATTCCCATTCCAGATCCCCCTAGTGGACTAACCGAAAGAGTAAGAGGGCACTCCCATTGGTTCAATGAAATGCCAGGGGATTTGGGAGACGCAGATCACATCTGGGAGTCAAAGATGGAGTGTGGAGGGGTTTGGTGGACCTTCCAATTCTTTTCCAGAGAATTTGAGACCTTACAGAATGCAGCTCCACTTCAGGATATCTGGCAAAAGGCAGGACTACAAGCTTACTTCAGTGCAGCTCTACCTAAACCCGACTTCCTCAGGTGCTACTACTTGATTGCCACGCTAAAACCTACCGGGGATAAAGATCATTCCGGCACATTCTGGGTGCCCTCCTTATCCAATCTGGAGGAGATGAGGAAGTTTGAATTAAATGTAACGTTAATCAGGGAAGCCCTTCAAATGTATGGCACTCATGTGCCTTCAGATCGCGACCCCTTGATACCAGAATCAATGAAAAGCAATAGAGTCAAGAAGCTCAAAGAAATGTGCGCCCTCACCCCCAACATCGCCATACCCCTACGGATGTGCCTCCAGCACTTCGCATTTCCCGCTCAGGACCGTTTCACTCAGCCTCACAAGAAGATATGGTACGGGTTGTATTTAGCAGAGACCGGAAGCTTGCCCATTAAGATGCCGGTATGGATCTTAGATCAGGTATATGAGGCAGGCAAGCGGGGAGTGAGGAAGCCCACTCTACATGGTTGTTGTGCGCTGACAAGAATCATCTACAGATGTCTTGCATATGACGTGCCAGTTGCCCGAGCCCTAAAGTATGCACACCTGGAGCTGTTCAAAGGGCGAAAGTCAGGGAGTCAGCCTGCAAAAAGAATGCGTGGATCCCTTTCACAGGTCCTGATCCCTCCAGAAACCACCGCCGAAGTCTCCACTAGAGAGGAAGCCCACGTGGCACCTATCACAATCCATCTCCAAGAATCTCAACCAAGAGAGGTGGTACAGCCCACTCCTTCTGCCCCTCCACTACCTATCGATGCAGAATTTGCAGCGATGGCCACCTTCACCGAGGACCCAAACTTTGATTTTGAGAGATTTCTACAGACGGTCCCTCTATCCGACAGTGAAGATTCCCTTGACAATGTGGGTCCGGGCGCATCTGCCCAAAGAGAACAGCCACGGGGCGAGACGAGCAGAGTACATGGGGAAGGAGTGGCACAACATCCTCATGAACAAAACACACAAGTGCAGGAAGGCGCACACAGAAATGACCCGCAAGACAGTGAAGAGGAGGCCCCTGCCTACACAGCACAACTCAGACGGCTGTACAAGACAATCAAGCAGGTACAGAGAAGACATAAGATGACAGAAGCGGCGAATAGAGCTCTAGTGAACCAGATGCTTCAAGCTGAGAATGTGGACTCCAACTTTGTGGAATCATTGAATTTATTGGCAGAGACATGTGGGATCGGGGAGGCATTGAGGACAATGGTATATCAGGAAAACCCTGTCTACGATCAACGAAGGATTGATACACGACCACGACGCGGGAAAATGATTCAAATGGAAACCTCTATCGCCTTGCCTACTATAATTTCAGAAGATGTTCACATGACGAGCCCGAGTCCCACCGGCGAACATGAGGTAATTACACACGCACCATCTCCACAACCACCTTCCCTCCACCTTTCAGAACCCCTCTCCACTATTCCCCCTGAACAACCGACATCCACCCATCACGAAACCATTGTACACACCTCCGTTTTTACATCCTTCCCTTTACCCACGTCCCACACTTCCACCCAAATTTTGGAACCTCACACCGGTCATCCGGCCACCGATCAAACCATAATAGGTCACCCTTCCTATCTCCCCGCCCCTGGACAACCACTTGCCAATAGCCAGACCTCATCCCATCCTTTTCCATTCACTCACACCCAAACCCTATCCGCCACTCCCCTAGCAACTGACTCACACTCAACCCAAGTCACACAACCCTCATTCTGGACAAACCTTGTAAATATACTCCAGCAGGTGGATACTTATAATAAAAAGTCCCTTTCCCAAACCCACTTCCCCACATTCACTGCCACCACTATCACATCACCCACCATTCCTGTATTCACAGTGCACGAATCACACACTCTCACGTCCGATCCCATGGACATCTCACCATCCACAGGATCACCCACCACCACTGTTATCCCAACATTACCACATATCATTTCACTCACGTCGCCATTCCCAAGCACTGTAGGCACAACATCCACTTTTCCCATTCCCACTTCCCAACCCCCTGCATCTTCCATCCTTACCCCTGCATCCACCTCATTTAGTCTTGCACTCGACACCATGCTCGAAGCTGCCACTCAGCTTAAGCAGGAATATACATTATTGGAAGAAAATAACAAAGAGCTCTGCACCCTCTCAGCAACACTCCAAGAGCGTGTCAATGCTTTGGAGTCCAGTCATACGGAGTCACAAAGCAAAATATCCGCCCTCGAACATGCAAATGCGCAACTCGAAACGAGGCATATGGAAGAGAGCAAAGCCATGGAGGAACAGCTGCGAGATCAAATGGGCCGCAATGCGAGGCTTCAACGAAACATGGCCTTGCTACGACGACATCTGGCGGCAGCTCAAGAAGAGAACAGACGGCTTCAACAACAAAACCAAGAGAACCTCGAGGCTGCCATGGAGAACACCCCGGGAGCACCCATAGACCCGGCTAAATTTCAAGCTGTTCCCTCAGAAAGCATACAACAGATATTGGAAACTTATGCCAATCTTTTAGAAGCACATGATCAGCTTACCGACCAACTGAAGGACCTACAGAGACCCCAAGAGTCTACACCACACCAACGGGAACCTAAAGAGATGACCGACGCTGCTACTTCACCTGAACCTGAACCTTCAACGACCAATGACGTACGGGAGTTACGGCAACAGGTTGTAGAATTAAAATTGAAGTTGATGCAGTACGAGCGACCTCCTACCCCACCTGAGCAACCCATGGAAGAGGAAGAAGTTATTATTCCAGTGGAGGAAGCGTATGAAGAGAACTATGAGCCTCAACCTTTTCCAGGAGGCACAACCACTGAGGAGGGACAGGACACTTATGAGGAACCCCCATCGGCATGGATGAAACAGGTAGAAGAAATGGGGCAGACTCATGAAGAACGTATCACCTACCAGATGTTGGCCATGAAGACCATTGAAGAAACCATACTTCAATCAGAATACTTCAGACAACTGGCTCCTAGAAGACTAATCACCAGCTCAGAATTACAATATAAGCCATACTTTGTACTGTTGGCAGACTACAACGCTGAGATCAAACGTAAGACCAACAAGTACCCAACGTTCGCAACGCAATTTGAAACGGAGGACATTCCAGAGGAGGCGCGCAAAGGGAGAATACATCAACCCATCTGGAGGCAAAAGCTATTGGAGACCTATCCCGAGATGCTACGAACATGGGACCACGCACCCATGCATTTAAAGTATAACAATTGCTATGGACCAGTACAACGGAGAAGGACATGGAAGTCATTTGCAATCAAAGTCAAGAACAATGCCAATTGCAAAGAATGGCTCAATTACCCCGCCATCGCTCCCCCAACCGGTACTCCCACGGTGTCATACATGATGGCAACCATCAGACATTGGATACCACGTCTCCACCCCATGCCAGATGTCGCTGCCCAGATGATGCTCAAGATCTTTGATATGATGCAGGTCGTACTCAAAACTTTTCGCAATGTATGCCGGATTCAACCTCCTATTCCCGGATTTATTAATGGTAACTACGACCTGCTATATGATATGAGCACAACCCCGAGCATACGAGTGGCTTACGCATGGCACGCACGCATCAGATATCTCCCTGCCTGCTACAAGCAAACGTTCGATGAAATGTTCACCACGGGGTTCTGGGAAGCACACTCAGAGGTGTTCGCGCCACGGCCCACCCATTTGTTACACCTCTTTGCATGCGAACAAACGATGCACTCAGAACTCTACACAACGCCACAGACGGACATACCGGGCCCAGTCAATTGGGATACCCTGCAGAGAGACCTGATCCGAGGGCTGCGAATCAAAGAACATGAGGTGGGAGCTGACATTCTCCAGAACTATATTGATCAACCCGCAGAGCAAAGGTCTGTCAGAGGCGACAGACCCTAGGGGGGGGAGAGTCTTGACAGTATACGGGAAGAAGCAAGTACGGACACACATGCAGATCTAGCACTGAGGCAACCCTTCATTTTTTTCAAAACCCTCACATCATTTTAAAGTGATTCTCATCACTACAAACCCTTGTAAATATCATTTCACCTTTTTGTAGCTCCATTTTGTACAAGCCGAGGAGTCCTCGAGCTTGGGGAGCCTTAGAAGTAGTTGCCTGTCAATTTTCATAATTTTTAGATCTCGTTTGGGCCCTCAAATAAGCCCTGGAACCTAATTTTTAACTAAGCCGGACACTAGGTCTGGACAGGGCCAAAGCTAGTCAAAAACTATAAATAGAGCTAGAAAGCTCATTTTTGGAGCTAGCTTCTTGTAGTTTGAGCTTGTATGAGAACTTTCTTGCAATAGAAGTGATTCCATTGTCTACTCTCTTTGTTCTTACTGTGTGTGCGCGTGTGTGTGTATGTGTGTGCATGCTTGTGTGCTTCTCACTCACGCATTTGTGCTTCCACTTGCTCGTGGTCTTCATACCATCCTCACGTCTCCCCGGATTGACATTAAAGGAGGTGCTACTCATCGCTGAGCTACACCGACCATACTGATTCAGTACATAGAGGACGTTAAGGTAGAGTTGACTAAATTGGAGGAGACAGGTATCATTATTCCTATTGAACACTCAAAATGGCTCTCGTCTATGGTTATTGTGCTAAAGAAGAAAAGTGGAAAGATAAAGAGGGTGTGTTGATTTCCATGCTCTAAATAAAGCAACTATTCAAGATGGCTTCCCCCAACCTTTTATTGAGGAGGTCTTGGAAGAACTAACCGAACATACTCTATACAACTTCCTAGATAAATTGAACAGCTACAATCGAATCCTCATCCATCCTAAGGACACGGAGAACACTACCTTCATCACTACATGGGGCACCTATGTATATACTCGCATGGCATTTGTTCTCAAAAATGCACCTGCATCATTTAATTGAGCAATGTATTTGATACTTGGTAAATGGCTAACAACATTTTTATGCATTTTCATGAATGATTTTTCCATATTCTCATGTCGGAGAGAAAGAGCCATGGCACAAGATTTTCACCAACACTTGGAAACTATGAAGGAAATCTTTGACCAATGCAACAAGACAGATTTCGAAGTTGAATCCTTCCAAGTGTCAATTTTTTATCACTAAAGGTACTCTCCTTGGCCACATAGTCTCTACCCAAGGTATTACTATAGATTGAGCCAAGGTATCAGCCATCTTGTCCATGCCCATCCCACGTACTCCCAAAGAAGTGCAAAGCTTTTTGGGCCATGCAAGATACCACACGAGGTACATACATATATATCAGAAATAGATAAACCGTTGTCAAGGCTCACAAGCAAGAAGATACCATTGTCTCGGAGCCCTCAGGGAGAGAAGGCATTCAACAAGCTAAAGTTAAGGTCATGTATTGCACCACTCTTAACTCTTCCTAACTGATCATTTGAGTTCCATGTGCATACAGAATCAAGCCTTCATGGAGTTGGAGCAGTTTTGGTGCAACCATTGACACATAGAAGAGTATAGCAACCCATTGCGTATGCAAATAGGATACTCATATAGGCGGAAAGGAACTATAGCACAACAAAAAGAGAAGATTTGACCATTGTGTTTGCACTCTAAAATTTTTAGCACTATCTCTTAAGTGTACATTTTATTGTCATTTCCAACCATCAACCATTAAGGTATTTAATCAATAAGACACAAAGTGGAAGGACGAGTATGGTGTTGGTTACTACTTTTTCAAGAGTATGATTTTGAAATACTTATCAAACCGGGCAAGGAAAACTACATGGAAGACTAGGTGTCAAGGACAGCCAAGGGGATGCAGCCAACATGTACATATTGATGATGAGCCTATAGATATGAACCTTTTTCTTCTTGTTTCTCAATTTGATTGGTATGAAGAGATGCTTCCTTTAAAGAAAAAAATGGCACTAGAGCATCTTGCACCGGAACGGTGAAAAAGTTTGATGTGGGGGTCTGTATCACTGTGGATGTGATAGAAGTATGATCGCCCTCCTCTAGAATCGCCTTGACATGTCAATGCTGACCGCCCCAAGTTGTTGGATTGACATGTTGTATGGTCACCCCATGTTGCTAACTTGATAGTGATGGTCTCCCCAAGTTGCTCCAACAACTAGTAATGGTCGCCCCATGTTGCTAACCTGGCCGCCCTTTGAAAAGATGATAAGCAAGAAGATGGTCTCTCCATGTCATAATCCATACCATCTTGTGGTCTCCTTAAACCTCGGTATGCACCATTAAATGTTGGTCGTGACTCGTCCCCACTTGCTAAGTCAATGCAATTATATGGTCTCACTCTTGATGTCATGCACCACAAACAACTTGAGGTCCCTCGTGCTCACTTGATGATCGCCTCGAGTTATCCATCCCATGAAGGTTGGTCGACCCACTTTTTGTTGCAGCGCATGGTTGATTGCCCCATGCTCTCAAGCAACCTCAATGTGTGGTCTCCCTCCCATGATGCAACATCCTTGGTTAGCCACCCCATTCTCCTTGTGCCACAAAGGCTGGTCACCTCTCCAAGTGGCTGGCCAGAGAGCACTACATGCTCCAAGAATTGGTTGGTCTCCCTAATCATGTTAGGCACCCAAATTGTGGTCAGGCCATGCTCCCTTGCAACCCTAGACACTGGTTGTCCATTGCACCTCCTAGGAGCACTAATGATGGTCGCGTAGCACCAATGATGGTTCCCCCTATGCCATTAGTGGTGTTCACCCCCAACTCATGCCTAGAGTAATGGTCACCCACTCTCTCCCACTCACATCAGAGTTGGTCGCCCACTCATGAAAGTCATGCAAGTGTCAGACGGCAAGGAATGTGTCCACAAGTTACCTTGCCGGGGGTGGTGACCCACCTCCCTCTATTGATAGCCACCTCCTGCCTACCGTTCCATAGTATGTAGCCCATGTCAGGGGGGAACTGTAACACTTTCCAAGAACCATATGTGATCCTGTAGAGCCAATCACGTGGCCTTATGGTATCTATATAGGCAGCTGTGGGGCACTTATTTGGTACTACTACTACTATCAATGTTGTTCGTACTATTAGAATAGTTGTGACCATTGAGATTACTACTTGGAGTGATGGGAGTATTGTTTTCATGTATTTAGTCCTATCGCGTGTTGGTCTATTGGGCATAGTGTGTTGGATTGTTCTTTGGGTGTTGCATCATCTTCCCTTGTGTGTTTTGCCCTCTGAAGCAATCCTTTTGCCCAAGTGTGTTGGCAGTTATCATATCCGTTATCATATCCCTGGGGTCTAAGTCCTTAGTCAGTAGCTAGAAAGGGAACCCTGCTGGTAAGCGTGATTGTGCAAGTAACCTCAAGGATAGACAAATGGGAGTACGTTAATTGCTGAATTGAAGCTTTTCGAGTTGTATGTCGTTAGTACTATTGGGATTGTCTTGGGCTAAAAGTTGTCATCAATTGAAAAATATTTGCTATTTTATTGTTTGATGTGGTTTATGTTATTTTTAGTTGTGGACCTTGGTATTCTTTGTGAACTGCTTTTTGTACTCTCTATTCTACCTATCCCCTCTTAAGAAGTTTTGCATTTGTGGAAAGTGTCTCTCTCCACAAGCATGTTATAGGGTATTTTTATTCTTCTACAAAAGTAAAGTCTATCAAGGTACCCAAGAAGTCGATGAAGGCTGACCCACAATCAAGACAAATTTGGGTGCCTAAGACTTGCTTGCAGGCTCAAATAGCCGCACATAAAACACGCCATGTACAACATAATTCACTCACGCGAACAGCTGATTCCCACTCTCATTCGACACGCAAAAACACTTATTCATCCATGAGCACGGGTAGAATCACTTGTAAATGGGTCCCTAAAAAGCCTCATTTCCAAGTAGACCTTCTGATAAAGCCCTCTAGAGTCTCCAAAAAATCAAAAGAGAAAGCCATCCACTGCGTTTGGCAGCCCAAACCTTGTAATAAACCACATGATCCCATTGTAAAGCCACTTTTGCTTACTAACTGTATCCACACTGCACCCCATCACCCCAATTAGCACATAGGAACCCTGCATCGGCTAACCACACTTCACACTCACAACCACACGAGCACTAACTAATTGATTAACTACGTCACAGTTCATCATGTTAATGTTGTAACAGGGACACATGACCACTTTGTGTCCATTTGCAATGTTAACATTCATTTGTATATTCTCACAGAACCGACGACCGATCTACTCCATATGGCCGAGGCTGTAGGAATGAGCTCCCAGGCAGGCACCAGCCCTCACGTAGTAGACATTGAAAGTCTCCCTATTCAGGAAGAGTTGAAGGAAAGGCCACAGGCATTGCAAGTTTTACATGTCATACTGATTCAAAACCCCCCCAAGGGCACACATCACCAGTAAGCAAGAACTCCCATTGGTTCAGTGAAGTTGCAGGACCCCTTGAGAAGGCATCTATTTATGGGAGGCTGAGATAGAGTTTAACGGACGCTGGGGCCGGTATCATTTCTTTACACAAGAGTTTGAGAGGCTTCAGAATAGTGAAGGATTGCAACCAATATGGAAGAAGGCTGGATTGTATGATTACTTCAAAGCTCAGTTACCAAAGCCGGACTTCCTGAGGTGTTCATACTTCATTAGCACCCTCACTCCCAGCAAAGAGAAGAAGGGGTACAACACCTTTGTGCTTCCTTCTCTTACAAGAGAAAATTAATTGAAGCGCTTCAAATTGACCAACAATTTAGTAAGGGAAGCTCTAGAAATGCGGGGTATGCATATCCCAATGGAGAAGGAGACAATGATTCCGGACAACATGAAGAATAGGAATTTAACTAAACTAAAGGATATGGTGGCAACGACACCAACTATTGCCATTTACCTTCAAATGTGCATGCAACACTTCGCGTTTCCTGCTCAAGAACAATTCACGATGCCACCCAAGAAGATTTGGTTCAGTCTATACTTAGCAGACGCCTTCAACCTGACAATTAACATGCCGCATTGGATTATTGAACAAATCCAGCTTGCACACCAACGTTGGTACAAGAAACACTGGATGTTATGCACTTACCAGAATTGTATATCGATGCTTTGGATATGATGTTCCAATTCAAAGGGCGCTCATCTAGACTAGGGTGCAAGATTTTCAGCGTAGGATATCAGCCGCAGGGCCTCCTTCAAAGAAAATGAGGGGAGCTGTTCAAATGCCATGTGCACAGGCTCGGGGTGCTACCCTGACACCGGAAATGACTCCGCCACCCCAGAGGCACGTGCAGCCCTTTACCATCAGATTACCAAGGCACAGTGCAGAAGGGCATAATTTGGTGTTCCCACTGATACCTCTACCAATTTAGAGTTCCCTCATGGCTTCACGCTCGAGGATTTGACTGACGAGGAAGTAGCAAGGATAATTAATGCAACTAATTTGGAAGTTGAAGCAGAGCAATTAAGTGGGCAACAAACTGTCACGGACCAGCCCCATCCAACTCAACCAAAAGTCGTCGAAGTAGATGAAGATGAAGAGGAGATTGGAGAAGAGGAGCAAGATGATGAACAAGAAGGACCATCTGACGAAGGGGAGCATGAAGATGAGCAACACATTATACCAGAACTTGTGGGAGCCCCAACTTATACGAAGCAACTAAAACGACTGTATGATACTATCAACTTGGTTCAGGAACAACATAGACTATCTTTGGCAATAGGAAAGGCCTTGATGAACCAAATACTTGAAGAAGAAGCTGTAGATGATCAATACAGGGCCAGCCTCGACATGCTCGCTGATGCACTACGAGTACCAAAGACCATCACACTGCCCTTGCACACTCATGGAGATTTGAGCGATGACGTGGGAGACGTCCCCCTAGACCAGGGAAGTAGATAAATATTTTGGTATCAGCACCACATGCCACCACCTCCAAAACCACTGGCATAGCTCACTCCATTCAACACACTGACAAAGCCCACATCTCAAGTGCACCTCCATCACCACCTTTACCACCCTCCCCTCCAACTCCACCACCCTCACCTCCTACCACCACGGTCACCACTACTGTCACAACCATAGTCTCCACTCCCCTTAGTGAAGCACAAACTGTGAGTCAACCTTCACAATCCGCACAACCTGACACCACCACTATTGTAACTGCCACATCGGACACTGTAATTCTAACTGTGGTCACCAAAAATCCAATTACCCCTGTCACACTTCTCGGTGGCTCATATGCACAACTACACACACCATCATACACCTTCACGACCATCACCACACCTACCATTCCCATGTACACAATAACTCCCACGACCGCATCCACACATGACCTCATGGACATATCACCCACTTCCGCACCTCTCCCTCCCCCATATTCCCACCATCTACCATTCCCCCACCACCCACTTCACCATTCTCAAGCACCGCATACACACTCCCTTTCCCTTTTCCCTACCCTCCTGCATTCAACACCTTCCCAGCATCCACTCCTGTCAATAATGTTTTCAATACTTTGTATCAATGTATGTCTCAATTACAACATCATTACCAGCATTTAGATGCTTAGCATACGAGCCTATTCAGAACCCATGAAGCTCTCCAAGAACGATTCATCAACTTGGAAAATGACAAGAGGCTACTACAACAACAGTGTGATACCTTGCAGAGACAACATGAGGAATTAGTGGCAGATCCCCCCAAGCCAGATTCAGAGGCACAACAACACCTTGAAGAACTACTACGTGCCCAACAAGCAGAAAACCTCAAAACCTGCCGCAACCTTGCATTATTAAGGAAACACATGTTAGCGGTGCTAGAAGAAAATAAAAGACTGCAGAGACAAAATGAAGAAAACCTAGAGGCAGCAATGGAAGGATCCCCAACAGAAATCGACCCGGACCGTTTCAAAGCCATACCATCTGACAACATGCAGATCATTTTGGACACACATGCGGACCTACTAGAGGCATATGCTACCTTAGAAACAGAGAGTAATGAGTTACGAAAGCAATTATCCACTCAACGAGAGCCACCACCAGAGGTAGCAGCCACAATCGACACATCCGAAGAGGTAGCCGAACTCAAAGCACAACTGGCAGAGCCGCAAAATAGAATTCTCCAATATGAGCGTCAACCTTCTTCCCTCGTGGAGCCGAAGCCGGAGAACCTAGTTCAAATTGAAGTCGAGGAGACTTTCGAGGACCCTTATGTACCCATGCCTATACCAGGAGGTAAACAAACAGAGGAAGGAATGGACACATTTGAAATTGAAGCTCCAGAATGGAGCACATATTAGAAAAGGTAGGTCCAACCCATGATGATCGAGTTGCAGTGCAGATATAGTCCATGTCCCGACTGGAAGAGGTTGTCATCAAATCGGATTACTTCAAAAACCTATCCCATCATCGATGGATTGGCACTTCAGATGATTTTTATGTTCCATTTTGTGTATTAGTGGTAGATGATAATGCTGAGATAAAGCAGCACACACAAAAGAACCGACCTCAGCAACACAATTTGCACCAGATGACATTTCTGAAAGTGCAATGCACAGTAACATATTTCAACCTACCTGGAGAATACACCTACTCGAAACATACCCCGAAATGGTGCGCACGTGGAATAATATGCCCTTATATATCAAGTATAACCCCTGCTACTGCCCTGTGTTTCGACACAGATCATGGCCCGAGTACACCAAAACAGTGATGACTGTCAAAGGATGTGACAAATGGCTGAACTATGTATATTTGGCACCATCTTGTGGCCAACCCACAGTTGCATACATGATTTCAACCATTCGACATTGGGGAATAAGATTCAAGAATGTAACAGACATCATGGCATAGATGTGCCTCAAAATATTCGAGTTAATGCTAGTCACATTCCGGACCTTTAAAAATGTCAAAGAACCTCACCTTTTAGCCCTAGGATTCAATGAAGGCAATCAAGACCTCGTCTATGATATGAGCACCACACCATCCATCAACGTTGTATATGTGTGGCATGCTCGTATCAAATATCTCCTAGCCTGCTTCAAACAAACGTTTGAGGAAATGTTTATCACAGGGTTCTGGGAATATCATTAAGAGATATTCATTCCCAGACCATCTCAGTTGTTACATTTATTTTCTGTGGAACAGGCTCTACATTCAGAGAAGCTACGCGTTGTCGGGATGAAATCTCGCAGGGAGTGTGCACTGAGCTTTATTTCAAAAGTTCATTGTTTTATGAGTTTTTGTGTGATGTTTTGATCGAGAGAGTGGTATATTTTGTACATATTTTGGCCGAATTAATTGATTGTGCGATGCGAAAACAAGTTTGAGATGTATGTTAGAACCATGTGTACAAACAGCTGACATTAGACCCATAAAAAGCTTAGGTTTGACCCTTGAAACTGACTGGAAACACGAGTTTACCCTATGAAAAATGAACTCGAACCCTTGGAAACCCTTGGAGTTTAGGCCGAAATTGTAAATAAACCGTTAAATTGACGAGCTTGAGATAATTGTGAACAAACCCCTGAACTTCCCAATCAAAAACCCTAGGTTGGACCCTTGGAAATGGCGGTTTCTGTAGGTCAAACCCTAAAAACCAATTAAATTGTAAATATCCAATGTGAAACCAAAACCATAGTATAGGGGAAAAATTAAAAAGTCCGCCAAAAATAGAAAGTTCATTGAGGAGGTTAGAACGTTCTAGAAGGAAGTCCTAGGGAGGGGCCTATAAATAAGTCCAAACTCATTTGTTTCTTCCCCATCCTTTGGATTACCCTTGTGGATCGTCTCCTCCAGGTTCATGCAGGTTTATGAAGTATATCAAGTGATTGAAGATTGAAGAAAAGAGTGGCCTACCCCATGGTCTTTCTTGTGGAACTTTCCTACAGGTTACTGCGTGATCAGAGATTATTGTGAATTTTGAAGTAAAGAGCTACAAAGTGAGGACTTGAAGAAAAGCTTGGATCGAAGAAAAGTGAAGAAAAGATTAAATCGCAAAGACCAGAAGAAAAAGATAGAGGGTGACTTCCTGCACTGTAGCGGGAGGCCTACATCATATCTTCCCGACACCGCACTGTAGCGGCGGCATTTATTTTTATTTATCTGTTCCGCACTGTAGCGGATTTTTGTATCGCGGACCCGCACTGTAGCGCGCATCACTGTATCATTCAGATTTTATTGTATCATCGAGTTTGTATACACACCGACCCAGTGATTTCGAGAATCAGTGCTGTATCTGATTTGTCTCTTTCTCGACGCCTACGGTCGTGTACGCACGCACGTCTCGACACTTCCGAGGGGCAAGGGACCCACGCGTACGAGGATCGCGCACGCTCCAGAGAGCACAGGCGAGGCGCCCAACGCGCAGACGCCGCTCGCAGGACAGCGGGAACGGCGCACCAGAGCGGGGCCTGATCCAACCCCAGGCGCTGGCTTCCCGCCACGACCTCCTTCTTCCCGACAGCGTGCCACATCCGGAGGTACCTGGGCCAGTAGACTGGGATGCGTTACTCACCGATTTGGCCAAAGGATTGAGGTTAGCAGAGCATCATTTGGCCATAGATGTCGTGGAATACTACATCCAACAGTCCGCTCAACAAGGGTCTATCAGAGACGACAGGCGTGAGAGAGGGGGGAGTGTTGGCAGTGGTCAAGGAAGTCAAGGACTTACGAGACAAGGAAGCCAACGAGAAGGGCCAAGTAGGCAAAGCAGTCAATGGAGATCTGGCAAATAGGCCTATCAAATGAATTAATATCATTTTTTATTATTCCTACTCCATTTTGTACAAACCAAGGAGTCCTCAAGCTTCAGGAGTATTAGCACTATTTATGCACCAATTTTCATAATTTTCAGAGCTCATTTGAGCCTCCAAAATAGCCTTAGAACCTAATTTTTAACTAGGCCGGACACTAGGTCTGGACAAGACCAAAGCTAGTCAAAAACTATAAAAAGAGCTAGAGAGCTCATTTTTGAGGTTAGCTTGTTATAGATTTGAACTTGTATGAGACTTTTTGAGTAATCTAAAGAACTCCATTGTCTCTCTCTTTGTTCTTGCCTTGTGTGTGTGTGTATGTGTGTGCATGTTTGTGTGCTTCTCACTCACACACTTGTGCCATCACTTGTTCGAGGTCTTCATACCATCCTCCCGTCTTCCCGGATTGACATTAAAGGAGGTGCTACTCATCACTGAGCTAAAATATACATATACATATACATATACATATACATATACATATACATATACATATACACATACACATACACATACACATACACATACACATACACATATACATATACATATACATATACATATACAAATACATATACAAATATATATTCATATGCATATGCATTGTTGGAAGAGATGGATGATTTATACCTGCCCTCTTTGTTGCTATAACACAATGGTAAGGACCATGTTAAGAAGCTCCACCTCCTTAATGTCAATCCGCGGAAGAGATAGGAGTGATATGAAGATCGTGAACGCGAGATGTAGTGAGAGTGAAGGTGAAAAGCATAGAGATGCATACACACATATGCACACACATGTAAGAGACAAGCAAGACACAATGGAAGATAGGAAAAAAGAGTCTATTGCTTAAGATCACTATTACAAGCTCAAAATAGCTCAAAGCTCACACTTGCCAACCTCAAAAATGAGCTCTCTAGTTCTTTTTATAGATTCTAGACTAGTTTTGATCGGTTTCACATCTAGTGTCTGGCATAGTTAAAAAATAGGTTCTAGGTACTATTTAGAGGTCTAAACAAGTTCTAAAAATAGCCAAAATTGGTAGTCTCATTCTACCTAAGCTCCTCAAGCTCGAGGACTCCTTGGCTTGCAAAAAATGGAGCTACTAATTACAAAAGTGGTTGTTCTATGTTACATATGATACAAGAGTGATGAAAATCACTGTTGAGAGTTTTGGAAAAGTATTATAGAACATATTTCTTTGAGAATATAATCTGCTTGGCTCCCCATTACTTCGTTGTAATCCGCCTTCACATACTTCCTCATCGTATGTGCCTTTGGCTACTACCAACACCCCTTTCCCTCTCGAGTCTGTCGTCCAAGACAAAACCTTGTTGCGGGGTGTGTCAGATATAGTTTTGTAGGAGATCATGAGGAAGGGTGTGCTCTGAGATGCAAATACCTCTTGCTAAATCTGCTTCAAGTTTTTCCCAATCTATGGGTTGAGGTTCATATGGCGGTGGAAGTCAGTAGTATGTGGAGTACATGAGTTGTTCACAGGCAAATAATTGAAGTAAGTGTGTCGGCTTGTTTATGAAAACCTTGGAATGGTACTTCCAAAATCTAGTAGTATACATCTCTTCAAATGTCATTTTATAGCATGCTGGTAAATACTTGATTCGACACTGCCAGGCATAACACACCCTGAGCGATGGCATCGTGCTCATATCATAAGCTAAGTCCTGATTACCATGCTCGAATCCTAGGGTGTTAATGTGCGGTGCTTTGATGCAGTGGAAGATTTAAAAAACAGTCTGCATCATGTCAAATATTTTGACAGTCATATGTGCAGCAACATCATCCTTGCGGCATAAGCAGGGGAGCTAGTGGCGAATCGTGGCCATCATGTATCCGACTGTGGGTGGTCCACGGGGTGGCGTGAAATAGGGGTAATTAAGCCAGTCTTGGCACTGCTTATTATTCTCCACTTTGATTGCGAAGGCCTTCCAGGAGCGGCATCTTGGGATCGGTCCCCAACATGGGTTATACTTGCCAAGTTGGTTGAAAGATTTCTCCGCTCTGTGCTTTCGGTGGCAAGTCATCAGGCTCAAACTGAGTTGCATGTGATGGTTTCTTGCCTATCTCCTTTTCGATCTCCAATTGATATTCTGCCATTAGCATGAAATACAGTTTATATTGAAGCTCATGGCCTGAGATATACCTGCGAGGGGCTAAGTGAGCGAAGTAAGGGGATTGTAAAATGTGTTACTCTATCATAGCCATGGCATGTAATTGAGCCTCCACCCATGCTGAGTGGGTCTGTCCAAGTTCTTCTACAGTCTTCATCCATGCGGGGGTAGGGAGTTCAAAGGTGGTCTGGCCTTCAGCCGTGACACGTCCAACTGGGATGGGTTATGGTTCGTAGGCATCTTCATAAGTTTCCTCCACCGGGATAGATGCAGTTTCTTCCTCAGTTGGGAGTTCAGGTGGGGAATCAGGCGTGGGGTTTTCAGAAAAGGCAGTAATTTGTGCTTGAAGAGTAAGTAACTTAGCAAGTAAAGCATTGAGTTCCTCTAGGATCCCTGGAGGTGTGGCCTCAGGAGTTGGTGTTGGTTGGTGTGCAGGTGCACGTAACTGTAGCATTTTATGGTCATCTTTGAGTTTCTGATATGCCTCATTCATATTGTCATAATCTTCTAAGAGTCTGACATGGTCTTCCAATAATATCTTCATAGATTCTGATGGTACAGCTTTAAAGCGGCTAGGACTCAGAGGTTGGTCCAGTTGATCTAAAGCTGCTTCGAGGTTTTCTCTGTTCTATTCCTGCAAGAATTGATTCTCTTCTTTGGGCACTACGAGGTGGCATCTTAGTAGTCCCATGTTTCGAGTAAGTGTCGCATATCGAATGGTTTGAGCCCTTAACAAGTTGTCGATATCCGTAATGGCTTCCTTTGTCTTCTATTCACTTTCTAGTTTGAGTGTATGGTAGGCCTTGCGTAGCTCTCGATAGCATGTGTTAAGGGAGGCGTTCTCGATTGATAACGAGTTTAGTTGCACCTGTAAATCTGCGGTTGTTTGTTGTAGCGTCTGGTAGCTGGTCCCTAGAGATGTGAATTTATTTATCTCTAACTTGTGTCATGCAAGAAAACATTTGATATGAATGGTGTAGTGAGTGAAGATGTTGTGGGTGTGGGGGTTGATGCAAGGGGAAGGGGAAAGAGCGATGGGAAAGTGGATGGAGTGGTGACTGTGGAGAAATGTGACGTGCCTAAATGTGGTGGTGAAATGGATGAGATGAGTGGTGGTGCGGTGGGTGGCGATATGTCCATGTCACTGGACGTTGTGTTGAGTGCAGTGATTGTGAAGAGTGGTGTGAGATGGGTGCTTGAGTGGGTGTGAATACAATATTTACAAAGGTTGAGGAATAAATTACAGATTGGGTTTCTCGTATTGCTTGGTGGAGAGGGGAGGACAGAGGGAATGCAGTGGGGTAGGGAGGTGAAACGGATGAGAAGGTCATGGGAGGGGAAATGGGATTAGAGGTCTGGGAGGAGTGGGGAAAGAAGGAAAGGATAGAGTGAGAAATGGGTTGGGTGGAATGGTAGGAGCTAGGGAAGGGAGGATAGGTGGAAGGGTTGCGGGAAGGGTTGGAGGGGTTGAGGCAACTAGGGCTTCTGCTATAGCATCATCGAGAAATGTGAATGGTCTAGGAGAGGTAGGGTGTACAGGAGAGACTAGAGGGGCGGGAGGTGAAAGAGGAGCAGGTGGTGTGGTGGGTACTTCGACAGTGGTAGTGGTAGTTACAGTAGAAGGATGAGGCATGGAGTCGATGATGATGGTCGCTTCTTCAGGTTGGTCTTTCAGAATGAGTTGTGCTTTCCTGGCATGTTCTAAAGACTAGGCATCCGTGCGTACGCGAATATACTGACCCGATTTTGATAGCAAACGGATTCGTCGTGGGTCAAACTTCGATAGTGGTTTCCTATGTAAATAGCGAAGTGCTTCATTGGTTCCAACTGATTTAACCAATTCTCTGAAACCTTGAATGTAAGCCTCTTCAAATCCTCTTGTAGCAAGTTCTTGTTCTAAAATCACTTGACTTTCTTCTTCGGAGAGTTGTTTGCGTGCCCAAACTGCTTGCATAGTGCAGTATAGTTTCTTGATTGCCAAAATGTAGGCGGTAGCTTCAAAGGTGTCGTCTTCATGCGTACTTGTGTTGCCTTGTGTCCCTATTTGTTGATCTTGTTCGTCATGTTGCACACCCCCTTGAGAGTCATGGCTATCCTGACTAGCTTCATCATCTCCATCTTCATTGTTAGTTTCTGTCCTCTCTTCTTGTGAGCTGAAGACTACTTGCTCTTGTTGCTGATAAGGGGGTGTGGTAGGGTAACTGGGACATTCATACTCCTGTGAGAAAAATTGCCCTTTTGAAAATTGGAATTCACTCGAGAAAGCATCATGCATTTCAAAATCAAAAGTGGTGTTCATTGGTTCTTCTTCCAAGGTAGGTATAGGGAAAGTGAATGCTTCCGCATCGATGATGGTGGGAATTTCTCCTGCTGTAGTGGTGGGTTCCTGGAATGTGGTTGATTGAGAGGTAACAACACTGATAGTACCTTCTGTCATAACCGGTCATGATAGGCATATACGAATGGGTTGTATAGGTGCAGGGGGTTCCGTAGGAGATTGTTCTGGAGACGGCTGAGGTGACGAGGACTCTGGAACTTGCAAACATGGGATAGATATGTGCATGCATTTGCCTGCTCGTCCCTTGCTAGCTTTTCTGGCCTTCTTGGTTGTTCCTTTGAATGCTTTCAATTCTTCACTAGTCATTGCACATTCGATAGGCAAATCATATGCCAAACACATATATACAATTCGAGTGAGAGCGCAACATCCATGGATGATTTTTTTTTCTTTCCCATCGTTGTTGAGCTAAATACAATTGATCAATGATCAAAATAGCAAGATCTATGGTTTGTGGTCCAATACATGCTAAATATAATCCAAACCAAATACGCTTGTGAGGAATAGTGAAACGATCCTGAGCCGAGAATGCAAAATGTTGCATACATATACGTAATGGCTTAGAGAGTTCAGGTGTTATGGCGGAAATGTCTTCCCATTTTACAACATCACCACGGTTCATCGGTTATGGGATCAGCCTTTCGTGCTCTATCGTCATGTGAGTCCCATGGATCTTAATTGCTGCTCGAATGAGGTTTTTTGAAAGATAGAAATTTTTGAAAGGGGGGTCATTTACCAAAGATGGAAGAATGAAAGTGCCCAGCAAGTCCTTGTTCTTGGAGGCTGTAAGTGTGGTCACCAGGTAGTAGCACCTATAAAAATCAGGTTTGGGTAATGGGTCAGTGAAGTGTTCTGTGAAACCTGCTCTAGCACAAATGTGCTTTAACTCTTCTGTATTTTGGAGCACTTCAAATTCTCTAGAGAAAAATTGATACTTGCCCCACTTAACACTGTCAAAAGTCAGTGTGGCATCAGAAATAAAATCTGCATCCGCCAAAGGTCCTGCTAAACCTTGAAACCAATGAGAATTATGGTGAACTTTTTCAGTGTATCCCCTAGGAGGATCATCAATCGGCATTGGTCCTAGGAATCCTTGAAATTCAGGTGGTTGTGACTTAGGATGTGGTTCAGCCAGTAATTCGCCAAAATTGACCACAGGTACACTAGGGCTAGCTTCAGATGGTCCTTTTGTCTACATGATGATGGATGCAAATGCAGAGAAGAGCTGCTACAAAAGATTAGCACATTAGTATGGAAATTAATCATGATCCCATTAAAGTGAGACCACAATCCCTTTCCATAACCGATGTGTAACCCGTGTAGCCAAGTGTTGTGAGGTGGTTTATGGAATGATTTTTTGCAAAATTAATGCAGGTATCTAGACACCTACATGCTTCAGATAGTGCATACATTGCTTGATGAGATGTTATTACAAGTGATGTTGGGTTAGTGTGGTTGAGTTTATACAAAGTTCAATTGTGACATATTATTACAAGGGATTTGGTTATTCGGGATGCGAGTAATGTTAGACAACGGATCATGAGAAGGCTTCTGGATACTTTTTGGTATCCATTTCCTAAGGGTTGCTGAGTGGGTCGTATGTTTCTGCCGAGGGACAAAAGGTGATATTGGATGTTGTGGGTTTGAGAGTGAAGAGGTTTCTGAGGGGCATATGTTACATGGCTTGAGTGTTGAGCTATAATACACTGTTTAGGTACCCAAATCTGTGTGGATGTGGGTCGTTTCATCAAGTACTTCTTGGTGATCCAAATCTGTCGACTGTTCATACTTGTAGAAGAAGGTCGAGGAGATGTTGGATGTTGACTCTGCTTCTGCCTTAACTTCTTCTTATCATTGTCTTCATTGTTGAAAATTGTCGGTGCTTTCTGTCCTTTTGGCACCCATACTTGTTTCATGCCGCTTGCTTTGTGATGCTGATACTGTTGCCTTCTTTGTGTCATTTGGTATGATTGTTATTTTGGGTTCCTCCACCGTGGTTGACTCCTTCGTGGTTGAGGGTGAGAGGTTGAATGGACACTCTGCTTTGGAAAAGAAGGGAGGTCCAACACTTGCGAAACTTGCCCATTAGGAAGTATAGCATTTTGTACCATAAATCTAGGCCAATCGATAGTAAGTGTGGAAGGATGGGCACTACAGGGTGTTATGCCCACTTGTTTGCTGATGCAGTCCACGTGACCGCTGATGTAACCCACCTGCCCGCTGATGGTAGACACAGGGAGGATCTCCTGACATCCTTTTGTCTGGCAACTATCCATCACCAAGCTCTCATGGGTTGACTTTGAAAGGATCATGCTTAGTCGAGGGATCTGGCCAAAAATCCTTCGGTCCTCCTTCACATGTAATTCATATGGTCTAGGGTTACATACCTCAGGTGGAGTATTGTTAGGGAAGTCAAGTGGTATCACTCGCTATTGATCTAAGGTTCCAATCTACAAGGAGCCTTCTCTAAGATTAGGTCCACTAAGTGATCGTATAGCCAATCTTGGCCAAGGATTAAGGGTTCTATCAGGTCATCATCATGGCACACTAGGAGCTTCACTGTCATGGTCACTTTGTGTATGAGGATAGGAAGGTCCACCTCACCCATGCAAGGGGTTTCCATGCCTCCTAGCCCTATGAGGTGTGCCTCAATTGGCTACATTTCTATTCTTGAGTCCTTATAGTGGGACCATCTAATCGCACTAGTCGCAGCACCTGAATCGATTAAAGCCCTGAGCTCATGGCAAGGGTTGCCATGCTCTAGCTTGACTGTAATGAATGGTCTCCTATCCACTATGCTAGGATGAGTAGTTGACTTTGCTTGACACATGGCCATGGGGTATCTGGGTGTTGTTTCCTGATTGTTATAATGTTCTCTCCCTAGTCCTTGTCTTCTTAGCTTCATGCGCTTAATGCGTTCTATAGCTTCTACCTGAGCTTCCGCACGTATTCTCTTTTCTTCCTCCTTATGCTTCTTTGCCAACGTGAGTTGTCTAAGCATATCCTCAATGAGAGGGTCCTGACAAAGCTTGAATCTACAACCACTAATGTAATTAGGCATTATCTCTCCTTCTAAGGTGGCTAATTGTACTACTCCACTTGTCGAGAGTCTGTTAATGCTCATAGGTCCATAACCTCGCTTTTCTAATTTCCGTGCATGTTGTTTCAACATATACAATAGGACTAAATCTCCTTATTTTAAGCCTTTGTCTTTCACATGTGCATGGAAATAGGCTTTCTATCGTTTCTTTGCTGCATATATGACTACTGTTGCTTTCAGCTTGGTTTCTCGTAAACGTTCCAACTCCATTATCCTTGACGATAATTCATGGTCGGTCCACTGATGTTCTTGTGCAACCTTAAGGGTGGGTATCAAGAAGTCCAAAGGAAGCACAACATTCTCACAAAAACCATCTAAAAGGGAGTTTCATTGAGTGCGGTCTTGTAGACCACTCGATATGCCCAATAGTGTGATGTAACTGTTTGTCCCAATCTGAACGTTTGTTGTTCACGAGTTTCGTTAGTACAGTACAAAGGATCTTGTTAGTGCTTTCTGCTTGACATGGCCTGAGGATGATATGGTGAGGATTCCTTGTGAATCACCATAAAATCTTGTAACAAATATTCAATGAATTGTTTTAGAAAGTGAGTTCCTCTATCGCTCACTAACTCGATAGGTAGTGCATATCTTGTAAAGATATTTTCAAATAAGAATTTTGCAATCGTGTGTGCATCATTCTTTTTTGTGGCCTTAGCCTCTACCCATTTGGTAAGATAATATGTTGCTACAATAATGTATTCAACATGTGTACCTTTTGCAGAGGGGTTAATGGGTCCTATAAAGTTTATGCCCCACTTGAAAAATGCACGTCCTCCCATCATGGGTTTCAATGGCATTTCATCTCTACGAGTAGGAAACTGAGTTCTCTGGCACACATCACATCTCTTAACATAGGTATGTGCATCCATGTGAAGAGTGGGCCATCATAATCTTGCAAAGAGTATGGTTTTGATGATCCTATCGGGGCCAAAATGACCTCCTGCAACACCTTGGTGTGCAGTCTCTAGTACGCTCAAATAATCGTTCTCATGAACACATTGTCTTAGGTATTTGTCTCTTCCTCTCTTGTATAGGTTGTCACCAATAAGTGAATAGTTTTGAGCTTCCTGCTCTAGAATTTGTTGTCATGCTAAAGTCATTCCTTGAGGGAATGCTTTCGTCCTCAAGTACGTCACTAAAGGTTCACTCCATTCTGGTGTGAGAGACATATGATATAATGTGGCATGTTCTACCGATGGTCTTTCACAACAATCAGGGCATTCTCTACACAACTTGTAGACATCTGCTTCCATAGAAGGCCAATATACTCCTAGTCTATGCAGAGTCTACAATGTACGATGTTTTGAATGATGTTGCTTTAATGCACCTACATGTGCTAATTGCAACCAATTTGCATGTTTTGATTCTTCTACACAACAAGCAAGAATCTTCTGATTATCCTGTTTATATATACTTCTTGCTAGTATTTGATATCTTTGTGACTTGGTAATTTCTCCTTCTTTGATCCTTATCCTAGGGTTCTTGGGTCCATATGTGAGAATAGGGACAATAGTCTTAGCCCATTCTGGTACTATCTCAAGGTTAAAGAAATGCGCATCAGGTAATTCATCTGCTATTCCTTGAGGAGCTTCTCCCGTGGTTAATCGTGAGAGGTGTTCGGCTCTAAGGTGTGTCTTTCCCTTCCTGACTACGACTTCAAAGTCATACTTCATGAGTAATAGAAATTATCGTATCAATCGTCATGTGTTACAAGGCTTATTGACTAAGTACAATAATGCTTGATGATTTGTGAAGAACTTGAACTTATTTGCCAACAAATAATGCCTGAATTTCTTTACTGCGTAGGTCATTCCTAATCCTTCTCATTCTATAGTGGTGTAGTTTCTTTCTGCTGCATTCAACTGTCTACTTGTGTAAGCTAAAGGGAGATCTACATTACCTTCATTCGTGGGTTGTGCCAACACACATCCTATGGCATAGTTGGATGCATCCACATGTACATGGAATGGCTTGCTCCAATCTAGGGTTGTTAATATTAATGCTGAGCACAAATGTCATTTAAGTTCATCGAATGAATTTTCACACTCATTTTTCCATTCAAATTTGGTCAAAAGAGAGTACAAAGGCTTGGCTATGATTGCATACATGTGTATGAATCGTCTGTAATAACCACAATGAACCATGAAGACCTGTACCTTTTTTACGTTGTTTGGCCTAGGTAGGCCTGCAATTACTTTCACCTTTTCTTCATCCGTAGAAATTCTGTTCTTTGACACAATGTGTCTTAGAATTTTGCCTTGTCTGACCATGAAAATGCACTTTTTTGGGTTCAAACAAACCTGATATTCTCGACATTTGTCAAACACTTGCCTTAATTCTGGGATATGTGTCTACCTCATATTTGAATGAGTACATATATCTCAACATAAACTTCCAAATTCTTGCGTAAGAATTTCTTAAAAACATGACACATAAGTTGTTGGAAAGTGGAGGGTGCATTTGTCAACCCAAATGGCATCATGCGAAATGCAAATATGCCCCATTCTGTGGAAAAAGCCATCTTATGCTGATCTTCTGGAGCAATGGCTACTTGATTATAGCCTGAGAAACCATCAAGAAAGCTGTAAACTTCCTTGCCCGCAACTCTTTCCAATAAGTGTTCCGTGATAGGAAGAGGATAACTGTCTCTAATCATGTCAGCATTAACTTTTTTAAGGTTAATACACACATACAATTTTCCAGTCTTCTTGGGCACAACCACAATGGGGGATACCCATTCGGTATGCTCAATTTCGTAAATGAATCCTGCTTCTATCAAACGATCTATTTCTTCTTTGATATTAGCATCGTAGTTGTCATTGTACGTGTATGGTTTCTGTTTCGTAGGTTTTGCATCTGGAGTCATAGGGATTCTATGGGAGCATATATCCGGGTCTAATCCTTTCAGGTCTTTGTAACTCCAAGCAAATACATCTCGATATTCTCACAATAAGGCAATTAACTCTTCTTCTTCTTCACTAGTCAAATCATGCCCTCTATATGTACATTTTTCTTCTTCTCCTTGTATGGTGACTATGATTTTTTTGGTTTTCTCTGGATTATCATATGCTTCTCCAACATCGGCTTTTCTTTTAGGCATTTGTACCATGATTCTTCTATCTTCTATTTCATACTTCTTGAAATTCTCGTGTAGTTCCATGAGTGGTTCTTCTTCTTCTTCTGTCTTAGGTGATTTCTTTCTCTTCTTTTACTTGCTTTCTGTATTCTCTATGAGTAGCTCGGGTTGTTCTATTTGAGTTTCCTTTTCTTCTTCAGGGGTTTTGGCTTCTACAAAATAAAGATATTCCTCTTCTATGGAACAAAAGGGTTCCATGATGATGGATTCTAGGTCCTCATCACTACTCTCATCCAGTTCTTGGGTCACTTCCATGCATTCTTCTAGAATAAAGTCTTCCTCAACAGGTTCAATCATAAAAATGGAAATGGCATATCCATCCTCATCACAATGTGGGGTCCATTGTTCTTCGTTCACTGCTATGTCCATCGTTGCTAAGATTTCTACCCAACCATGAGGCTCGAATTCCTCATTTGGAAATACTATAGGTGCATAAGCTGGGTCTTGAAGAGTTCATGGATGTTGTTCTGAACCTAAGGTCCTGGCTTCTAATCGTTCTTCCTCTTGTTTTGCTACTTTACACATCCATAGATGTGTATCCTCGTGCAACCATGAGGGGTCTGATTCCAATGAGTGCACCGACTCTATTTCTTCCTATGTCTTATGGATGGTGTTCCATTGTATTGGGGGTACATCCCGATGGGAATAGTCTTTAAGATTGAATTTACTAGTCACTCCTAAATGTTGCAAGTATAAGGAATTAGTTCCCCAATCTTGTACGATTTGCAACTGATGCATGAATGGTCGCCCTAAAATCATCTCGTAAGCATGATTTTTCCCAAAATCACAAATGGCGAAAGTGTGTTCAAACTCCACACCACAAGTGGTGAGAGATATGCCTTCTAGTAAGCCCAATGACTTCTCTACATGTCCGTCAGCCATTTGTAGCTTCATCATGGTGGGTCTTAATGCTGGCTTACCCCAACGTTTCCATAAAGCAGTAGTAGCAATAGCTACTCCGGCTCTTGAATCTAAGATGGCTTTGGTGGTGTAGCTTGGTGGGTTATTGGAAGATAAGTGTTACCTTCCTCTCCTCACTCACATCTCCAATTCTTTCTACCGGTATCTCTGGTACCTTCTTGTGTGATCCTATCTGGGAGGGAGCAATAGCAACCTCAGGGAATTGGTTTGCTACATGCTTCCAAAATTCTAGTTTAAGCTTCAACAATTCCTCTAGAGTGAGATGGCACTATAATCTAGTGTTCTTAATTACTTCTGTGTTTCTAGGGATTACCGATTCTTCATTCCTCACTATTATCGTGGGTGCTCTTATGTTGATCGACTTGGCTTCCCAAGATCCTGTGAACTGAGGTAATTCTTGCAAAGAATTGGATTCAAAATCTGTGTATTCACTCAGTTGCTCTTCCTCTACCTCATCATAAACAAAGGGGATGTCTTGGGGAAATTGTTCTTGCAAGTCGTCTATTTCTTGAATAGGAGGATGGGTTTCTTGCTCTTTTCTCCACTTCTATTCTTGAATTTCTCTTAGAAATTCGTGTGAATACTTATATATGGAAGAAGGTTTTCTTCACTCTCTGTATTTGGTACTTGAGATAGGGATGGTGCATTCCTTTCCTGTGTCCCCGAGACACTAGGGTTCCCTTGCGTTTTCTTCCTCTCATTGCTATTGATCAAGTATTCTAACCTCTCTAGTAGTCCTTGAAAGTGTAATTCGGGTTTCACCATGTTATTCCAATTAAGATAACAAGAGGCTTCGAACATAGTTTGTGCTAATTCTATGATCTTCATGTAGAGTTTAGTTCTATCAATTTCTGAATCTACCCGTGGATAGTTCTTTCTCATTTCAGCTATCAGGGGTCCTTCTTTTAATCTGGCTTGATATGCATGAAACATCATGTCCAAATTTTCTGGTATGGGTTCAGCTAAAACTGATCCTGATCTCTGAGCTAGGTTTTCTTGATTAGATTCTTGAGAAGTCAATTCTAGGATTTTGGCTCTAGATTCCTTTAGACTTCCTTCCAATTCAGTTATCTTTTTACTCCATTTCCTCTTAATTATTTCTCTGGAATCTTTCCAAGATTTCATCTTTTTATTACTAGCCTCTCCAACTTCACTAGTTCTGGCTACTTTTTCAGGATTAAGCTGTTGATTTCGTAAGAGCACTTGGGCTCTTGTTATAGCTTGGATAGGCACATATGTAGGGTTGGATCCATCTGCATTATGTACAATACCTATCACGTTGATGGGTGTCACTTTTGAGGCATTAGTAGGATTCTTCGGACAATCTTTGATGACATGCTCTTTACCACACTCGGCACAAAAACCTTGTATGTTATAGTATTGTGACTGTCTTGATATCGGAGGATGTGGAAAATCCCTTATGAAATGATCTCCTTGGCATCTAAAGCATGGTCCTCTAGGGCCCTGTGGTCTTTGCTATCTTAACTAGGGCCGCTGATTAGGGTTCGTATACATGACATTGGCATAATCGGGCTCCCAATTGGGTTCCAATGGTGGACTATCATATTGATATGTTTCCACATGTTCTGGTGACTCCGTATAATATGCAGGTGGACTATCTACATGAGTAGAGTCAAAACTATTAGAATTTGGGTCACTTTCTATGATTGGGGGTGAACAAGGCACTAAAGCCCTATTGAGGTTCTCTTTTGCAGCAACGTATTTGACTGGGATGACATTGACTGGTGGGGGTGGCTGCTGAGCTAAAATAGGTTGTGGTTTCTGTTGAGCCTGATAAGAATAGTTTTGAGGAGGCCTAAAGTAATGAGGTTGAGCATTGTATTGACCTTGATACCTCCTTGGTTAGGGATATGCTTGCGGGTAGTTAGTCGTACTACTTGTTTGTTGTATGGGTAGTCCTGGGCTGTGTGATTTGTGTATCGTCTCTCAATTGTATAGTACTGGCCACTAGAGTTGGCTTGCGGTTGTGTTACATTGGGACACACATTTGCCATATGATCACCACCACAGGTGTAACAACGTTTGTTTGGTGTTAACCTAGGCATCTGCTTGCTAGAAACTCCTAGTCTCTGGGCCACATTTTCTGCTAGGTCTTCTATTAAGCTAGAAAGTTTTGAGGATGCTAGAGATGAACAATCTGAGTCCTTATAGACCTTTGAGAGTTCCAAATCATCTCCTAGGTTGTCCTCAATGTCTATACAAATTCTTACACATTGCTCTAGTGTTCTGGGTTCCTTCAAGTATACATAGGAGCGTAGTTTAGAGCTCATAGGCCATCTAAAAACAATGACACCTATTGGCCTGTGAGGGTAATTCTTGCATCAAACATCTCTCAACATATTGTCTAAACCTACGTCCTGCGAGTCTGACTGTTTCTTGAGGGGTTTGTTTAAAGCTATGAATCAACGAAGAAGTATCATGCCTGATTCCACTTTTAGAGAATTCTATGATGAATGACTCTAACAAGTGATGAATATCCCTAGATTGCCTTTGTTGCAATGGTTGGAACCAAGTTAAAACATTATTCTTTAACATTAGTCCAAACGCATTGTATTGCATGAACATGTCTTCTACTTGCTTTGCTCTTAATACTTGCTTAAATTCCGCAACCTAGTCATAGGGATCTCCTATCCCATCAAAGTAATTTTTCATTGACTTTACTAATTGAGTGGGTCTTAATATCCTTGGGTGTTCACATGGTCTAGGTAGAGGAAAAGCATCTCTACCACCTGGTATCCTAGGTTCTCTTTGTCTTTCCACTCTATCATTGTCCATGGTGGTTCTATCTCTCCCTATGGGTGAGTGAAACTTACTTTTGGTCTCTCTTTGTTCTTGTCTCTTTGAGTTCCATGGGCTGATGATTTTCCAGCACCTTGATGGCTCATGTTTACATTTTTTCGGGATGGAGGGAAGACTAACTCACCTCTCCATGTGTAGGTATTTCTCGCATGGTCTGGTACTACAAATACTCATTCTGAAGTATCATCCAGGTATACGAACTTTCCAGGTGTATCTGGGTCCTTGAATTTGTAAATCATGATGGAGCCTACCTCACTAGGTTGTTCCATTCTGTACCTCCAAAATGCTTCATTTGTGTCCTTATTTAGAAACAATTCTATGCTTCTATTATCCTGAGGGATCCAATATGAGATTAGTACTCTTGTCAGTACAGATTTCCCTCTAGGTGTTCTAGGTCCTTCTCCTAGTGGTTCTTTGCCTTGGGTTCTTGCTTCCGTATCTAGTTGAACCACACGAAACTCATTGGTATGATTTGGTTGAGTACTTATGATGTACATGGTTCCTTCTTTGTCTATGTATGCATCTCTCTCAAATTTCACCACAGGACGTTCCAATCCAATGGGTTGGTCAGGATTGTGCAATCGCACCACTGATCTTCATAAACCATCCTTCGAGATGCGAGCACCTAGGTGGTTGGTTCAAACATATTCTAATTGAGTTCTATAGGGTCCTTCAGGTCTTTCCAAATATGCTATGTTTAACCCTCGTTTTGGTATCTCCGTGCTAAAAGCCATTTCCGATTCACTGGTATCTCAGCCCAACTCGTAAGGGTAGCTGTTCAATTGTTGAGCCCACGAACATGCAGTAGTTGCTACACTTGCTTATGATGATCTAAGGCTTCATCAGTCTGACTTACCTATATGCTTGCCCAATCTAAGGTTCATGAATTTACGTCTTGAATCACTCAGTACACACTTTGATCATCAATGTTTCTTTGTTCTTAATTGCTTGTTTCATTTTTAATTCCTTTAAATTCTTGTCTTGTCTTCAATGTATACATCAGGAATCGACTTTTTTGTTCTACTTTTGAGTTATCGTTCCGTTAGACTTAACTTCTTTCCTTTAGGTTCTCGTATCGCACACTTTTATCTTAGTCTTGGACTTGAAAAATTAAGTCTCTTGGACGATGCGTTCCTATCGTCGTCCTAATTTAATCCACAATGCTAGACATTTAGCCTAAGCTAATAATTGACTGAGGGGGTTGAGTATTCTTCCAACCTCGAGTCAGCTTCTTTGATTGCTCTGCTGCCCAAGAAGTAGCACTTCCCAAGCCTTGCGTTCTTCACTGCCTTGCTTTGATTGTTCTTGGATAGCTCTAGCTAGACCTATAAAAATCCAATGTTTAGACGAATCCTTAAATTAATGATCAAGTACTTTGATATATACACCTTTAAGGGTCCCTTGTTCTTTGGCTCAAATTTCTCCAATGCCCCCTTTCTTTTCTAGTCCCACAAATGATCAACCTCAAATTTTCCTATCTAAGTATCAATGCATTATTCTTGAAAAAAATAGCTGAGGTCACATAGTACTCATAAAGAGATTTCTAATGAGTTATAAAGCTCAAAAATCGAACTTCAAATGAAAAAGATATGAACGTTCAAGCCCTCGGGGGTAAAAATCGACAAATAGGTTTTTCTTCAATTATGAGCTAAGGGGTCTCCAATAAGCTTAACCACCCAAAAATTTACTCAAGATAGCCTCAAAATTGCCCAAAAACCAAACCCTAATTTTGGCATTTTGGGTGGACAATCACGATGGTCTGGACCGTCGTGATGGTCTAGTTGAACCGTCGCGATGGTGTGGTACAATCGCGATGGTCCGATGGCGCGAGGCGTCACGATGCTCTAAGGTGAAGCATCACGATGGTCTATCTAGCAAGCAATTGTGATGGCGTGAGCCCGTTGTGATGGTCAACGGTCAACACAACCGTCATGATGGTGTGAGCCTGTCACGATGGTCACGAGGCGTGATGGCTTGAGCCAATCGCGATGGTCTGATTTTGAAGCGTCGCGATGGCATACCTAGTATCATCTCGATGGTCTAATATGACACATGGCAGATGAGTCGTCATGATGGCATGGGGTCGATGGGATCGTCGCGATGGTTCAAGTGAATCGTCGCGATGGTATGAGACCGTCACGATGGTCCAGCCGAGCCATCGTGATAGCATGAGCCAATCACGATGGTGCGACACAATCACGATGGCGTGAGCCCGTCGCAATGGTCCACCAAAATGATGACTTTGCAAATGCAACTGTGGAATCATGTGTGCGCAAGGATCGCCTATGCCATGGTGAACTCACTTACCAAAAATTCTGAATTTGCCAGACCATCGTGATGGTCTGACATACATGGAAAATTCTGATAGAAAGTGGATTTCTCACCTTTTGGAAGCTTTCCTACTACTCTGGAGCATTGTACCTGCAAGAAAACTCAAAAAAACACATGCACAAGCAAGCACAAAGCTCTCTCTCTCTCTCTTGCATGCACAAATGAGGGGAAATGAGGAGGATAGGTGGATATGGTGAATTTTTTGATTTTTTTGGAGTTGGACGAAGATGATGTGGTGGTGAAGGAGTGTAGAGGATATGAAAAACACAAAAAACTAATTAAAAACAACAACAAAAACTAAACCTTTTTACCTTCCAACACCACTTCTTGCTATACTCTTACCATCACACATTCGTCCTAGACTCGATCCCCGGCAACGGCACCAAATTTGGTGTTGCTCTAGCACAATGGTAAGGACCACCTCCTTAATGTCAATCCGCAGAAGAGATAGGAGTGATATGAAGATCGTGAACGTGAGATGTAGTGAGAGTGAAGGTGAGAAGTATAGAGATGCACACACACATACACACACATAAGAGACAAGCAAGACACAATGGAAGATAGGAAAATAGATTCTATTGCTGATCACTATTACAAGCTCAAAATAGCTCAAAGCTCACACTTGCCAACCTCAAAAATGAGCTCTCTAGCTCTTTTTATAGATTCTAGACTAGTTTTGACCGGTTTCACATCTAGTGTTTGGCATAGTTAAATAATAGGTTCTAGGTACTATTTAGAGGTCTAAAAGAGGTCTAAAAATAGCCAAAATTGGTAGGCTCGTTTTGCCTAAGCTCCTCAAGCTCAAGGACTCCTCGGCTTGCACAAAATGGAGCTACTAATTACAAAATTGGTTGTTCTATGTTACATATGATACAAGAGTGATGAAATTCACTATCGAGAGTTTTGGAAAAGTATTATAAAACATATTTCTTTGAAAAAATAATCAGCTTGGCTCCCCACTACTTTGTAGACCCCTTTAGCTTGCTAATGACACTAAGTAAGTGCCCATGTACTTTGGAAATGATGCTTCAAACAGTTAGATCAAAAGAGATAACTTTGAAACTAGCTTGTGACCAAAAACTTACTATTTGGTCTTGACACCTGCTGGGTAATTTACTCAGTGCTCACAGTACAGTAGCATTTAGGAAAATTCTTCTCTCTCACATAATGATAGTGTACTTCTATATGCTTGGTTCTTGCATGATAGATAGGATTTGCTGCAAGATGTAAAGAACTAGTATTTCACCAAAAATCATAGGTGAGTTAGAGTGTAGTCCCAAATCTGAATATAGCAATCTAATCCATATGGCTTCTTGTGTAGCATTGGCTAATCCCTTGTATTCAGCCTCTGTTGAAGATAGAGCAACAATAGGTTGCTTCTTGGAAGACCATGAAATGGGCTTATCTCCTACAAAAGAAAGATAACCAGAGGTACTCCTCCTATCATCTTTACAACTTGCCCAATCTGCATCTGAATAAAGTTTGATGTCCAAATCTGAAGTATATGGAAAGTATAAGCCTTGATTTTGAGTACCCTTGAGATACTTCAAAATCCTTTTGGTAGCTTCCAAGTGAGGTGTTCTAGGTTTATGCATGAACTGACTTAAAACACTTACTCCGTAAGCGATATCAATCCTTGTCAAGGTTGTATAGTTTAGACTTCCAACTATGCTTTGATATCCTCCAATGTCTTCAAGCAAATCACCTTCATGAGCACTTAATTTAAGATTTACCTCCATAGGGGTGCTAGCTATCTTGGAATTCTCCAAGTGGAACTTCCTCAACATGTCCTGCACATACTTCCTTTGAGTAATGTAAATTCCAGAATTTGTGTAGACCAATTCAAGTCCAAGAAAATACTTTAGTGACCCTAGGTCACAGATTTTGAACTCCTGCATCATTAAGTTCTTAACTTTTTTGATGCCATTGGAATCACTACTTGTAAACATGATTTCATCAACATACACACATAAATATATCAGTTTTGGATTGCTACTCTTGACAAATAGAGGAGTATCTGCTTTTCTCATCATGAATCCTTGATCCTAAAGGTATGTAGTCAACCTATGGTTCCATGCCCTAGGTGCATGCCCTTGCTTGGGTCTTCATAACCAAGAGGTTGAGCCATGTAAACCTCCTCTGAAATCCAACCATTAAGGAAAGCATTTTTCACATCCAATTGGTACATATTCCAATTCCTTGATGCAGCCACACTTACCAATACTCTGATGGTTGGCATTTTAGCCACAGGTGAGAATGTTTCTTCATAATAAACTCCTTGGGTTTGTGCAAAACCCTTAGCCATAAGTCTAGCTTTATACCTATTTATGGATCCATCTAAGTTTCCTTTGATTTTGTAAAAGAACCAATTACCTTGATTGATGCCTTCTTTGGTACTAGCTCCCAAGTATCATTCTCCTTGAGTGCTTCTATTTCTTCATCCATAACTTCCTTCCATTCAACCTTGGTCTTTGCTTCTTCATATGTAGAAGGATCTTCAAGTGATAAATCCTTAGCAAGATAAATATAATGCTTAGTAACTAATGAAGTGTCATACCCATATCTGATTGGCTTCTTGCTCTCCCTTTGTGATCTCCTTAGAGCTTGGTTGGATGATTCACACAAGTCTTCTAACCTCTTCATTTTTTCCTTGCCCGTTGATTTCCATGCTTTGAATTCTTCTAGATTGATGATGTCCTCATCATCTGATTTGATGTCTTCAATTTGGCTTAGCTCCTCCTTGGTGAGGCTTGGAAATTCCTCTTCCAAGTCATATGGCAATTTGACCTTCCTGCATTCACTTTCAAACCAAGAGTCATTCTCATCAAACACATCTCTACTGACCACAAAGCCCTTGTTGGATGGATTATAAAACCTGCATCCTTTTTTATTTAAATCATACCCTATAAAAATGCACTTCTCTGCCTTAGATTCTAGCTTACCTCTGATTTGAGATGGAACGTGCACATATGGAACGTGCACATAAGCGACACATCCAAAGATTCTACAATGATGAAGTGATGGCCTTCTACCATGCCATGCTTTATATGGGATCATCCCATCAAGTGATTTGGATGGCAGCCTGTAATAAGATATGTGGTAGTAGATACACTCTCTGCCCACAAATAATTAGGTAAGCTTTTTTCATTAAGCATTGATCTAGCTGTTTCCACAATCAACCTATTTCTCTTCTCTGCTACCCCATTTTGCTTAGGGGTATACCTTGTAGTAATCTCCCTTTTGATTCCTCTATGCATCAAATTCATTGGAGAAGTACTCACCTCCTCCATCTGACCTTAGTCTCTTTAGGCTTCTTCCTGTTTGGTTTTCCACAGTGCAAGATATTTCTTAAAGCAACAGAACACTTCATCTTTATGCTTCATAAAGTACAAGATAGTCCACCTATTGAAATCACCAATGAAAGACACATAGTACCTTGAGCCAAAAATTGAAGGGTCCTTGCTTGGTCGCCACACATCTGTGTGGAAAAGTTCCAAGTAATCCTCATGCATATAGCCTTTCTTTGAGAAGGGTAACCTGTGTGATTTACCAAACTCACATGCACGACATTTATAGATCATGTGTTGCTTGGATACATTAGGTATCCCAAGCACACATTGATCTCTACATATTTGCTTGAAGGTTCGTTCTCCAATATGCCCTAATCTTTTATGCCAAATCTCAAGTTCTGACAATGTTTGATCTTTGTAATTATAGAGTGCAATATTCCTTGTATCTTCAAGTTTAAATGTAAATAACCTACCTATATTTTCTCCCTTGGCAATTCTCTTGAATCCATGTTGAGGATCCTCCACAAATGCTCCATATTTGTTGAACCAAACCTGCAAAACTTTTTCCAATATCTATCCAATACTCATCAAATTCTTGGTGATTGTAGGTACATAAAGAACCTTGCTCAACATATTTCTATTCCCATCAGAATTTTTAACATTTCCTACCTTGAACATTGAATGCTTGGTGTCATCAATTTTTTGTACTTGGTGCTTTCCCTTGGGTTCCTCAAGGTCAGAGAGAAGAGCTACATTGCCTGCCACATGGTTTGAACAACCTGAGTCAATATAAAAGAGGTGCTCATCATTCATACCTTGTTTTGAAGTCATATTCATAATGAGAAGAGAATCTTCTTGATCCTCTGTGTAGTTGTTGTAGTCCTTTCTTGATTTGTATCCTCCTTGATGGTTATTGTAATTGTTGTTGTAGTTGTTCTTGTAGCCATGGTTGTAGCCTTGATTATGGTTGAATCTTCATCTTGATTGTGAGTAGCCACCTCTTTGATATCCTCTTCCTCTCTGATTCTTGAAGTTCCTATAGCACTCATCTGTAGTGTGGTTAGAGAGTCCACATATGTTGCATGGGGAAGAGTTGAAAGGTCTCCCCCTACCTTGCTTACCTCCTCTGCCCCTTCCTCTTGAACTCCTACCTCTTCTTGCATAGTTAGCTTGAGAAGTAGTACCTTCATCTTTAACCCTTTTGTTTTCCCCTTCCTCTTTAGTCTTACCTTTATCTGTGTATAGGGCAGAAGAGTTATTACCTCTTGATGGTTCTCCATTTTTGTTGAGCTTGGCTTCATGGATACAGAGTTGTCCCATGAGTGTGGTAAGATCTGGAATCTACATATCCATGTATAAGTCCATGGAAATTGTGAAGGCTTCCCACTTGTCATCTGCCTTGATGCCATTGATTACTTGTCTCACTTTTTGCTCCTTTTCAATCTCCTCTCCTATGCTTGCCAATTGGTCAACCACATCTTTGACTTTGGTCAGATACGCTGAAACACTTTGCTTGGGTTGCTTCCTTTGAGTGGTAAACTCAATCCAATATAAATGATTCTTTCTTGCTCTTGTATTAGACAAAAAGTATGAAGACAATGTATCCCAAGTCTCTTGGGATGTTTTACAATTCCTAATGTGTGGAAGAAGGAAGTCAGAGATAGAGTTAAGTAAATATGACCTTGCTAATGCATCTTTGGCACACCATGAGTTGAGTCTTTCAAGCTCCTCTTTTGTAGGTTATCCTTTGCTTCTGAAAATGGGCGTCTCCTCATATCCTGATATGTATCCATAGAGACTCCTTCCTTGTAAGTATTTCTTCATCCTCAAGGACCATGCTTGGTAGTTGTTCTTGTCCAATTTATCAATAAATGAAGGGAAACCATCTCCCATTTTACCTCAAATTGCTCTGATACCACTGTTGGAAGAGATGGATGGATACCACAAGAGAGTGAGTTGGTACTGCTAATCTCTGCTTTGTACCTGCGCTCTTTCACCTCAGAGTTAGATAGTAGGCCCCTTTAGCTTGCTAATAACACTAAATAAGTACCCATGTACTTTGGAAATGATGCTTCAAACAATTAGATCAAAACAGATAACTTTGCAACTAGCTTGTGACCAAAAACTTGCTATTTTGGTCTTGACACCTACTGGGTAATTTACTCAGTGCCCACAGTACAGTAGCAGTTAGGAACATTCCTTTTGTGTGAATCAAATTAGCTTAAATAGCTAATGATTCCAAGTGAAGTCACTTGAAATGATGAACCATACACTGAGCAATCACCTTAGCAAGTGAATGCTTACCCCCCATTTTTTATGAGCTATGCAAAGAATGACCAGTGAGTACTTCGAGGGGATTTTCTCCCAATTGGCTCAAGCAAATCCTTTGAAACTTTGACAGCTTGTACTAGACTTTCTTCTGGTTCCAAAAAGCTATGGAACATGAAAAATGGATAACAACTCACTAAGATATGAGCATCACAATTTCACTGTTCTGAGTAGACATAGCAGAGAAGGAGGGGAACATGATCAATGATGTAGTGTATTATATAAGAATGTTGTACATGATCATTGGAATAGATATGAAGCTCAATGATAGTAAGGAGAGATGGCTATGGTGTGAGCCACTCAACATATACAAATGATCAGCAATAAGCTCAATAATGGGGGCACATCAGGTCGCGAGATTACAACCTCCTTTTATAATGACTTTTCCAAGTTTGAATTTTGAAATTCAAATAGATTCTCTACCTAAAAGTACTTCCTCTAAGTTAGAAGTGACTTTACCAAATGCAATTCGTAGCTTTTAGATCTCCAAACTCCACTAAATATGTGGACTTACAATATTCCTCCAAATCAAATGACTTTTACAAAAGTTAATGGTAAAAAATCATAAGCAATGGTTCATGTGGTCCTTCAAATGTTTGCACATAGCTTCTTCAATGCCTAGCCAAGTGTGAAGTCTTGGCATTTGCACCAACATGCATATGTATATGTATATGCATATGCATATGTACATATATATGCATATGCATATCCATATGCATATGGATATCTATATTCATATGCATAAACATATACATATACATATACATATACATATACATATACATATACATATACATATACATATACATATACATATACATATACATATACATATACATATACATATACATATACATATACATATACATATACATATACATATACATATACATATACATATACATATACATATACATATACATATACATATACATATACATATACATATACATATAATATACATATACATATACATATACATATACATATACATATACATATACATATACATATACATATACATATACATATACATATACATATACATATACATATACATATACATATACATACACATATACATACACATATACATATACATATACATATACATATACATATACATATACATATACTTATACATATACATATACATATACATATACATACACATATACATATACATATTCATATACATATGTATATCTATATGTATATGCATATGTATATGAATATGCATATGCATATGCATATGCATGTGCATGTGTATATGTATATGTATATGTATATGTATATGTATATGTATATGTATATCATATGTACATGTATATATGTTGATATATTTAGGTAGTGATGTGTGTGAACACTCTAGGACCGCCGGGGCACTTTTTTCCCTCTTTAGCCCCCGGCTTGTATATATGCCTATTGCCCTAATGGGCTACTCATCTTTGTACATTCTCTAGTAATACATTCAATCTTGTGTGTTGTGCTCCAAGCTTCTTCTTCTTCCTTGTGCTGTTCGCGTGCTTCCGCAGATGTCTAACTCCAACAATTGGTATCAGAGCAGGTCGTCGCTTCTTCTAGGGTGCCGTCGACACTCCTCCGTTTGCAGTCTCAGATTCGCACGAAATTTGGTGAGCATACTCAGATTCGCACAAAATCTGAGCTCGTTTCGGCCTCCGAATGCACTATCGCAGCGCTTGTGCAGGCTATTTCGTCCTTTTGTGCCAAAGGTATATACCAGTTTCTGTTCGCCAGTTTAAGCGTCTCGAATCTGCTACAAGTCTAGTAGAACTCATCTGGGCAGTTCCGTTCAACTTTTTGAGATACAGTCAATTTTCTGCATCAAGGTATTTTAGTCATCGGCCATGGCTGAAAGCAGTGATGTATTCCGTATGTTGGCTGTTGAGGATAAGTTGGATGGTACCAACTACCCATTATGGGCTTATATGATGTGACATGTACTGGTTGTAGAAGGATTGTGGAACATTGTGCAGGGTGTTGAAAGACGTCCTCTTACACCTGTAACGACAGGTACTGCAAATACAGGTGTTGGAGCTGATGAAGATGGTGTCGAAGATGATATTCCGCAGATTCCTGTTCGTGTTGCTGTTTCTGTTGCACCTACTGCAGAGCAAATTTGTTGGGATGGCAGAGATGCCCAGGCACATGCATTGATAGCTTTGTCTGTCAAACGTGCCATTATTCCTCACATTCGCTCTTGCAGAACAGCAAAGGATGCTTGGGATACACTTACCACTTTGTACCAGGCTAGGAATGAGGCTCGTGTTGCTTACCTCCGAAAACAGTTGGAGAGTGAGCACATGAATGAAGGTGATTCTATGGACAATTTTCTTACAAAGATCAAAGACCTGAAGGAACAATTGATTTCTGCTGATGAGGTTATACCAGATAGCTCACTTGTGCAGACCATTCTAAATGGTCTTCCTGATTCATATCAGAGTTTTGCCTCTACTCTTCGGTTGATGATGGAAGGCAATCCGAATGCCTTGTAATTTGAGGAATTAGTCTCTGTTCTGTTGCAGGAAGATCAGTCCAGGCAGAACAGGTCCATTATGCGTGTTGCAGATCAAGCTTTCTTGGCTAGTCAGAAGGGCAAAGGAAAATGGAGCTCTTCTACTAGTAAGCAGAAATCTGCAAATGCTGCACAATCGAAGAACCAGGATAAAGATGAGAAGAAATCATAAAAGCAGAAATTGTTCTGCAAGTACTGTAAAGGAAATGATCATATTATAAAGAACTGTCCAAAACCGGCTGCTAAAGAGGCAAAGAAGAAAGAGGCTGGAATGGTTGTTGCAGAGGCCTCTACACCAAAAACAGAGTCTGCAAATCTTGTGCAAGAAGAAGAATGGGCGTTTAATACTGTCTGGAGTTTTGACCCATCTTCTCATGATCAGTGCATGTCTGCAGTAGACTCAGATGTTTGGTACTTTGACAGTGGGGCGACCAAACATATTACCTCGCAGCACAGTTTCTTCTCTTCACTCGAGCCTGCCCCTATAGGGAATACTGTCACATGCGCCAATAACTCCTCTTATCCTGTTATGGGAGTTGGTAAGATCATTCTGACTACTGCTGATGATAGTTCTTTCACTTTGTCAGATGCTTTATTTGTGCCAGGGATCAAAAAGAACCTGTTATCAGTTTTTGCATTAGCCAAGATTGGCTTGGTTGTGAAATTCGTTGATGACAGGTGTACAGTCCATGATCTCTCAAATGGCGATGTGATTATTGCTTCAGGCATTTTATGTCATGGGCTGTATAAGCTCATAGACTATGAAAGATCTGTGAATGATTCGGCATGTGCAGTTCATGATTCTCAGGCTATGTCAGATGCAAAGCTTTGGCATGCACCCTTTGGTCATCTGAATTTTGCTCGTTTGTTACGCCTGCAGAAATCTGAAATGGTGTCCTCTTTGCCCAAACTTAAGGCACCAGGAAAACATGTTTGTGAAGGCTGTACTTTTGGCAAAATGCAGCGTTCTTCCTTTCCAAAAGATGGTTCAGTTCGGGCTATGCAGAAATTGCAGCTTGTACATAGTGATGTCTGTGGTCCTATGCAGACACCCTCTTTTGGAAATTACCTTTACTTCGTGACTTTCATTGATGATTTTTCCAGGCATGCATGGGTATATCCACTCAAAGCAAAGTCCGAAGTGTTCATGTGCTTCAAACAGTTTTTGGTTTTGGCTGAAAATCTATCAGCATGTAAAATGGGCACCCTCCGTTCTGATCGAGGGGGGGAATATATGTCTTCAGATTTTAATGCATTTCTGGCTGAACGTGGGATAAAACACCAGTGTACAGTGCCGTATACACCTCAACAGAATGGAGTTGCTGAATGAAAGAACAGGTCACTCATGGAGATGGCGAGGTGCATGGTCAAAAGTCAGGCTTTACCACATAGTTTCTGGCTTGAGGCTGTCATGTGTGCAGCATATGTACTGAACAGGTGTCCCACTAAAGCGTTGCAGTCTATCACTCCATATGAGGCTTGGCATGACCGCAAGCCATCTGTTGCTCATCTGCGTGTTTTTGGTTGTTTGGCATATGCATTAGTGCCTGAACAACATCGCAGAAAATTGGATGATAAGGCAATAAAATGTATTTTTGTTGGGTAGAGTTCTGAAAGTAAAGGCTATCATCTGTATCATCCACAGACTAAACGCATTCTGGTTAGCCGTGATGTTGTCTTTGTGGAAGATGCTATTAAGCCATTGCTTTCATGTACTAAGGAGACATCTGTTAGCTCCAAAGACATGTATGATACTTTGATGCCTCTTTTTACAGGTGGACAGGCTAGTGCTGGTCCTAATGAGGCAACTTCTCAGCCTTTGCAGGTTTCATATGATGATGCAGATCATTCCATTTCTGATGCAGATTTACATGATGCACTTGTTGATGAGAGAGCTGATATTGAACAGGCAAAAACTATGCCAAAATGGTTGGTGCAGACTTTGCGTGACAGCAAATTAGATGCACCTTTGTCATATCGTACTCGTTCAAGCTCTCATAGTACCTCCTTTGCATCAGATTGCTATGCTATGGCTGCATCTAGTCTCTGTGATGAGAATGAGCCTGTTTCTTTTGATGAAGCACAAAATTCAGAAAATTGGATGGCTGCTATGCAATCTGAATATGATGCTATAATGAAGAATGGTACATGGTCTTTATGTGACTTGCCTCCTGGCAGGAAGGCCATTGGCACTAAGTGGGTATACAAGCTGAAGCGTAAACCTGATGGTACAGTTGATAGGTATAAGGCTAGGCTTGTTGCAAAGGGTTATGCACAAGAAAGAGGCATTGATTTTGATGAGACCTTTGCACCTACATGCCGTATGACTACTGTTCGGAGCATTTGTGCACTTGCAGCCCATCATGGTTGGAATGTACATCAGTTGGATATTAAAACAGCATTTCTGAATGGTGACTTGCATGAAGAAGTGTATGTTTTTCAGCCCCGTGGCTTTGTGCAGAAAGGGCATGAAAACCAGGTTTGCAGGTTAAAGAAGGCATTATATGGTTTAAAGCAAGCACCACGTGCTTGGTATGAGAAGATA
>CM035421.1:128931051-128936051 GCA_020310875.1 Ceratopteris richardii | reverse complement strand
CATCCAATTTGGTTCAGTAGATCTTGAGATATGCTCCTTTGAAGTTGACAGACTTGAGGTAGATGACTCAGAGAAACCAGAGTTGAGAAGTGTGAATATATCTATTGATTAATGTAGATGTACAAGCTCATTAGCATGCCAAGCATAGCTAAATGAGGTATTGTGGTGTAGGCTAAGATGTAGCACTATCACACACACAGATACAGTAGTGAAAGGCCTCGGGAGATGAGCTCAAATGAGTGAGACTAACCCGCGAGATTTTCTTCATAGCTTTTATAGGATTTGATTGGTCATTTGAATTTGAAATTCAAATTGAAGCTCCCTTGAATCTCTCCACTAAACTTAAGGAGATATTCTCTCTATTACAACCATTCAAATTTCCACGGCTTTCTCTAGTAGGTGTGATTACAGAATATTCCAAGTCACAATGACTTTTACAAATAAGTAAAAATGAAAACTCATAAGCAAGAGTTTCTATGGTTCACTCGTCAAGTTATATCTTTATGAATTAGCCCATGCTAGACTTCCATGGTCCAAGCTTTATGTTGAGTCTTCAAGGTACAAATCAAAGCCAATGTGTGTAGGCTTGTTTTGCACCAACAGCTCCCCCTCAAGCCAAACACTTTGGCTCAAGTCTTCATCTCTAGTCTTCAATTATTTCCTGCAATCCAATCATGGATTTAAATTTGCATAGCTTGCTTCCATCCAAAGCTTTAGTAAGCAAATCTGCACATTGTATATTAGTAGACACATATGATAATTGAATTTCTTTGCTAAGTAACTTCTCCCTCACATAGTGGTAATGAACCTCTATGTGTTTTGTCCTAGCATGATAAATTGGATTAGCTGCTAAGTGAAGAGAACTTGTGTTATCACCAAATATGATTGGTGACCTTGTGTATAGGCCCAATTCTGAATATAAAAGCTTTAACCATATGGCTTCTTGAGTGGCATTGGCTAGCCCTCTGTACTCTGCCTCAGTAGATGATAGAGCTACTGTGGGTTGTTTCTTGGATGACCAAGAAATTGGTTTATCACCTGCAAAGCATATGTAACCAGATGTATTCCTCCTGTCATCCTTGCAACCTGCCCAATCTGCATCTGAGTATACCTTAATATCAATGTCTGATGAATATGGAAAGTACAAACCATGATTTTGTGTTCCCTTTAGGTACTTTACTATCTTCTTGGCTGCCTCCAAATGTGGTACTCTTGGTTTATGCATAAATTGGCTAAGTACACTAACACCATATGATATATCAATCCTGGTTAAGGTAGCATAATTAAGACTACCTACCAAACTTTGGTAACCTGTAATATCCTTGAGTTCTTCTCCTTCATGTGCACTGAGTTTGTGGTTGACCTCCATAGGAATGTTTGAGACTTTAGCTTCCTGCAAATTAAACTTCTTGACCATGTCCTGAATGTACTTCTTCTGAGTAATAAATATACCTGAATTTGTATAGATCAATTCAAGTCCTAGGAAGTACTTCAATAATCCAAGATCATTGATCTTGAATTCCTTCATCATTTGTCCTTTGATGTGTCTTATTCCCTGAACATCATTTCCTGTAATAATGATGTCATCAACATAGACACACAAGTATATTACCTCTGAATTGTTCCTCTTTATAAACAATGAAGTATCTGCTTTACTCATCACAAATCCTTGATCTAGGAGATAGGTTGTCAACCTATAATTCCATGCTCTAGGTGCCTGCTTCAATCCATACAGAGCCTTCTTCAATTTACAAACATGATTTACCTTATTAGGATCCTCATAGCCAGGTGGTTGTGACATGTAGACTTCTTCAGATATCCATCCATTCAAGAATGCATTCTTCACATCCAATTGGTACATGTTCCAATTCTTGGATGCAGCTATACTCACCATAACTCTGATAGTTGGCATCTTGGCCACAGGAGAAAATGTCTCCTCATAATCAATGCCTTGGGTTTGTGCAAAACCCTTGGCTACCAACCTAGCTTTATACCTGTTTATTGTACCATCTGAGTTCCTCTTGAGTTTGTAGATCCATCTAGATCCTATCACCTTCATGGAGTCCTTCTTGGGTACCAAGTCCCAAGTATCACTCTCCTTGAGAGCCTCCATTTCTTCATCCATTGCTTCCTTCCATTGTGGTTTAGTTATTGCTTCTTCAAATGTACCTGGTTCTTCATTCAAGATATCCTTTGCAAGATATACAGAGTGCTTGATTACAAGTGAAGTATCATACCCATACCTAATAGGTTTCTTCTTTTCTCTTTGAGATCTCCTCATAGCTTGAGTTGAGGATTCTGGATTGTCTTCTAGTTGCTTCATCTTCATCTTCCCTTTGGATTTCCAAGCCTTGAACTCTTCAATATTGATGGTGTCTTCATCATCTGAGCTTGTGTCCTCTTTCTGAGTTGGTTCTTGCCTGATAAGCTTTGGAAAGTCTTCTTCCATGTCATAAGGTAGGCTAACTTTCCTGCACTCATTTTCATACCATGAATCATTTTCATCAAAGATGACATCTCTGCTTACCTTGAAGCCTTTGTTTGAGGGGTTGTAGAATTTGTATCCCTTCTGATTCAAATCATAACCAATGAAGATACACTTTTCAGCCTTAGGGTCTAGCTTTCCCCTTACCTGTGAGGGAATATGCACATATGCTACACACCCAAAGATTTTGCAATGATCCAGAGATGGTCTCTTACCATGCCAAGCCTCATAGGGTGTCATTCCATCAAGTGTCTTTGATGGCAACCTGTTAATTAAGTATGTGGCAGTAGATACACTCTCTGCCCAAAGATAATTTGGCAATTTCTTTTCATTTAACATAGATCTAGCTGTCTCTACAATGAGTCTATTCCTTCTCTCAGCTACCCCATTTTGTTCAGGTGAGTACCTTGTAGTAATCTCCCTCTTGATGCCTCTTTCCTGCAAGAAATCTTCAAAGTCATTGGAGAAGTATTCTCCACCACCATCTGACCTTAGCCTCTTCAAATGTCTACCTGTTTGATTTTCAACTAATGCAAGATACCTTTTGAAACAATTAAATACTTCATCTTTATGTTTCATGAAGTATAAGACAGTCCACCTGCTATAGTCATCAATAAAGGACACATAGTACCTTGATCCAGATATGGATGGCTCCTTGCTAGGTCCCCAAACATCTGTATGCACCAATTCCAGATAATCTTCATGCATAAAACCTTTCTTGGTATAGGGCAACCTGTGTGACTTACCAAATTGACAAGCCCCACACTTGTATATCATGTGTTGCTTGGATACATTAGGTATCCCAAGCACACATTGATCCCTACTCATCTGCTTTAAGGTCCTCTCTCCAATGTGACCTAATCTTTTATGCCAAATCTCCAATTCTGATAGGGTTTGGTCTTTATAATTGTACAAAGCAATACTCTTAGTGTCTTCAAGTTCAAAGGTAAACAATCTACCTGATTTCTCTCCCTTGGCTATCCTTCTGAATCCATGTCTTGGATCCTCCACATATGCACCATGTTGAGTGAACCTGACCTGTAGACCTTTCTCAACAATCTGACCTATACTCATCAGATTCTTGGTGATTGTTGGAACATACAACACTCTGCTTAGTAAATTCTGATTACCATCACTTGTTTTGACATTACCTACTTTGACAACTGAATGTTTAGTGTCATCACCTGTCTGCACTTGGTGCTTGCCTTTAGGTTCTTCCAAATCAGAGAGTAAGGCAACATTTCCAGCTACATGGTTGGAGCAACCTGAATCAATATAGAATAAGTGATCATCATTGATACCTGATTTAGATGTCATGTTCATGATCAACAAGGAATCATCTTGCTCCTCTGCATAATTGTTGTAATCCTTCCTATTCTTGTATCCACCTTGATAGTTGCCATTGTGATTGTAGCTATTGTTGTAATTATTGTTGTAGCCATGGTAGCCTTGAGATTGATTGAATCTGCCTCTGCCTTGAGAGTATCCTCCTCTTTGGTGACCTCTTCCTCTTTGGTTCTTGTAGTTTTTGTAGCATTCATCTGTGGTATGGTTAGACAAGCCACAAATATTGCATGGAGATTGATTGTAGGGTCTCCCCCTACCTGACTTACCTCCTCTGCCCCTTCCTCTAGATGATCTACCTCTCCCTGCATAATTTGCTTGGGAGGTAGAGCTTTCTTCATCAACCTTCTTGCTTTTACCTTTATCTTTTACCTTCTTATCAGTATATAGGGCAGAGGGATTGTTACCTTTTGATTGCTCTCCATTCTTTGTGATCTTTGCTTCATGTGTAAAGAGTTGTCCAATCAGAGTTGTTAGATCAGGTGCTTGGATGTCCATGTACAAGTCCATTGCAGTGGTAAAGCTCTCCCACTTGTCATCTGCCTTTAGTCCATTGATCACTTGTCTGACTATCTGCTCTTCCTCAATTTCTTCTCCAACACTTGCAAGTTGATCTGCAATGTCTTTGACTTTGGTGACAAAATCTGAGACACATTGTTTTGATTGCTTCCTAAGAGTTGTAAACTCAATCCATAGCTGATTCTTTCTGGCCCTTGTGCTTGATGAAAAGTATGTTGACAAGGTTTCCCAAGTCTCTTGGGAAGTCTTACAATTCCTTACATGAGGTAGAAGGAAATCAGAAATAGAGTTTAGAAGATATGACCTTGCCAAAGCATCTTTTGCACACCATTGGTTGAGCCTCTCATGTTCATCCTTTGTAGGTAGGCCTCTGATCTTGAATGAGGGCAACTCCTCATCTCCTGAAATGTATCCATACAAGCTTCTCCCTTGTAGATAGGTCTTCATTCTCAATGACCAAGCCTGGTAATTATTTCTGTCCAATTTGTCAATAAAGGAAGGGAAACCATCACCAATGATTACCTTATTTGCTCTGATACCACTGTTGGATGTGATGGCTGGATACACTTAGAAGATCAAGCTGGTGCTGCAAAACCTACTTCACACCTGCCCTCCTTTGACTCCAGATATGCTTAGTAGACTCCTTGAACTT
>CM035421.1:128773551-128913551 GCA_020310875.1 Ceratopteris richardii | reverse complement strand
GGAGAAGAACCTATTGTCATGGAAAACTATCGAGCAAGTAACATAGAAAATCTAGACACTTGTATCACTCGACCATAATTGAATCTAGGGATCGGTATAAAAGAATATCAATTAGTATATGCATTGATTGACACATGGGCCGCGTTGAGTTGCATGCCAGCCTCACTAACCAACGACCTCAAGAGCACCATTAATCCCACCAAAGCATATATGATAGGGATAGGAGGACAAGTCCTGGAATGTATAGGAGAAGCCTCAATGTCCCTACATGTGGGAAACACTACCATGAATCAAAAGACTTCTAGTTTGCAAAGACAAGGACCTAATAGAAGATTTGACACTAGGTCAAGATTGGATTTTTTAATATGAAGTTAGCATACATCTGGCCTAAGGATATATATGAGCTTAAGTAGGACACAAAGAAGTCTTTAGTCTTCTAGAGGCTAGACAACCCCAAACCACTAGCACAATAGTACCTAGGGTAGCGAGTCTAGAGAAGATTGGAGAAGAAATTCCAAGTGTCACTACGAATCAAGATTGCTTTAATCCCCACTTGTCTACAACTTTCTGTTTTTTGCATGATCCTTTAGCCAATTCTTCCTTACGAAGTGAGCCTGAATGAGTGAGTGAGGGCATTTCATCCAAGCACATCAGCAAGAAAAATGAACAACATACGTGGATGTCTACCACAAGAATATGACAACAATCGAACATGCAATTACAATGGATTCAGAAGGATTGATTGCCACACCATGAAAATCGGAAGAAGGAATGGATCAATCAACCAAAAACACAACGATGAAGCAGTAATCCCAGATCACCATGGAATAAGTCGAGGACTCTTTGTGTATGGCTTCCAAAGCCATTGGTGGAAGCTCAAAGGTCGCAAAGACTTATCTGGATTCCAAAAGCAGTCAGAAAACAAGAAAATCAAGAAATGGAGAAGATAAATGAAGTATCATATCAGAGGAATCAAGCATTCAAGCCAATCATCAAGGTGGAAAGAAAACCCCAGACAGTTACAACATGGAAATTCCAAGCCAAGGGTAGAAGAAGATTGAGGACTACATTCAAGAATGAAGGAAGGAAAATACATTGAAATCAAACACCACAAAATCAAAGGTCAATGCTGAAATGGAGACCAAAGAAACAACAACGAATCTACCAAGACAACTGTCTATAAACTAACCTCTTATTTTCTTTCAACCATAAAAATAAGAAAAACAAAAATATGGCTAGGTATCTTACTTGCCTCAAGTTAGCAAGGGGGATACCGAGTCATGATAAACAAAAAAGGATACGTGCTCTTCCAAGGACTCAATTGGAAAAACCTACACCTATCACTGAGGCAGAGTTATGAGAAGTGATGGAAAAGACCCATGAATTCATGGAAGGATAGCTTAATCTACTAGTACAAGGGCATCATTACCAATAGACCAAGGTGGCATCCCATCATCTACTAGGCAAAAGATTAACCAAGTTTCATCGATATAGAGAATTGGGGCTCATTAATTCAAGCTCATCATCCAAATCCCCAAAAGGTAATGATCAATCGACCGTGAATATGGATATCCACAACAGATCGAATGATGAAGGAAGATGGGAAGAACTACATCAAGTAATGAACCAACATGAAGGAGAGAGCAAAGAACGAGATCAAGAACCACATTCTCAATTGGAGCAAGAATCAAAAGAGGACCAACCAAGAGAAGGAATATAAAGAGTCAAAATAAATGATACAACAAAACTTCAATTCAAAGAGCTACTCTTAAAGGTCAACCTAGAATTAAATACCCCAAGGAAAAGCACATAGAGGAACAGTTCATTGAGCAAACAAATAATGCCAATACATGTGGTGGAAAAACCATCATATGGATGTAATCTTTCAAGGGAGCACAACAAAGTCTAGCATAGCCAAAGAAGAAGAACATTAGGTTCACCTACAAATAAGACAACCATTTAATGAGACAATGCACATTGAAAAAGGAAAGGGCGTGCAAACAGGTGAAGAACCGATCATACCAAAAACATGGTTGAATGTGGACGTGGCACAACTCAAACTAGTAGTGAAACAAATGCTACAAATGAACATCTGTGGAGAAATTTCACTCCAATACACGCAGCGAAATTTAGAGAACATCTTCTAGAATCTGCCCTGTAAGACACATGCTTACTAAAACCTGATTCAGTCCCAAACCAGAGATCCAATGCTTTGAAACTTGGTCCACGCATAGTAGACACTTACAACTTTCTAACAAGCTATAGAACGCTCCATTTGGAGTTCATTTGACTAGGTAACCGACTGCACAAAGTTCGACTACCTATCATCTTAGGCTATGCAGAAAACTGAGGTTCACAAGAAATGCTCCCAATACCTACTGGAGAAAGATCTGATAGAGATATTTGAGATACAAAGAGTATGAGAGATAAGCTTTCCAATAAGATATCATATGCATTAATTGGATAAGTACATAGAGAGATATGACCTTCACAAGGTGGTTGTATAGTAAAGGTAGGCGGCTAGAATACCTTTGTGCTTTGTAGCATAGAAATGAGGTACCTTCTGATATCCATTGGTGAGAGAATGACCAGCATATGCTTCTACACCATCTCCTTATATCTCCACAAATTTTCATGTTCAAATGAGCTCTTTATATAGATCTATGGGCATGTGACTTTTCACCTACCCTTGCATCTTCTCTCACCTCTTGACCTTTCCTTTCTTATCCTTTGTCCTTCCATTTGCTTGGGTGACTTTTGGTGCTCCATGTTGGAGTTAGACGTCTGCGGAAGCACGCGAACAGCACAAGGAAGAGGAAGAAGCTTGGAGCACAACACACAAGACTGAATGTATTACTAGAGAATGTACAAAGATAAGTAGCCCATTAGAACAATAGGCATATATACAAGCCGGGGGAAAAAAACCTCCTAAAGAGGGAAAAAAGTGCCCCGGCGGTCCTAGAGTGTTCACACACATCACTACCTAAATATATCAAAAAATCCCCCCTGGGAGTGATGCGGTGAACAAGGAGCTGGCACTCATGTACAAGGAAGTGCCGAGCTATGTGGAAATCACTCCACAAAAGGAAGTAAGCCCAAAGCTTTGCGGAAAGCTTCAAACTTCTCCCTAGGCAGAGCCTTCGTGAAAAGGTCTGCAATGTTCTCCTGCGTGGGCACATATGCCAAGCTGATCTCCCCAGCAGAGAACCTCTCCCTGACATAGTGATAATGCACCTCAATGCGCTTAGTGCGAGCATGGAACACAGGGTTCTTCGCAACTGCCAATGCGCTCTGACTGTCAGTGAAGATGGTGGTGGCAGAAGACTGGCCAACACCCAAATCAGCCATAAGGCGTCTGAGCCACACACACTCAACAGTCGTTGTGAAAGCTGCCCTATACTCAGCCTCACAACTAGAAGTGGCCACAGTAGGCTGCTTCTTGCTCAACCAAGATATACATGAGCTACCAAGCATGAAGCAAAAACCACTGGTGGACACACGAGTGTCATAGCAACCAGCCCAATCTGAGTCAGAAAAAGCATGCAAATCTGGCGGTAGTGATCCCCCCTTGGGATAAAACAACCCAAGTAGCCGAGTACCACTCAAGTAGCGAAAGATGCGCTTAACCGCTTTCCAATGCGTGACTCCTGGGCAATGCATAAACCTGCTCATCTGTGAGACAGCAAACTGAATATCTGGCCGAGTAATGCATAAGTAAATCAAGCATCCAACAGCCTGCTGATAGAGAACAGCATCAAATGCATCTCCAGCATCATGAAGACTCAATCGTAAACCTGTCTCCATAGGAGTGGCAATAGGCTTACAGTCTTCAAGGCCAAAACGCTGCAATAATGTGTCAATATATTTCGTTTGACACAAAGCCATTCCACCATCAACTTGCATAAACTGAATGCCCAAATAGTGATGCAAATGCCCCAAATCAGACATCTCAAATGAGGCATGCAAATCAGCCTTGAAATCAGCAATATGCTTCTCAAGAGGACCAGTGAGCAGCATGTCGTCTACATAGACAACAATGATCAAAAGCACATCATTAGCACGCTTAACATATAAGGTGCTTTCAGTTGGACTGTTCTCAAAACCATGTGCAATCAGATAGGCATGTATTTTCTCATACCAAGCACGTGGTGCTTGCTTTAAACCATATAACGCCTTCTTTAACCTGCACACCTGGTTTTCATGCCCTTTCTGCACAAAGCCACGGGGCTGAAAAACATACACTTCTTCATGCAAGTCACCATTCAGAAATGCTGTTTTAATGTCCAACTGATGTACATTCCAACCATGATGGGCTGCAAGTGCACAAATGCTCCGAACAGTAGTCATACGGCATGTAGGTGCAAAGGTCTCATCAAAATCAATGCCTCTTTCCTGCGCATAACCCTTTGCAACAAGCCTAGCCTTATATCTGTCAACTGTACCATCAGGTTTACGCTTCAGCTTGTATACCCACTTAGTGCCAATGGCCTTCTTGCCAGGAGGCAAGTCACATAAAGACCATGTACCATTCTTCATTATAGCATCATATTCAGATTGCATAGCAGCCATCCAATTTTCTGAATTTTGTGCTTCATCAAAAGAAACAGGCTCATTCTCATCACAGAGACTAGATGCAGCCATAGCATAGCAATCTGATGCAAAGGAGGTACTATGAGAGCCTGAACGAGTACGATATGACAAAGGTGCATCTAATTTGCTGTCACGCAAAGTCTGCACCAGCCATTTTGGCATAGTTTTTGCCTGTTCAATATCAGCTCTCTCATCAACAAGTGCATCATGTAAATCTGCATCAGAAATGGCATGATCTGCATCATCATATGAAACCTGCAAAGGCTGAGAAGTTGCCTCATTAGGACCAGCGCTAGCCTGTCCACCTGTAAAAAGAGGCATCAAAGTATCATACATGTCTTTGGAGCTAACAGATGTCTCCTTAGTACATGAAAGCAATGGCGGAATAGCATCTTCCACAAAGACAACATCACGGCTAACCAGAATGCGTTTAGTCTGTGGATGATACAGACGATAGCCTTTACTTTCAGAACTGTACCCAACAAAAATACATTTTACTGCCTTATCATCCAATTTTCTGCGATGTTGTTCAGGCACTAATGCATATGCCAAACAACCAAAAACACGCAGATGAGCAACAGATGGCTTGCGGTCATGCCAAGCCTCATATGGAGTGATAGACTGCAACGCTTTCGTGGGACACCTGTTCAGTACATATTCTGCACACATGATAGCCTCAAGCCAGAAACTATGTGGTAAAGCCTGACTTTTGACCATGCACCTCGCCATCTCCATGAGTGACCTGTTCTTTCGTTCAGCAACTCCATTCTGTTGAGGTGTATACGGCACTATACACTGGTGTTTTATCCCACGTCCAGCCAGAAATGCATTAAAATCTGAAGACATATATTCCCCCCCCTCGATCAGAACGGAGGGTGCCCATTTTACATGCTGACAGATTTTCAGCCAAAACCAAAAACTGTTTGAAGCACATGAACACTTCGGACTTTGCTTTGAGTGGATATACCCATGCATGCCTGGAGAAATCATCAATGAAAGTCACGAAGTAAAGGTAATTTCCAAAAGAGGGTGTCTGCATAGGACCACAGACATCACTATGTACAAGCTGCAATTTCTGCATAGCCCGAACTGAACCATCTTTTGGAAAGGAAGAACGCTGCATTTTGCCCAAAATACAGCCTTCACAAACATGTTTTCCAGGTGCCTCAAGTTTGGGCAAAGAGGACACCATTTCAGATTTCTGCAGGCGTAACAAACTAGCAAAATTCAGATGACCAAAGCGTGCATGCCAAAGCTTTGCATCTGACATAGCCTGAGAATCATGAACTGCACATGCCGAATCATTCACAGATTTTTCATAGTCTATGAGCTTATATAGCCCACGACATAAAATGCCAGAAGCAATAATCACATCGCCATTTGAGAGATCATGGACTGTACACCTATCATCAACGAATTTCACAACCAAGCCAATCTTGGCTAATGCAGAAACTGATAACAGGTTCTTTTTGATCCCTGGCACAAATAAAGCATCTGACAAAGTGAAAGAACTACCATCAGCAGTAGTCAGAATGATCTTACCAACTCCCATAACAGGATAAGAGGAGTTATTGGCGCATGTGACAGTATTCCCTGTAGGGGCAGGCTCGAGTGAAGAGAAGAAACTGCGCTGCGAGGTAATATGTTTGGTTGCCCCACTGTCAAAGTACCAAACATCTGAGTCTACTGCAGACATGCACTGATCATGAGAAGATGGGTCAAAACTGCAAACAGTACTAAACGCCCATTCTTCTTCCTGCACAAGATTTGCAGACTCTGTTTTTGGTTTAGAGGCCTCTGCAACAACCATTCCAGCCTCTTTCTTCTTTGCCTCTTTAGCAGCCAGTTTTGGACAGTTCTTTATAATATGATCATTTCCTTTACAGTACTTGCAGAACAATTTCTGCTTTTCTGATTTCTTCTCATCTTTATCCTGGTTCTTCGATTGTGCAGCATTTGCAAATTTCTGCTTACTAGTAGAAGAGCTCCATTTTCCTTTGCCCTTCTGACTAGCCAGGAAAGCTTGATCTGCAACACGCATAATGGACCTGTTCTGCCTGGACTGATCTTCCTGCAACAGAACAGAGACTAATTCCTCAAATGACAAGGCATTCGGATTGCCTTTCATCATCAATCGAAGAGTAGAGGCAAAACTCTGATATGAATCAGGAAGGCCATTCAGAACGGTCTGCACAAGTGAGCTATCTGGTATAACCTCATCAGCAGAAATCAATTGTTCCTTCAGGTCTTTGATCTTTGTAAGAAAACTGTCCATCGAATCACCTTCATTCATGTGCTCACTCTCCAACTGTTTTCGGAGGTAAGCAACACGAGCCTCATTCCTAGCCTGGTACAAAGTGGTAAGTGTATCCCAAGCATCCTTTGCTGTTCTGCAAGAGCGAATGTGAGGAATAATGGCACATTTGACAGACAAAGCTATCAATGCATGTGCCTGGGCATCTCTGCCATCCCAACGAATCTGCTCTGCAGTAGGTGCAACAGAAACAGCAGCACGAATAGGAATCTGCGGAATATCATCTTCGACACCATCTTCATCAGCTCCAACACCTGTATTTGCAGTACCTGTCGTTACAGGTGTAACAGGACGTCTTTCAACACCCTGCACAATGTTCCACAATCCTTTTGCAACCAGTACATGTCGCATCATATAAGCCCATAATGGGTAGTTGGTACCATCCAACTTATCCTCAACAGCCAACATACGGAATACATCACTGCTTTCAGCCATGGCCGGTGACTAAAATACCTTGATGCAGAAAATTGACTGTATCTCAAAAAGTTGAACAGAACTGCCCAGACGAGTTCTGCTAGACCTGTACCAGACTTCGAGACGCTTAAACTGGCGAACAGAAACTGGTATATACCTTTGGCACAAAAGGACGAAATAGCCTGCACAAGCACTGCGATAGTGCGTTCGGAGGCCGAAACGAGCTCAGATCGCGATTTCGGCACCACAGAACGAAGCTGTTTTGATCTCGAAAACACCCTGAGTATGCTCACCAAATTTTGTGCGAATCTGAGACTGCAAACGGAGGAGTGTCGACGGCGCCCTGGAAGAATCAACGACCTGCTCTGATACCAATTGTTGGAGTTAGACGTCTGCGGAAGCACGCGAACAGCACAAGGAAGAGGAAGAAGCTTGGAGCACAACACACAAGACTGAATGTATTACTAGAGAATGTACAAAGATAAGTAGCCCATTAGGGCAATAGGCGTATATACAAGCCGGGGGAAAAAAACCTCCTAAAGAGGGAAAAAAGTGCCCCGGCGGTCCTAGAGTGTTCACACACATCACTACCTAAATATATCAACACTCCAAATCACTCCATATGGATAAGGCCACGAATTTGTTTGTGTATTCCATATATCTAAACATATTTTGGCTTTTATATAAACCATAAATACATTTGCCCTTTTTATTCAACACTCTACTCTAAGGTTATGAGTGTACCCTTTATGAGTGAAACAGAAACAAAGAGTTAATGAACTCTTTTTTTCTAAATCGACTGTTCAATATGACCAAATTCATGAATACGAACCTGATGAAGCTATGGTCACAACTAGAAAAATATGTTGATCAGCTCAAACAAGAACGGGACTCGCGACAACAATGGGAATAAAAAAACATGCATGATACCCAAGAATTAAGGAATAAATGGAAAGTCGTAAAGTCATAGGACTTAGAGCAATGCAAGGAGGATGCTGACCACATGGATATTCTAGGTGAGAGAAAGATGAAAACTGACAAAGAGCTTAACGAAGCAACATAACAACTCAAGGATAAAGATGCAATTATTGCAAAGATAACTACTCATTGGAAACGTGAACCAACATGAGGACACCTGTATACCCGAGCTCTCAAATGGCTACTCTGGGGAATGAGGTATGTGCTCCGTCTCCCGCCCATCGATAACTCGCCTATGCATATGGGAGAGGAGGCACCAAGTTCTGATCGAGATACACAGACTATTGCAAAAATGAGACAAAATGAGCGAGCCTTACTGGTGTCCCAGCTTAATGAACAATTTGAAGATACAATAATCAAAGTCATGAAAGAAGCAAAGATTAAGAGCAAAAATTTAGAACAAATTATAAAGCCATTCAATGTACTATACGGATTGCTCAAAGAAGAAACCAGATAATACATCAAACGAATGACGCAAAAATACCCATACCCACAATTAAACTTTAGAGTGGACACTTTCTTGTACACAGAGGAAGAATTCAATAAGGCTATAAAAATATGGAGATGCAAGTTTTTGAAAAATCCTTCTCTATGGGTGCAATGGGAAGATGTGCCATATTTACTACAGGTAAATCCATCTTTTTGCCCAATGCCACGATGGAGATCATGGACACAATTTTGGGAAGCACAATGTTAGGGAACAATCAATAATTAGTGGCTTAACTATCCTCTATTACCAAGTCCACCACATAATCATTTAGGATGTAAACAAAGACTTATAATAGGACCGTTGAAGCATCACCCTCACCAAAAGAGATGCAATGTTTATCAGTGGGTGCATGCATGGCAACCTAAATCAATACAATGACCCTGATGTATGAATATAAGGAATGACGAGAGGAGAATAGAAGCATAGGACTTAGGTTCGGATAAGGTTACGAATTCTCTAACAGTCCTAAAGGCTTCCTCAACCACTCGGTGCGTCTAGTGGAAAGAAGTTAACAAGCCAAAGATAATACATCCGGCCCTGATTTATGATCAGTTCCTTAACTCCTGGACAATAATTAAAGAAGTATACACTACCTCTGACTCTTTAAGGCCTCCACAGATATTGGTAGTGAACAACTACATATATGACATCAAGATAATTGTGAAATAAATCTAACATGACAAGAAGCAAATCTCGTCAAGGCATGAAAGAGAGAAAGAGGGGGAGAGTGTTGCAAAGGAAAGAAGCAAAGAAAGGCACGCACCATAAAATTTTTCAAATTTAGATGTAATTTTCTTCTTCAAACTTCTAAGAAAGACATCATGAGCGATGTAAATGCACTAGAGGAGTCCTCTAGATGCATAAATCCCAAATGTTGTAACATGATCCTTGTAACATACTAGGAATTTAGTGTTTTTCAATAAAAGTGCCAGTCTCTTGTGTGAAAGTACTATTTTTAGGGCACATGTATATAAGTCACTTGACGACTCTTTGTAAGAACTTTTTGCCATTGTGAGTAATTAATCTGAAATTTCGAATTTGTCTCCTCTCTACTGAATATCTTCTCCAAGAGCTTGAGTGTGTGATTCATGCCTAAAATGTGTGTTTAGAAGTGTTTTCTACCCCATGCCCTCTTGTTTTCATGACTATAATGCATGCGTGAAGCTTGGTGAGTCATGGAAATGAAGTCATGTTTCCTGAAAGTTCACTATTTTGCTCACAACTAAAAGTACATTTGGCAAATTTATTGAAAAATACAATCATTAGATGTGTCTCATTAAGAGCTTTGAAATGAACCTAGAATTGACCATATTCAGAGTCCGAAGCTGAGAGAAAAGTCCATTTTTTTGCTTACTGCTGTTACAAGTATTGCAACGTGCATTTTCAGAGGATTAAGGAGTTGGAGAGGTAGCTAAACTGAGTGACATGCATTATAGAGTTGTCACTTCACCTACCATCATGTGTGCACATGTCTTCATACACTTGATATGTCTAATTTCACGGATTGATAATTAAACATGTATTAATCCACCACTATATGTACTTGTGGGGCAATTGAGGTATAGTCTCACTTGACACAAGTCCCTAAGACTCTAGGAATTAGGTACACACTTAGGTATAGGTGTTGTATTAATGCAAAATGATCATCCCATTGCATTTGAAAGAAGGAAACTTAAACCTTGCGAAAAGAATTATAGTACATATGATAAGGGACTTTTAGTTGTTGTGCATGCTTCAAAAATTTGGAAATATTATCTTATGGGTTCTGAAGTTCTAATCAAAACAAACCAATAGGCTATTATGCATTTATTAAATCAACCATTTATTTTTGACAGACACATTAAATGGGCTTCATTCATACAAAATTTTCAACCTATGACTCAATATCAACGTGGCAAAACTAATATTGTAGTTGATGCCCTTAGTCGCTTCCCATCCCCACAAACAAATATTATTTCAGTCAATAATATTTCTGTGATTCATATTCATTCATTTCATGACATGATTCCTACTTATGCATCCGATTTGTCTTTTTCACAAACATGGAATTCTTTCAATAATTCTACAACATTTAGTGAGGATCACTACAGTTTTTATAATGGATTCTTGTATTTCCAACACAAGTTATGCATCACACAAGGTTTTAAAGAATTTGTTATGAAAAAGATGCATGAACCACCATATATGGGTCATAAGGGCATACAACAAATTATTTCTATGTGTAAAGAATTTTTCTCTTGGCAAAATATGGAAAAGTATATTGCACAACATGTTTCCCATTGCATTGTGTGTCAACATGTGAAACAACATCATGGTAAAATATTTGGATTATTAATGCCACTTCCCATACCTAATGGACCATGGGGGCAAATTTCTATGGATTTTATTACTGGTCTTCCCACAACTTCATCTCATAATGATATGATTTGAACACATGTTGATAGGTTTAGTAAACAAGCAAATTTCATTCCTTGTAAAAAGACTCTTTTTGCACCTCAAGATGCTAAGTTATTTACTAAATGTATTTTTCCACATCATTATTTTTCAAAAGTTATTCTTTGAGATTGAGATGTTCGTTTTTTTAATCACTTTTGGGTTGCATTATTTCAGAATTTAGGTTCCAAAATAGACTTTAGCTCTGCATTTCATCCTAAAAGTAATGGGCAAAGTGAAGCTACAAATAGTACTATTTTAGACTTATTACATTGTTATTCTTTAGATAATCCGAACAATTGGGATGAGAATATTCCTTTATTATAGGTTGCATATAATAACACAACACATACCACTATTGAACGTGCATCATATGAAATTGCTTATGGTAAAAAGCTTCCCACTTCCATGACTCTCACTCAAACTGATATACCTATGGGTGATTTCTACACTTCATAAGGTTCATGAGCACATTACGAAAAGTCAAGAATGTTACATGCATAATGTTAATAATAAACGATTGACTAAATAGATTAATGAAAATGACTTGGTATGGTTATGAATAATTACAAGACATTTGAAAAATATTTCACAACATCCGAAAGCTAAACTTGCACCATGTTATTATGGACTTTTCCTTATTATTCAAAAAATTAATGAGAATGATAGACATACCTTCTCATTGGAATATACATAATATAATTCTTTTCATATTGGTTTATTGAAATTTTTAAAGGAATTTTACCGCTCACTCCTATTTTAGATGATCCTCCATTACTTGAAGAGGATGCTAAAATTTTAGTTCCAGAGAAAATACTTGATTATGATGTTACTACTACACGCACAAGTAACCAATATCATAGATATTTAGTTAAATATAAAAATCACTCACTTGAAGAATCTCAATGGATTCATAAAACATCACTAACTCCACACAATGACCATTTGATTTTTGCATATCATTCACATTCACATTAAATTTCAGTTCTTCAATTCTATGCAATCGAAATTCTATTCAATTCTTCAAGAATCTTCTAATATCTATAAATTCTTCTATGAATTCAAGACTGACACTAAGTGAAACTCCAAAAAGAAAGAAATTCAAACTTTTAAGAAGGATATAGCAATCGAAAAATTGGTGAATGTGACATGAAATTAAGGGGAACCTCATACCATCACTAACACAACATGTCAAAGTGAAGCAATGGATAATCAAGTGATACTTCAATTCTTATAGCAAGATGTCACTCTACGTCAATGGAGGGAGATGATCTCTTGCTTTCATTAAGGATTTTTGGCCCAAGCAAGACAATTACTGATCAAAACATCATTTGTTACCTCATAGAGTTTGAATGCAACTGTAACTTGTTTCATCCTAATCTTGATGAAATGATTAGCAAATAATGAATTATTACATTCTCATTTGTTTTTGAGCCACACAATAGTGTACATAGCTCAAAGAATCTTGCAAATAAATTTTCTCTAAAGGAATTTGTGTTTTCCTACCTTGATAATGTCTCATAGGCCACGTTCTTGAAGTGTATTCTTAAACCTATGCAATCTTGGAGCTCTTGGAATCATTTGAAATTCAATTCAATTAAATGACTTTTTTTGAACAAAATTCTTTAGTCCTTGAAAAGATTCCTTTTTCTCTTCAAAGAATAGATTGCAAATTGTCTGAAGAAATATTCCCTTGTTTATTTAATGAAGGGTCTAAAATGCATATCAATGAAGACTGGGATAATGCTAAGATTGTGATTGAGAAATATGAAGTTGGGAACATTTCAATGTACAAAAGATTTGAAACAAAGCTTGAATTCATTTTTAAGGGCAAAGAGAAGGAGGAATCAATCCCAGATGCAACAAATTTCAACCCTACTATATCAAAAATATTAAAACAATTCAATGACTTGAAGCTAAATGTGCAACAAGGGATTGTATCCCTTTCATGCTTGCATCACACCTCAAGCTCAAGTGCAAAGATGGGTGGAGTGATGTTTTTTATCACTTTCGCTATAATTCTACTAGATTTCATGACGCTTTAAATTTTGTCTCCAAAAAAATAAAATTTATGTAGCAAACCCACATGAGAAGGCATTACCTAAATTTTTACAAAGAAAGATAAAGTATCTTTATGATCTTCTTCAAAAATAATGAATGTTGAGTTACAATCTTGTGACTACCTTATTTAGTCAAATGTATATGATTTATCTTCCTAACATCAATCTATGTCTTCAATTTATAATGAATGAATATGAGTTCAATTATACATTTTTTATTCTCTTGTATGGAATATTCTCTTGTATGGAATGATCCAATGGAAAGAATATCTACTATAACTTTTGTATGTGCTCAGAATCAATAAGAGGTTTTAGTAGAAAAGAGGTATCAATCAATGATTGAAAAAGATATTACAAAGCAAAGGAATACTAGAAGACAAGGTGCTATTGCGAATCAGATCTAAAAGGCCCTTTGAAGACAAAAATTGAGCCCATTATGGCTATATTTATGGAGGTTGAGACTTCACCTAAAGAGAAGAAGCAAAAGCAAACTTATGATCAGAAAAAAATGTTGGACATCTTCCAAGTACTAAAGAATTGGGTTATTTAGAGAAAATTTATTGTCTCTACCAATGAGCTACTTGAAATCTCTAGTAAAGAGTTCCAATAAGCAACCTCTTACCGCACCCTTTCCAACCAATTTATGTGTATGCTAAATAAGAGAGTAAATTGAGTGATTTATTCTACCAATTCTTGTACAAGACTGCTACAACGCATACTCTCTATCCCATTCATCATTCTGACTCTTCTCTTAATTCTTCTTCTCTTCCATCAAGTCATTACTTTAATAAGCATTGGACTCAGGATAAACCATGAGCTTTTGTGCATGTCAATTGGGTAAAGAAAACCATTTTGGCTTTGATAGATCATGGATATGAAATTGATCCAATGTCTAAAATGTTATGTGAAAAATTCAATGGCCTCTAGACTCTTATCTTGGGTGGAAGATTCCAGCTCCTAATCATACGAAAATTGAGATTTATGGGGCTTTTCCATGTGTTAGTATATGTATCAAGGATGAAGAAGATGTTCATCAAGATTTTATTCAGGCTCATTTAAGCCATCAATTGATTGGGGCAACCCTATACCACAAAAATGACTATGTTAGCAAATGATGGCCCAACTTATGCTCGCATTCAAATTCTATCGGAACCAAATTTCTATGTCTATGTAGACCAAGTTTCTCTCCACCCTAAGCCTATATTTTGATAGAAAGATGAGCAAGATTTTTTAGGAAAGGCCGCATGACTTGAGATTATGTTGATCACAAATTTTCTAAGATATTGCAAGAGGGTGTCTTCTTCTCTAGCTTCATTAAACTTTCTCTTGATTGCTCTTTTCAATTTTGACTTCTACCTAATTTAAATATGTGAAGAAAATTACATGTTTAGAACGTTCAAAAGAACTTTATGGGATGTGATGTAATGACAACTGATGAATCCATTACACGGATAGTTGAAGAAGTGTCTTTTGTAGACACAATGAAGGAATTAGAAATTGATTTTTCCAAAAATATTTCATCAATTGTAAAAGTCAACTCTCTTTCATGATGTATGAGAATATTGTAGAAATTATGGATCATTTTGCAGGCCAAGATGTTTCTATAAAAACAAAATACAAGATTTTCGCAAAAAAAAGGTCACAACAATTGTCGCTCTATTATCTAAAGAAAACTACAACATCATGACAGAAGCCAACAAGCAACCATCGCTACAAGATGCACAGAAAATTGATCACACTTTCAACAAGGATACCCTTAGCCACATTATTATTGAGAAAGATGATTTTTTTACTACATTTAAAAGATACCTTTTTTGGAGATGCTTCATGGATGGTAACACATTTTCATTTGAAACACATAAAATAGGTTGGGTTTATCCCTTTGTTGTATCCCCTATGATCATTTCTATTTTTCCTCATACTCCTTGGAACTTTCTCCCAATTTTTGTACCAAAGGCACATTTGCTAAGCAGATTGATTTATTACATGAGTTTATTTCAATGGGCATTATGGGGCTTCTTATGTAGAATATTTCAATCATCACTTTAATAATCTTTCAATCATCAGTTTAATATGCGATCTACTTAATTAATGCTATTTAGAAGAATAAATATGTATGTTCATCTCTTACTAAAGTTACATGATTCCTTGGTGCATTTGTGTTTTAAATATTAGGGATCATACACATCACCCATATAATTGAGCCTTTATACTAGCTACTTGAAAAAATACATGTTTTTTAGAAGGAAGAACACACAAAAGCTATTCGTAAATTAAAGCACTCATTGCTTCATGCACTTAATACTCAGGAAAGCATCTATGGAAATGACATCTATTAACATGACCCCTACTATAATCAAGTGGGCTATAGATCAAGAAGGAAAAGATGAATTCTGATATGAAACTAGATTATGACATTTTCTGGGAAAAAAGCATCTCAAAATGATTAACTCTTCAAAAAATCATAGAACACAAAGTTTGCAAATACCTCTTGGAAGATCACCTCAACGTAGAGACTATCTTTAGAGAAAGCCAGATAACATATAATTTCATGTGGTGTCAAAAGTATGTTTGACCTCGGCTAGAATGGATGAAGGAAAGCTTGAGTGACCTTGGGCAGAGATGTCTAAGGAGTGTATATGAACTATGGAGCAAGACGATGGAGGTATGATTATGGTATGCAACATATACTCTTTAATGAACTAGACACAAAAACGCAGAACTTAAACAACTCTTGTAGGACGCACTCTTGACACCTCAATGATAAATTGCACAAATGAGAGCTTTATTCTTTCTGATGTTATAATTTGGTTCATTTCCAAGTCACAATCCTATAAAAATGGATAAAACATGTGTAGAATAAGATTATGCTCTTTATTTTGACCGCATAGACGAGTCCATGAACATGAAAAAACCCTAACACACTAAGAGTTCTCAGTAGCTTCAATAAAACACCTACTCTAACTTCTTACATATCCATGAAGACAACATCATGTCTTGGTTGCTCCTAGAGGTTCGAATCGTGTGTGCTCTCCCTATGGAAAGGATGGAACAAGATGAAACCCTTATGCACCATAATGATTGGAAGTTACACATCCATGAAGACAACTTCATATCTTGGTTGCTCCTAAAGATGAAACCCTTATGCACCATGAGTAATGATTGGAAGTTACACATCCATGAAGACAACATCATATCTTGGTTGCTCCTAAAGGTTCGAATCGTGTGTGCTCTCCTTCATGCACCATGAGTAGTGATTGGAAAGGATGGAACAAGATGAAACCCTTATGCACCATGAGTAGTGATTGGAAGTTAGTTGTTGGCATCACATAAGATGACTCTCTTTCGTTCTCGATTGCAGATATCTCAAGATTAGAATTTGTGGACCTCCAAAGAGCTAAAAGTCTTTGGAACAAAGGTTTTCCTATGTGGACTAGTGCCATTTATGACATAGAATCATTCAGTGTGATGACTCAAAGACCCACCATCCTTGGCCAAGAACTTCTCCCTTCCCCGTCTCCCCACTTGGAAGGTATAAGGTGGCAAATTGCCAACAAAACGCAAAATACTCCAAGAATCAAAATGAATTTGGACTTTCATCAAGAGCTAAACAAAAAGTAGTCTTGAATCGTTCTTCGATTAGATGGGAATTTAAGTAAAGAGCCTTTGGCACACACTTATCAAGAACAAGAAAGTAGTCCCCATGTGGAAAATTCTCCACAAGGGGATATGGAATAAAACCAAAGCGAGTAAATTTTACAATGCTCCCCCATGGTGCAAGCAATGCTCTAGTGGTAGGGAGACTTGAATCACTTTTTCTTTTCACGTCCTAAGAACTTCGTGACTTAGAAGTTCCTCAACAAGCTCATTTTGTTGGCTTATTAAGTTAATTCGAAGCAAGCTCTTCTTGATGAGGCTATCCATTGCTCATCTTCTCTATGGAATACCATTAAGAGTGAAGCACTGTGAAAGATTTGTAAGGAAAGATGTGGGATTCAACAAACCTCCCAAAGAGTGGATGATTGTGAAATCCATTATTTTCCTAGGAAGAAGGATCCATGGTTGTAGAAACCCCCCCTTTAGGCACCACAAAGGTGTTCATTTTAGGAAACAACAAGTTGAAAAATAAATGAGTCCCCCACGAAAGGGACAAAGTTGTTATTACGATTTTTTTGTAGTTCTCTCTAATTTTATTGTATTTTTTTCATTGTTTATAATTCAAATCATGCTCTAGAAGAAGAAAAAACAAACAACAGTACCTATTATAGCTACCTTTAAGATGACTTGGACCAAAGATCAATTTCTAGTAAATTTACTACTTGAATGAAGGTAGCTATATGGAAAATCAGGTATGATTAATGACCTGAAAGCTAATAAAAAACAAAATATGATTTTTAATTCTCAACATGTATCTATGAGACTCAAGAAATGATAAGCAAGAGATGGTTGAACCACACCCTAAGAGGGGGATTAGGAAGTAATCCTCAACCATGGCTTTTATGGTCAAGTGGTTAGCTCATCATACTCTAGAGGATGTAAGTTTGAATCCATGATACAACAATAAGAATACCATAGAATAATAGGTAGGATATGTTTTAACCAAAACCTAAGAGGGAGGATTAGAGAGTAGTCTTCAAGCATGAGAGTTATCCTCAACCATGACTTTTGAGGGCAAGTGATCAACCCATCAATCTCCTAGCTAACAAGTCACAAGTTCAACTCCCCTTGGATACAACAACACTAGTATCTGAAACGGTGTAAAAAAGTGCTTGACAATTTAAAAATTTGCCCAACGAAGATTGGAGTGTATCTTTGAATCCATAGATTGGATTAAATGTGTAACGTACAAGTAAAGTATGTCCATGAAGATGAAACGGACAGATTAGAGGCACCTTTTTATAGTAAATATAATGCTTAAAAGAGTACACATGTCAATCTAAACAAGTAATTAAATAAAACAAAAAATCTAGAAAAGATTCCATGACTATTTTGTTAAATATACTCAATACGCCAGCCTAAAGTGACCAAAAATGGTCCATGGTGCTCTAAGTTGTGCAGCCCCCATTATGAGGGGAAGGGACCATCGGGTTGATATTCAAGGTGAAAATAAAGACCTTGTGGTGCCATGCACTTTCCCCATAGAATCTTACATGGGGGGAGTGCAAAAGGGGTCTTGCCCCCTTCTATGGGATCTGAAGAGCAACCCCCACCTGTAGGGCTGAGATGGTAGGATTTTTAGACATGGAGATATTATCGGGTTCTATATTCTGCAAATTATTTTGTCTCTCTCGACTACATTTATCTATATCGACTCCCACTATAAAAGCTATATAAGCATTGCCCATGTGTAACTCTACATAGCATTTGTGCACTAGTAGGACCTTCATCTAGAGCCTATCTAGATCACCATCTAAGATCCACATTGGCAACACAAGGGTAATTAGATCCATCTTTGTAGCTACATTACTCTTGCAAGCTTGATATTTTGAGTCCTCTATCTCTGAGTTTGCCTTTTTGTCTGCCTTCTTTTTATCAACTCTATCTACTAATCCATTCTCTTGTGCTATTATTTCTTACATGGTATCAAAGCTCAAGAGCCTCTGAGTGGTCAAGGCACAGAAACACAGAGGTTTCAGTGGCTTCCTCGACAAAAAAGAGAGGATGTTAAACAATGCATCATTATCTAAAATTGAGAATCATGGGTTCGTCGATACTTTCAGATTGTATATTTTGCCGACTATTGTCTCTCTTGACTATAATAATGGGTTCGTCGATACTTTCAGATTGTATATTTTGCCGACTATTGTCTCTCTTGACTACATTATTATGAAGTTCCTAGAAATGGTGATTTGATGTAAAGTAAGACCACTCGCTCATCTCGAAGTACTTGCACTTTGTATATTTGCCGACTATTGTCTCTCTTGACTACATTATCATGAAGTTCCTAGAAATGGTGATTTGATGAAAAGTCAGACCACTCGCTCATCTCGAAGTATTTTCACTAAAACATATGAGAGTCCATCTTAAGTGAAGTGAGATTAACCACATACGAGTAACACTCGGAATGTACAATCTAAATGACATTAAGATGCTTACTTTATCATCTAACTGAACTTCCCTTAAAGAGCATAGAATGGCATAGATTGGTTAAGGGAAACCGTCGACTATCAAAGCTTTTCCACGTGAAATAATAACGTACATGGAGTAACACTGATATTCATAAATAAATTCGCATCTCAAAATGATGAACTCCTCAAAAAATCAAAGAACACAAAGTTTGCAAATGCCTCTTGGAAGATCACATCAGCATAGAGACTGTCTTTAGAGAAAGCTAGATAACATATAATTTCATGTGGTGTCAAAAGCTTGAGTGACCTTGGGCAAAGATGTGTAAGACGATGGAGCTATGCAACATATGATATTCTTTAATGAACTAGACACAAAAGCGCGCAACTTAAACAGCTCTTGTAAGACGCACTGTTGACACCTCGATGATAAATTGCGAAAATGAGAGCTTTATTCTTTCTGATGTTATACTTCGCTTCATTCCCAAGGTAAAATCCTATAAAAATGAATTAAAGATGTGTAGAATAAGATTACGCTCCTTATTTTTACGGCATAGACAAGTCCACGAACATGAAAAAACCCTCACACACAGAGTTCTCAGTGGCTTCCATAAAACATCTACTCTAACTCTTACACATCCATGAAGACAACATCATATCCTGGTTGCTCTTAAAGGTTAGAATCTTGTGTGCTCCCTATGGAAAGGATGGAACAAGATGAAACGAGAAGTGGTCTTGCATTGGTCCTCGATTAGATTGAAATTTAAGTTAAGGGCTTCTGGCACATCAAGAACAAGAAAGTAGTCCCCATGTGGAAAATTCTCCACGAGAGGATATGGAATAATATGAAAGTGAGTAAATTTTAAGATGCTTCCCCATGGTGCAAGCAATGCTCTAGTAATAGGGAGACTTGAATCACTTTTTCGTTTCATGTCCTAAGAGCATCTTGAATTGAAAGTGTCTCAACAAGCTCATTTTGTTGGCTCATCAAGTTAATTGGAAACAAGTTCTTCTTGGTGAAGCTATTCGTTCCTCATCTTCTCTATGGAATATCATTAAGAGTGAAGCCCTATGAAATATTTCGAAGGAAAGATATAAATCAACTTTAACAAGCCTTCCAAAGAGTGGATGATTGAGAAATCTTTTATTTTTCTAGGAAGAAGGACCCATGGTTGTAGAAACTCCCCTTTAGGCACCACAAAGGTGTTTATTTTAGGAAACAAGTTGAAAAATAAATGAGTCCCCCACGAACGGGACAAAGTTGTTATATAAGATTTTTTTTTTTTTTGCAATTCTTTCTAATTCTCTGGTGTTTTTTTCATTTTTTACAATTACATCATGCTTTGGAAGATAAGAAATAAGCAACAGTATCTACTGTAGCTACCTTTAAGATGACATTGGAACAAAGATCAATATCTAGTAAATTTCCTACGTGAATGAAGTAGCTATATCGAAATGAGGTATGATTAAAGACCTCGATAAAAAATAAAAAATAAAAACCCAATTTTTAATTCTCAACAAGCATCTATTGGACTCAAGAAATGATAGGCAGGAGATGGTTGAACCACACCGTAAGAGGGAGGAGTAGGAAGTAATCCTTAACCATGGATTTTGGGGTCAAGTGTTTAGTCGACCATACTCCTAGAGGTTGTAACTTTGAATCCCATGTGGATACAACAATTAGAATATCATAGAACAATAGGCAAGATATGTTTTAACGAAAACCTAAGAGAGAGGGTTAAAGAGTATAATAGTCACGATATGTTGTAACCATGTCATTTGGGTCTTTGGCTCAAGGGTATGCCTATAGTTGTTTATAGTTGCATTTTCAAAGATAAATATTTTCTAAGGGGAGAGGAATATTATAATTGATTCAAATGGATCTCAAATTGGACACTATTTGATCGATCTCATGTAAGCCCAAAGTCTTGAAATTGGACTTAAGTACAAGTTCTTGAGCTCTCAAATCCCACTCATGTGGTGGCCTAGTGTTTAAATTGTTGGAGCATCTAATGATAGGCCACGGGTTTAAATCTTGCCCAAAAGTAGAGAGAGAAGAGTATATTTGACTTAAACCCAAGTCTAAGTTTTTAGAAGGTTCTAATTCTAATTACCTCAAACACTTGGAGCACATGTAGTTACATGAGTGACATTTGAATGAATAGTATCAATCTTTTAGAGTAAAAAACCTCTGAAAAGATCTATATATAAAGACATAATATTGAGAGGAGATTCATCTCTTGTAGGTGATCGTCATTATCCCTCTTCCTTTTCACATGTATATGTATATGTGCCTTCACGCATAAATGTATTTGTTTGTTTGTGAACGAGTACACACATGTATATGCATGTCTATGTGAGAATGTATAGGAGTAACTTCTGATGCATTAGTGTTCATGTCCGCAAATTTATACTTATGCGTACATGTATATGTTCGAATGTGGTCCACACGTAAAGCTTTTGGACGAGTAAGTACATGCGTACGCATTTGTAGTTATATCTATGCATATGAACGTTTGTAGCTAAACATGTGCACCAGTGTTTGCATGATTATGCATGCATTCATGCATATATATGTACACGTCTAGGCAGAGGGTTACTATGACTATCAATGTATGCATATGCATTTATGCAGAGGGTTAGTATGACTATCAATGTATGCATATGCATATCCACACGTATAATATTTGTGTGCAACAGATAATATTCTTTAATGAACTAGACACAAAAGCGAAGAACTTAAACGACTCTTGTAAGACGCATTGTTGACACCACGATGATAAATTGCTAAAATGAGGGCTTTATTATTTCTGATGTTATACTTCGCTTCATTCCCAAGTTACAATCCTATAAAAATGGATTAAAGATGTGTAGAATAAGATTATGCTCTTTATTTTGACCGCATGGACGAGTCCATGAACATGAAAAAACCCTCACACACTAAAAGTTCTCAGTAACTTCGGTAAAACACCTACTCTAACTCTTACACATCCATGAAGACATCATATCCTAATTGCTCCTAAAGGTTCGAATCTTGTGTGTTCCCTATGGAAAGGACGAAACAAGATGCCCTTATGCACTATGAGTAATGATTGGAAGTTAGTTGTTGGCATCACATAATATGACACTATTTCATTCTTGGTTGCAGATACCTCAATATTGGAATTCGTGGACCTCCAAAGAGCTAAAAGTCTTTGGAACAAAGGTTTTCCTATGCGGACTAGTGCCTTTATGACATAGAATCATTGAGCCAAGAGCTCCTCCCTTCCCTGCCTCGCGGCTTGGAAGGTCTAAGGTGGAAAAATCCCAACAAAATGGAAGATACTCCAAGAATCAAAAGAAATTTGCACTTCCATCAAGCGCTAAACAAAAAGTGTTCTTGAACTAGCCTTTGATTGGATGGGAATTTAAGTTAAGGGCCTTTGGCACACACTTGTCGAGAAGAAGAAAGTGGTCCCCATGTGGAAACTCCACAAGGGGATATTGAATAATATCAGAGCGAGTAAATTTTACGATGCTCCCCCATGGTGCAAGCAATGCTCTACTGGTAGGGAGAGTTAAATCACTTCTTCTTTTCATGTCCTAAGAGCATCTTGACTTGGAAGTAGTCCCCATGTGGAAAATTCTCCACAAGGGGATATGTTATAATATCAAAGCGGGTAAATTTTATGATTCTTCTCCATGGTGCAAGCAATGCTCTACTCGTAGGGAGACTTGAATCACTTTTTGTTTTCATGTCCTAAGAGCATCTTGACTTGGACGTGCCTCAACAAGCTAATTTTGTTGGCTCGTCAAGTTAATTGGAAGCAAGCTCTTCTTGACGAAGCTACCCATTGCTCATCTACTCTGTGGAAAATCATTAAGAGTGAAGCATTGTGAAAGATTTGTAAGGAAAGATGTGGGAGGCACTAGTCCCTTATTTTTCTAGGAGAAAGGAATCATGTTTGTAGAAACCCCCCCCCCCCTTTAGGCACCACAAAGGTGTTCATTTTCGGTAATAAGAAGTTAAAAAATAAATGAGTACCCCATGAAGGGGAAAAAGTTGTTATTAAGATTTTTTTGTAATTCTCTCTAATTCTCTAGTATTTTTTATTGTTTTTAATTTAAATCATGCTTTGTAAGAAAAAAAACAAACAACAATATCTACTATAGCTACCTTTAAGATGACATTGGACCAAAAATCAATATCTACTAAATTTACTACTTGAATGAAGGTAGCTATATGGAAAATGAAGTATGATTAAAGACCTCAAAGAAAAATAAAAAACAAAACACAATTTTTAACTCCCAACAAGTATCTATTAGACTCAAGAAATGATAGGCAAGAGATGGTTGAGCCACACCCTAAGAGGGAGGATTAGGAAGTCATCCTCAACGATAGCTTTTGGGGTCAAGTGGTGAGCCCACCATACTCCTAGAGGTTGCAACTTTGAATCCCATGTGGATAAAACAATTAGAAAGTCATAGAATAATAGGCATGATATGTTTTAACCAAAACCTATGAGGGAGGATTAGAGAGTAATCCACAACCATGACTTTTGGGGTATGTGATCAACCCATCAAACTCCCAGCCAACAAGTCACAAGTTCAACTCCCCTTGGATACAACAATTGATATCAACGCCTTACAAGTAAGCTCGGGCAAGGTGGATGGATTACAATGGGCTTGTGGGCAAACAGTGACCTTCAAAAAAACACTTGGGCACTCTAGTATCTAAAAAAGGTACAAAAAAGTGCTTGACAATTTAAGAAATTTTCCCAACAAAGATTGGAGTGTATCTTCCAATCCATAGATTGGATTAAATGTATAACATACAAGTAAAGAATATCCATGAAGATGAAAACGATAGATTAGAGGCACCTTTTTGTAGTAGATATGATGCTTAAAAGATTATATCAATCTAAACAAGTAATTAAATTTAAAAAAAAATCAAGAAAAGATCCACAACTATTTTGTTAGATATACTCAATACTCCACCCTAAAGTGACCAAATGAATCATGGTGCTCTAACTCTAAGTTGTAAGGGCCCCGTTATGAGGAGAAGCAATTTTGAGAGCCTGAACATTTGTGGAACCCTAACTTCCAAGTTAGATGAGGTCTATCTGTGACAATTGATGGTATTAGATGACAATTGTGAGCCTAGCCATTAGGTTAGGTAGAGCATAAACTTAGAGGCCATGGAGTTGACATTCAAGGTGAAAATAAAGACCTTGTGGCATCACACACTTTCCCCATAGAACCTTCATGGGGGGAGTGCACAGGGGGGCTTGCCCCTTCTATGGGGTCCAAAGGGCCTATCCCCCCACCCGTAGGGCCGAGATGGTAGGATTTTTAGACATGGAGATATTATCCGATTGTATATTTTGCAGTCTATTTTGTCTCTCTTGACTACATTTATCTATATTGACTCCCACTGTAAAAGCTATATAAGCATGGCCCATGTGTAGCTCTACATAACATTGTGCACTAGTAGGCAGTGATCAAAACATTACATGATTTCATTATGATAAAAAGGGATAAATGTTTCAACATTCCCATGGCTGCCATCATAAACTATACTGTTTTTATTGAGATTAGGCATGGTTCACGGATTATGTAAGGGCATCCAAATTTCAAGAATCCTATGAACTCAACAACTTCACGAAATAAGAAGGCTAACATAATCTTGAGCGACGTCCGAATCATATAGAGGAAACAAAACTTGCACTTGAGCACTAATACATTCTTGTAATGTTTGCGTGCATATAACGTCATATTTCCCTTATTCTAAAATGCATACATAGGACCAGTGCATTCACTTGCTCTTTCCCATAGCGCTTAGACTAATTTGTTCTCTCTTTCTCTACATCATGAATTCATTTGTGTTGTTGAAATTTAGGTTATTTATTGCGTGGACATTGGAACTAAACTGGCACGAGACCTCTCAGAGATCCGGTGGGGACATGTACAAAATTTAAAGACAGAAAACACAATGAGCCAATCACCCATAAAAAGTGCTTCGGATGTCCACAATTTTGGAAGTACAGCCGGCCATCATTCCTGCATGGCAGCTCATGTTTCCTTGAAATCTTTACGATCCTTTCATGCTAAAAATCACACATTGCCTTTCATGAGAGCCTCAATAGGTGGTAAAAATATATCACATGTTTCATCCATTTGCTACAACCTAACGCATAGCATTACTTGCTTTTCCTTTACACACATACACACATTTCAGCTGCTCTTTCTCCAAACACAGTGCACAATTGATGCTAATCCTCTCTTTCTCGTCATGCTAACTATGGCACATAAACCCTTAAGTTTTTCAGATTCCGAGCGTCACACATCCTTGTCGTATGCGTCTCTTCGAACATATTCAGGTCTCCTAATAAAGTTTAGCATCAATTGATCTTCTAAATGAGAATGTAATAGCTCCACATGCTCTAATAGAACGTGACTTCACAGCTCAGAGGAGAACACACAATGAAAAAGCATGATACTACACAAATAGCTAGCACACACAGGTAATCATTTTCTTTTTTCCGCGGTAGCGCGTGCATGCATAGACCATTAATCAACTTGTTCAAAGGTCTGCATTTAAACCATAGCAGATCTGACCAATCTATGGAGATATACAGCCGCATCAAATAGACTTAGTTCCGAGATTAAAGAAAACACAAGTTCTTTAATTCATGGATAAGTGCCGCTGTTCTAGTCTTCAAGAGCCTGATCTGTGCTTTTCTAAAAGAAATCATACATGCCTCACGTTTGTTTTATTAAGCAAATATATATATGATATGTATACTATTTTCATATAAGTTTTCTTATTTCTTTCATTCTATTTGAGTTCGTAAGCACATTTTTTACATGTTCACAACACATCTTCACGGAAATACTAACATTCACACATCACACATGTATATGTACTTACATACATTAATGCACACAAATCACAACACACATACACATCACATATATAATGCACATAAATATAAATAATTACTCACATGTATTCATTCGTACTTAATTGGACTTGTATACATTCTTACACATGCTCAATGATTATGGAGATTGTAATCAATGGGTCATATTAGATACACATGATAACATGCAAGTCAACCCATCATGAACATATATAAATGAGACATATCAAGCATCATCATGTAATGAAAAAGTCTCTCAAGGATAGAGTTCGCCAAATAACATTATATTGACAAAATTCTTCCTCCGCATCATGAACATACATAAGTCAGACATATCAAGCACCATCATGTAATGAAAAAGTATCTCAAGGACAAAGTTCACCAAATAATATTTTAGTGATAAAATTCTTTCTTCCCCAATGCCGTTTGACAAAAACATAGTTTCTCTTGATGAATCCATGCTCTCCCTTCTAATTGCTCTAGACGATCAACATATAACCTCATTTTAATTGATTCACACTTACCTTATCCTTGATGATAAATGATGCTTCCTATTTGATTCCACGAGTGGACTCTATATCACAAAGACAATGTTTATTTATAAAGATTGCCATTGTAAAATCTATATAAGCATGGCCCATGTATAGCTATACATAGCATTGCACACTAGTAAGCCTTTCATCTAGAGTCTATTTCTTGCTCAGATCATGCACGTGCACGTATGTGGAGAATAATACAGGAAAAAAATCTTACTAAAGCATAAACAAAATAAAAAGACACGAGAATTGACACCAAATTAAGTACAATCTCCCCACACATACTCTGGTGGACAAGTCTTCCTACTTTCTAATGTAATGGGATGATTATTTTGCAATAATAGAACACCTATGTCTAAACCATTAGCATCGGTAATTACATGGAAAGGTTGTGCAAAATCTCGTAATTGCAAAATGGGTGCATGAGAAAGTGCATGTTTGAGTTCTTAAAAAGATTATTGTTGTGCTAATCCCCATGCAAATTTCAACTTTTCTTCAATAGTAATGTGAGTGGAAGTGCTCTATATTATGATCAAGAAATCCCCTATAAGGTGGTGGTTTAGAAGAGAAATCAACCAATCTCCATAAAACAATCCTTATAGAAATCCATAAATGATTTATGTGCAATAGGAATTGTATGTGCGTAATCAACTATGTTATTGATGAAAACAATACATGAGTTGTAGCCTTTCCTAAATGCATATTTTTTTTCTTTCCAATTTTACTTTTTTTTATTATTTATATTCTTCCATTTTCTTTCTCTTTTTTATTTTAATTATTTTTTTATTTCATATTTATTTTCATCTTTATTTTTCTACTTTTTATTTTATTTTCTTTCTTATTTAGTTTTTGTATTGTCTATTGTGTTCATTAATTTCAAATAACTAACTCTAAAAATTACCATAAATGAAATACTCTCTCTCTCTCTTCCATACCTCTCTCTTCCATACCTATAAAAAAGCATAAAAAGTAACAAGCAAGCACACAAATTATATAGACGCATAGAGGCATGCACGCGCGCACACTTACTCAAATGAACACACACAGAACACACTTAATTCATGCATATTATACACACATTTAGATAGCATAACGAACACACGACTCAGTCACTCACGTAATTACATACATAAATACACATCATAGTCACTCACCACAAAGGTACTCATATAAACCATCACTCATACACATTCATACGCAACCACGTCACAGTCATACAATCACGCATTAAAAACATTGGCATACTTGCGCTCCTTCACATCAACGCCTAAGCACACATACATGCATACACACACGACATCCATACACTCTTCAAACACATACACATAGTCATACACACCAACACATACACATAGTCATACACACCAACACATACACATAGTCATACACACCGCATATACACATACAAAACCCTAGTCACACACGTATACATAACACGTTCTCGTTGGCACATAGCACATAGGCATTTTCACATCACATACCCACATACATTTGGCCACACAAGCACACATTCAATAATCACACAGGTACATACCCATAAACATGTATGAGCACGCAAACACACACTTGCAAACATAGTCGCACACGTACCTCGTACATACATGTCCTTAATCATGCACACTCAAGTTTAAGTGGCGTTGGGCAAAGATATCTAGAAAGTCTATATGAACTATGGAGCATTGGGATGGAGATATGGTTATGATATGCAACATATAATATTCGTTCATGAACCAGGCACAAAAGCGCAAAACCTTAAGCACACATACATGCATGCGCACACGACATTCATACACTCTTCAAACACATGCACAGTCATACACACCGCATATACACATACAAAACCCTAGACACACACATATACACAACACGTTCTCGTTGGCACATAGCACATAGGCATTTTCACATCACATACCCACATACATTTGGTCACACAAACACACCTTCAATAATCACACAGGTACATACCCATAAACATGTATGAACACACAAACACACACTTACATACATACAGCCGGTGCGTACCTCGTACATACATGTCCTTAATCATGCGCACTCAAATTTAAGTGGCGTTGGGCAAAGATATCTAGAAAGCCTATATGACCTATGGAGCATTGGGATGGAGATATGGTTATGATATGCAACATATAATATTCGTTCATGAACCAGGCACAAAAGCGCAAAACCTAAATACCTCGTACATACATGTACTTAATCATGCACACTCAAGTTTAAGTGGCGTTGGGCAAAGATATCTTGAAAGTCTATATGACCTATGGAGCATTGGGATGGAGATATGGTTATGATATGCAACATATAATATTCGTTCATGAACCAGACACAAAAGCGCAAAACGTACTCTTGTACCACGTATTGTTGAAACCTCAATTATAAATTGTGAAAACGAGAGTTTCATGCATTTTAGTGCTATGCTTTGATTCATTCCCAAGGTAAAATCCTCAAACAATGGAGTAAATATGCGTAGGATGAGACTACGCTCTATATTCTCACCGCATAGACGAGTCCATGAAGACGAAAAACCCCTTTCACACTATGAGATCTCAGTATCTTCGATAAAACACCTAATCTAACTCTTGCATATCGATGTCGACAACTACTAAAGCTACCGTTTAAGATGACATTGGACCAACCGTCAATTTCTAGAAAATCTACCGTTTGAAGAAGGCTACGTAATTGGAAAATAAAGTACTAAAGCTACCGTTTAAAATAACATTGGACCAACCATCAATTTCTAAAAACTCTACTGTTTGAAGAAGGCTAGTTAATTGGAAAATAAAGTACTATTAAAGACACTGAAGGACAATAAACTTCACCATGATTTTAAACGCCCCAAGCATCCTCTCTCAAAGTTCGCAGAATTAAATGCGAAGATCCCATTCATGTTTCATGGACTGCCAAAAAACAAATAACACAAAAACATGAGCTAATAACGAATTTTTACAACCTTCAACAATATGCGTGCTTTCTGACAGGATTTTACATCAAAAAAAGCTAAACGACTATGCAATATAATGTTAAACAGAAACTAATAATCCATGTAAATGATGAACTAAGCATGGAAGTATGACATCTCTAGCATATGTTTTCAACAAGGCAAGAAAGGTGGCATACACTTTAGGCAACCAGATGATGAAATTAGAGAATACTAAGATGAAAACGTACAATTTATGCGAGGAATTCTCTTTTTTACCTTTCTTTTCACAAAGAAAGTAGCATCTCTTCATCCATCTCCTTGAACAACGTGGATCATTAAATGTTTGAAAAAGGGGATAATTTTTTAGTTTTAGATTCTTTTACCTGACAAAGTCCTTTGAATAGGAAAATCCTTGCGAGATTGGTCATCTTTACCATTGAATTTGATGACGTTACCAATATAGTTTCCATTCTGCCACACTAAGCCTTTTGGATGGGGCTCATACACATAGTGGATCCTTAAATCTTTAATCCTTATAAGCATAGATTAATACTCCATTTCCAACTTGAGACTTCTATGATTGTGCTTTTGTCTAATCCACTATCTTTTCTATCTTTTGGTTACACGAAAGCCTCCTAGCTGAATACACACCATTTCCTTTTGGATGACACGTTCCATCGATTCCAAATCAAATGAGGAAATTCACCCATTTCCGATCAAAATTGTGAAAGGAGTTGGAGTTCAAATTCAAATTGCTTCAAACTTCAGAGGTCACAATGTTAAAACCCTTGGGGGAAACTTTGATGAGAAAATAAAGAGCACACAGATCATGCTTCTTTGACTTTGGATAGCCTAGTATGAGATAATGATCACCACTCAATATTAATTGAGCCCAAGAAACTCAACTTACCCAAGCCGTCATTGATAGCTTTGACTGCAAGCTTGTCTGCAATGGTTCCCGTATTAAAAATACCTAATGCACCACCGTTGAGGTAGCAATAACTCTTTTGGGCCAAAAGATGGGAGTCCAACAGAGTAGCCATTTCCAATCACACTCAAGAGTGGGCCTATGATGGGAATCCAGAGTAGTTTTTTATGATGCCAACTACCTGTTTCCAATCAAAGCTCAAGAGTGCAACTTCTAATTCCTCCAAGCTTTCCAACAAGAGATGTCAGCTAGCCGTTTCCAATCACACTCAAGAAAGGGCCTTCGATGGGAATCCAGAGTAGTTTTATATGATGCCAACTACCTGTTTCCAATCAAAGCTCAAGAGTGCAACTTCAAATTCTTCCAAGCTTTCGAACAAGAGGATAAAGTAAGACCACTTGGGAAGATCTTTAATCACCCATTTACCAAAGAGACTGTCATTCCTTGACATTGTTGGTACTTTTTGTTGTTGTCCATAACTGGTGCATCTCGTCGCTTCTCATTTGTCTATTTTAACTACATAGTTCTCCTACATAAAGATGACCACAAATGCAGTGTCAGATTGTCTTTAACAGTACAAGTTTTATTCCTAAGGTGTTTTGCACATGTTAACCAGAAAAACAAGGGAAACATACTCACTAATGTACATATGCGTGTTTTTACATGTCTACCTGCGTGCATGCATGTTTATATACATGTGTTATGTGCATGTATGTGTTCTTGCGTCTATGCATGTGCAAAAGAGTGTCTGTGTGTTAATGTAAGCATTTCTATGTGCATACATGAATTGTGCACGTAAACATGTATCTCTCTCCATGTGCATGTCTATGTTGTAATTTCTTCATTGGAGCAAGCGTACTTAAATAGTGATATATCTATTTGATAAAAAGAGCAAGGGAGCATACAGTCCAGCACTCTTCTAACGTAATGCGATTCCTTGGAATCTACTATTGTCACATCAGGGATTCACAGGAGAAATATTGCCATTAATTTGTGTGTTAGACTATCCTTACCTCCTTTCTCTGGATTTCTGTTGTATATATAACCATATACACATGCACAAATACACAAAAAATGCGTAATTGATTTTTGTTCATATTTCCACTTAATTAAATGCACACATGCAGGATTGAATTTCCATAAAGATGCACATTTACAAGCCTGCGTGCTCATTTCACTCTTCATAAATTTAGAACCTCTTTATACGGAGGGTCATAAACATGTGTGCGGTCTTGTGATTCTTCAAAATCCAGAAATTTCTTATATGGAGGGTCACCTACAAATAGTTGTGCTTGTCCTTCTCATATTATTGAATCCAACAATTAAAATAGTAATACGGAATTCGAAGTATAAGTCCGAACATCTTTGAGAAAAAAGAGAGATTGCTTGAAGACGCATCTATATACCTTAAAAATAACATATAAAATGAATGTGTACGAAATTAGATAGTTACCTTGGTATATCTACATAAGCACTTAATCGCATTAACGCAACTGTAAACCTGCATAAGAAATGTAATCATGAGAAGTGGAAATGAACTTGTTTTCAGCATGCAAAACCGACGAAGAAGGGTCTCAATCACATTTCAGCAAGTGCGATTGAAAGATGGAAGTGCATTAGAGGGCACAGAAGACTTCAGTAAAACGACAGAAAACGTCAGTAAAACAACTAGACAACTTCAAAATCAAGTAACACAACAAACAACACATTTGTGTTACAGAATGTTAGTGTGAAACAACACATTTGTGTTACAGAATGGTAAAACAACAAACAAGAGAATGGTAGAGTGAAAGATAGGCTAACGTGAAATGCAAAGACAACATAATAATGAATACGGATCTTTTGGACAATAAAAGCACTGACACATAGGAATAGGGTGCACAAATATGTAAAAGGGAAGAAACTCCATCCGTCATTTATCAAATGACCTTCCTTGGAATCTAGTGTTCTCCATCAGGGAATAGTAAACCACATCTTACTTGTCAAAAGTTCGCCTTTGGTGAGACAAGTGCCTTTCAAAGGTTCTTTTTGTCGTTAGTAACGACAGTAAAACAAAGAAACGTTCGTTCTATATTACAATTCTGTTTTTCCATTGACAAGCTGTACTTGAATAAAAACGACTTATGAAATTTTACTTTCAAAAATAAATGTTAACAATTATTCAAGTACATAAATGAAAAATAGAGTATGAAACTTTCAAAAAAAAAAATCAGAACGAATTTTCAAGTACTTTTTGTTAAGGTCACTTCAGTAATCCATTTTTCCCAAAAAGAATAACTCTTCGGAAAAGCATGGAAATCCCTCCTCTTGCAGGTTCACCTCGAACTCGGAATCGCAAGCTTTAAGAAAGCTAGATACCTATAATTGCATTTGGTGTTAACCGTCTATTTGGCCTCAAATACAATGCACCATACAAAGCTTAAACAGCGTTGGGCAACTGTCTAAAAGGAATGTATGACCTCTGGAGCAAATCGATGGAGCTATGGTTATGATCTGCAACATCCAATATTCGTTCATGAACTAGACACAAGACTTTTATAGGAGCACACTGAATAAAGGCATGACTACAAATTCAAAGTACCTTCTCTGTATGTAAACAATTGGACCGCTGTTTGACCTACTCAGTCCAGGTGTTTGGATCCATGAGCCAGTGCACCACCAAGAATTTCCCAAGTACTGTCCAAGTGCTGCTCCTTATTCACTCTATTCAAGCAAAGACAAGTTATAACATAATTAAGCATCACACATTTAAAGTTTTTTCTCAAATCTGTAAGCAGTACATAAATCCTTGATCAGACCCATATATGTATATCATCATTTCTGAATCTCTTTTCTAAGATTGACTAGGAAACTTATTAAGAAAAAGCATGAACTGAAACAAAGAACTTAATATTGTGCATCTACAGGACAGGTGCAGTAAAGATAACACTCTCACGATCACCAGATATGATCTCAGAACAGGTAATCAACAAGAAGTGAGCACATTATAGAACCAAACATACCCCGTGAGTAATAATTACAGGATGAAGTGGCCAACTCCCTATACAAACACTGCAATAGGTAAGTTAAGACAACCAACCAATGAAATACAGCCAATGAGTTAATGGAAGCCTGAATTTGAGCTTATTACCGTGATCAAAGACCTTAACTCACTTAAGTTATGCAAAACCTACGCAAAAAGAAGAGATCCGATCTTAAACACTTGATATCAATAGATAACCAATGACATACAGCCAAGGACTTAATGGAATCCTGAATTTGAGCTTTTACCAATGAAATACAGCCAATGAGAGTTAAAGGACAACCAATGAAATACAGCCAATGAAATAGACAACCAATGAGATACAGCAAATGAGTTAATGGAAGCCTGAATGTGAGCTTATTACCGTGATCAAAGACCTAAGGTCACTCAAATTATGCAAAATCTACGCAAAAAGAAGAGATCCAATCTTAAACACTTGATATCAACGCCTTTCATTGTTCACAATGTGTACCATTAGGTAACAACAATAAACATTTGTACTAATTTGAAAATTGAAAAGGAAAGTAGGTGCCTTATTGAGTTGTTTATACCAGGTGTGTTCTGGACTAAGAAACGGGAATTATTTTCTTATCTACCGAAGAACTCAAAAAATCCTATCAATGAGACTTACTGGCACAGAGAACAACTGTAATTTTTTAATTGCAAACATAGATGTAAACGAATAGACATTGAATCAATGACACGTGCATATTTGTTGAACTGTAAACATCGATATAAACGAGTAGACATTGAATCAATGACACATGCATTCTGGCACCGATCAGAATACAAGATGTCGATGCTCTTCATTACGCATACCATATACAAAGAAAATAACAAATGTATGAATGTTTACTGATTGAACTCCTGGATAAGTCATAGTAAAATTACTGCATTTGATGTTAGCTAAAATAAACCATTAGGTAGCTAAAATAGACGCTTGTACTAGTTTGAAAATTGAAAATGAAAGTAGGCGTCTTGCTGAATTGTACCAAGTGTGTTCTGAACTAAGAAACAGGAATTATTTTCTTATCTACCGAAGAACTCGAAACATCCAATCAATGAGACTTGATGACACAGTACAATTATATATTTTTTTTTTTTAATTGCAAACATAGATATAAACGAACAGACACTGTATCAATGACACATACATATTTCTTGAATTGCAAACATTGATATAAACGAATAGACATTGAATCGATGACACATGCATACTGACACCAATCAGAATATTAGATATCGATGCTCTTCGATTTCATTAAGCATACCATATACAAAGAAAATAGCATACATATGGATATTTACTGATTGAGCTCCTGGATAAATCATGGTAAAATTACTGTATATGATGGCATCATTTTAGGAAAAAAACAACCCTCTTTAGTGTCTTGAATCAGATGCCCGAGTAATAGATACGAATTCGCAGTTACAGCTGCATAAATTACACCACGTTCTGATGTATTGGTGCGTATTGATTCACAAATCATAAAAAACGTACGCCAAATGACAACTATCCTGACCTATGGCACAGGATGCTAGCAGCATATCGTAGAGGAATTTTTTTTCCTATTGTTCTAAAATCAAATCTTCCTTTGAAACCCGTCCTTGAGTCACGAAAGCGCATCCGCGTTCTCGCCTGCTCTACACAGGAACTCTCATGCAGCTAAGCAAACCAAACAATTCTTTGGTAGCATCCGAAGTAAGATGAATAACTTATCTTCATTGCACAGTAAGAAAGCACGCACACCTTAAGAACCTGCTTGCCCATGCACCCCCGTAGAAGCAATGTACGTAATAATAATGTATTCAGGCTTTGTACCAAGTCGACTTTACCAAAGAATGCGCCGGAGACCTATTGCTCATGGACTCGAACAGCGATAGGATTACGTTAGCTCAATTGAGGGAAATCTGATACCTGCCCGGAATATAGTCTATTAATCACGTGCACAGCATCCAGTTGTCATCGAGACGATAAATCAGATCACGCACGTCAGAACGCACAGGATTAGTTCCTTCAACGCTGTCTACTTGACATGGACATAAACTGTCACCAGAACTATCAGATCATGCACCTACTTCCGCGGAAAGAATTCATTAACATTTACATGCGAGAGGGCGACGACCATATACGAAAGTGAAAAAAACAATGACGAAGGCCAAAACAGCATGTTAATATCAGAAATATAAGATCGGCGACACTGAACAGCGATCAATCTAGCGCCGTTGGAAGACAGGTATTACTTTCAATGGGAAGTTACACCTTGACAACAGTAACGTACATTATACGACTGATTGTGTATCATTTTAAATTGCAAAAATTAGCCTAGGACTTTGGACGCAGGAGTGGCAGTAGCGCTTGCAGCACTTTCAAGCTTACGCAAGAAATATTTCCTATATTTTGTAACCTAACAGTGGAGCACTTGCCCTAACCATAGTATTAGAAGCTTGCAAGCCTGAGGCAGCAGCCTCTAATGCCCTAACCTAAGATGGACAAGAAATTAAATGAAGATACAGAACAAACTTCCGAATATATAAAATATAGGGTTTACGTGCATTGCGTTCTTCTTATAAAGTAGTCTGTGTGCTGCTCTTGTCGGTTCGATTACCCGCGCCCACGAGGCTCAGTTCCCAAACCTGACTAGCGTCCAGTTGACACGGGGATGAATATCCTCGACGTCCTCATGGACACAATTTAACCTCCATCCTGCAGCTTTTCAGCCATGTAACGACAACCCTAGTCAGCCTGGAAAAATGGAAGTTCGCTTCTGAAGTAGAAAAGCAGATGACGGCGTCCATCATTCCCCTGAGACAAAATTTTCGAGCCGGCTTGCACACTGCTTCCGCAAATCGTACCCCAAAGCGTCAGAGAAAAGACGAATCCTCCACAAAAATCAGAGCACTAGACATTTCCGTCCCTCGCATTCACGGGACGTATAATAACGGAGGCCCTCCATGAACAAGATCGATGCGAGCGTCGAACTAAAAGGGAAAAGCAATCGTGGTCAGAAAATCAGTTGGGAGACAACCTCCAGTTAGCGAGAGATTCGAAATATGCCGATGAGCAAAATATACAAGTATCGACAATCCTCTGCACTCTGCCATGACAGTTGTTTTCGAGAATAGCATATTGGTTTTCATCACTCAAACCGCGAGATCTAGAAACGCAGTAAAAACTGTAGAGTACCAATTGTGAGAGGTACTCAATTAGTTAGCGATGAAGCGGAAATGCGGCCATGGCGGTCGAACAGAATTGACATAACAATGCCCGTTGCCCTAGTTTAATGATAAAAAATAACGAATGAGCCAAAACAGGTACACAAAGGGAACAAAGTTGCCAGAGCCCGCAGATCGCTTCGTACCTGAAACGAAGAGGAAGTCTGGAGCATGAGGGGGCCCTCTTTTCTGTGTCTTTCAGTCGCGACTCGCTTCTCTTTGGCTACGCCAGCTGCACCAAGTGAATAAAATAAACAACTAAATATATTAATAAATACCGATCCCTGAATTCCGAATTGTTTCTCGGCAGCTTGAACAATTTATAGCAGTTAAAAGACACGAGAGCTTTCAGGACTAGATATCTTCATGTCGCGAGCTTTCGAATTCCGACTGTTCGATTCTACGGAAATCACATCACCATGGCCCGCGTCACGACTAATACAGATAGCTTGCGTCGTAATCACATCCAGGAAAGCAGAAAAAAAAAGCAGAACTATAATGGAAGCCAGGATATTGGGAAAGCTGGAGCTCCCTTCTTTCCAAGAAAGGAGGTGAGTGGGACAGTGTGAGCTCCCGCTTCATGCACGCAGCTGCGCAGGCGCTGTTCCGTGTTCACATGAGCCTGCGCATGTGGATGCATGACGCAGCAGCTAGCCCCGTCCCCTCCGTCCCATTATTGGAAAGGAAGGAAGCTCAAGCTCACCATGCCTCTCACAGGAACTCCTGAAGCAGTACTGTTGCCTATTCTTATTCGCGGAAGCTCGTAAACCATGGATCTGATGCGAGCCAGTCGAAAGTCGCACAACGGCGAAGTGCCGACGTCTGAGCTTACAAGTAAGACACTCGGGCATGTCCAAAGCGCACATAAACGCCATTGCCGTTCACCAAAGAAGAACTTTCCTATCATGTTCGCTATAAGATCGAAGGCACAGGATCGAGATCTCCTAAAGGGACAGGGACCAAGATTGCAAGTCGAGCATCATTGAAGATAGGATGTTCAGCGTAGGTACAGTAAATCAATAACGCTCGAGAAACGTTATCAATGGAGACATAAGAGCAGTCATCCATCAACCAAGTCCTGGTGCACCTGGGGAAGCAGGCAAGCTGGATGTATGCATTCATTAGTGTAGTGCACTGAGTGGCGTCAATCTAGATCTAGAGCTGGATGATCCATGCATGTTGAACAACTGAACACGCATAGTATTTAAGCTTGTAGTACACAACAGTAAACCCATGAGTGATAAGGAAGCGGTTTACCGAACAGGGGTTAAAGGGGGAAGATGGATCAAGTGAATGTGTTTGCGTGCTGTAGAAATGTGTAATATATTTGACAATGAGGATTGGAGGGCCTAAGAGGGGAAGATAATAGAGTGGCTCAAAAGTGGAAAAAGAGTAGGCGAATTCTTAAATAAATTCGTCGTCCACAACGCAATTGGGAAACGAACATACATCATTTGATTTGAGGGGAAATGGGGTACCTCCGCCCTTTTTATAATCCTTCAGAAGGATGGGACGGGAAGACAAGAGGAACCGGGAGAAGAGGTCACACTCGGGCGCCATGGCTTACCCTTCTAAGTTCTGAGCCATAGTCAGGTCAAACTGCAATCAAGTCGCACATTGAAGCTCTAGTTCGAGAGTAACGATCTCTGTATCTCTATCTTCCTCTCCTTCTCCTTGCCAACATCAATCTCTATGGTTGTCTGAGATATCAGACGAGACGATTCAACGCTTGTGTCCGTGTGGAACGTATGAGTATTACAGTCACCAAGAATCTAGGATGCAAACCCCGACAGAAAAAAAAAAGAAAGAAATGCTCTGGATTCATTAGTGCGAGCGATAAGAGCGTCTTTTCATATGCTCCTACTACCGTACCCTAAACGTTGATGTTTCTGGTGTGCCATAGCTTTCACATCAATACAGCGCTGCACAGAAGTTCTACATCATCATGCCACCTTCTGAGAAAGCCCTTTTGCATCACTTTCAGTGCCCATTTCCGGAGCTGTGCTCACATGTATACTCGCCCGCACAAACAGACGGACGCCCCCACACACACAACAATATAGCAGCCTATATGCATTAAATCTCCCCAAAGATGCGATATCCACACTCCATGCGTCAGACCGGTGGAAGGATCCCAGTTTCTCACAGCAACCACATACAAGCGCTGGACTTAGAAAGGGCAAAGATGCAGTAGCGTACTCTGGAACACCCCGACCGCAGCTACGCATGCCTGTGCCTTCTTTGCGTGACAGCCGAGGCATTGCCGCACATGAGGTACCTCAATCAGGAGCACGAAGATTGCAGAATCCTCATGAGCTATTCTGCACTGTGTCGTTGCTCCATGATGGCCGTCGCTAGCAGCGAACTGGTTCGATTGTAACCAGCAGGCACAAGATATGGAGGACGAGGCAACTCCCTCCCAACTACATTGCATCCGTGTCCAATAAACCGAGCACTTTTTCTATTGGCAAAATGCCGCGTTATCCTCTAAACCGACGATGAGGACAATCTTATGTGCCCATTAGACGTTAGATAGGTGCATTATAAACCAAAGCTTTTTCAATGAGCAAATCGCCCAGATTCAAAATGATCAAGGAGGACAGAACAACTCCGAATCTCTGTGTGAGAAAACGCCGTGTGTGAGACGAACAAGCTGCATATCCCGCGTACTGTAAAATCGCGATTGCATTCACCGTAATACGGTATTTAATCTATTCACAAAAAATCAGTTCGTATGCATAAAATTCATTTCTATAGACGGACGCAATTTTAATGCTAAAATGTGGATCTACTTTCAATCAATGAAAAAAAGAATCAAGTGTGTTTCTAGGCAACTAATGCACGCGTAGGTGTGCATTTATAATCGTATGATCAAGTGTGTTTATCTGTTTTATATATGTGTTTATCTGTTTGATATACATATATGTGTTGATATACATATATGTGTGCATGTATGAATATGTAAATATATATTTGTATTCACATGTGTGTATCTGTTTTATATACATATATGTATATATGTGTGCATGTATGAATATGTAAATATATATTCGTATTTACATGTGCGTCTCTATCACTGCAATAGGACAATCAAGTATTCAGGACGGTATAAATGCATTTATCGAGTCAAGTTTAGCATCAGTATGGTGTAAGTGTTTTTACTATAAATTTCCGACGGTCTGACTAATGTAAAAATTTTCATATCATTTTATTACTAATAACATTATAAACAAGAAACGTGCTGATAAATAAAAGCCCTAAAAAATTAAAGAAAAATCTCTGCGGACTTATTCTTGTGAACTTGCTCCAGAAAAATATACGTCCATAATTTTTATTGCATATTTTATATTTCTTTTACTCCTCTTGTCGTGTATATATCTTTGTTTCTTTCTAGTTTCTTAGATGTTTTCTCCCATTTTCATCTCTTATTCTTTTTCTTCTCCTCCTTTAGTTTTCTGTTTTTTTTTTCACCCTTCCATCATTTTCTTCTCTCCTTTTTAGTTTCTTTCCTCTTCTCCAACGTCTCTTTTACTTGCAAAGAAAATAAGAGAGAATTTAATATGCATATCTACATAAATACATACACACACATATATATCTACATAAATTTGATATGTATATCTACATATGAAAGTCATGAAGTAAAGATAGTTTCTAAAAGAAGGTGTCCACATAGAACCATAGACATCACTATGTACAAGCTTTAATTTTTGAGTAGTCCAAACTGAACCATCTTTTGGAAAGGAGGAACACCTGCATTTTTTCCAAAATATAGCCTTCATAGAAATGTTTTTTGGGTGCCTCAATTTTGGGCAAAGAGGAGACCATTTCAAATTTCTACAAGTGTAGCAAACTAGCAAAATTCAGATGACCAAAGTGTACATGCTAAAGCTTTGCATCTGACATAGTCTGAGAATCATGTACTGCACATGCTAGATCATTCACATATTTTTTATAATCTATGAGCTTATATAGCCCACGAGATAAAATGCCAGAAGCAATAATCACGTTGCCATTTGACAGATCATGAATTGTACATCTATCATCAACAAATTTCACAACAAAACCAATCTTGGCTAAGGCCAAAACTTATAACAGATTCTTCTTGATCCCTGAGTGAAGAGAAGAAATTGTGCTATGAGGTAATATGTTTGGTCGCCCCACTATCAAAGTACCAAACATCTGAGTCTACTACAGACATGCATTGCTCATGAGAAGATGGGTCAAAACTCCAAACAGTAGTAAATGCCCATTCTTCATCCTACACAAGATTAGCAGACTCCATTTTCGGAGTAGAGGCCTCTGCAACAACCATTCCGGCCTCTTTCTTCTTTGCCTCTTTAGCAGCCAGTTTTGGATTGCTCTTCTCATCTTTGTCTTCCTTCTTCGATTGTGCAGAATTAGCAGATTTTTTCTTACTAGCAAAAGAGCTCCATTTTCCTTTGCCTTTCTGACTAGCCAGGAAAGCTTGATCTACAACATGCATAATTGACCTGTTTTGCCTGGATTGATCTTCCTGCAACAGAACGGAAACTAACTCTTCAAATGTTAAGGCATTTGGATTTCCTTTCATCATCAAACGAAGAGTAGAAGCAAAAATTTGATATGAGTCAGGAAGACCATTCAAAATAGTCTGCATAAGTGAACTCTCAGGAAGGGCTTCATCAACAAAAATCAAATGTTCCTTCAAATCCTTGATCTTTGTCAAAAAATTGTCCATAGAATCACCTTCATTCATGTGCTCACTCTCCAATTGTTTTCGGAGGTAAGCAACATGAGCCTCATTCCTAGTCTGGTACAATGTGGTAAGTGTATCCCAAGCATCCTTAGATGTTCTGCAAGAGCGAATGTGAGGAATAATGGCATGTTTGACAAACAAAGCTATCAATGCATGTGCCTGAGCATCTCTGCCATCCCAACAAATTTGCTCTGAAGTAGGTGCAACAAGAATCTGAAGGATATCAACATCTTCAATGCCATCTGCATCAGCTTCAATACCTTTATTTGCAGATGTAATAGGACATTTTTCAACACCTTGCACAATGTTCCACAGTCCTTTTGCAACCAATACATGTCGCATCATATCAACCCACAATGGGTAATTAGTAACATCCAACTTATTCTCAATAGCCAACATACGGAATACATCACTACTTTCAGCCATGGCCACTGACTAAAATACCTTGATGCAAAAAAATGACTGTATCTGAAAAAGTTGAACAAAACTACCTTAATGAGTTCTGCTAGACCTCTAGCAGACTTCAAGATGCTTATACTAGAGAACCAAAACTTATATATATCTTTGGCACAAAAGGATGAAATAGCATGCATAAGCATTGTGATAGTGCATTCAGAGGCCGAAACGAGCTCAGATCGCGATTTCGACACCACATATAAAAGTTGTTATGATCTCCTAATTAGCTTGAGTATGCTCACCAAATTTTGTGCAATTCTGAGAATATGACCGGAGGGTGTCAATGACACCCTAGATGAAGCAACAATCTGCTCTGATACCGATTGTTGGAGTTAGACATCTGTGCAAGCACTCGAACAACACAAGGAAGAAGAAGAAGCTTGGAGCACAACACACAATACTCAATGTATTACCACTAGAATGTACAAAGATAAGCAACCCATTAGGTTTATAGATGTATATACAAGCCAGGGGAAAAAGACCTCCTAAAGAGGGAAAAATGTGCCTTGGCAGTCCTAGTGTGTTCACACACATCACTACCTAAATATATCAACACTTAACATATATATGTATAGAAAAACGTGCATATGCCTTTATGTAACATGCATACACACATAAGAGAGACACATATACATACACACACACACACACTTTTTCACACATACACACATATATACATACACACATAGACACCCACACATATACACACACTCACATACATATCACATACACATGCATATTCACACATATGCATGCATGCATATACACATATACATATTGTTAACCTTTGTTCCTTATCTGTCCTAGTCTAGTAGGAACTAGGCAAGACAGGATAGGTTGACAGGGTTCTTGGGGTGGCAGAATCCTATAAGTAAGATCCCTGGTATTTTCCCACCTTAAATTTTACACTTCACAGTATGTTGATACTTCTTAGTTCCTTACAGATTATCACCTAACTTTATCACGTCTTGACTTCCACAGTTAACTACTATCATTTCACTACCATATTAAATTATAGAACAATAACGCTACAACTAAAACTTCAATTTAACTTGCAGAGATAACATCAAACTACATCAAATAGCAATCACATTAATCTTCATAGGGATTCAACTTTAACCACCACTCGTAGTTGTTAATCAACAATGCACTGACAAACAACTGATTTAGGAATATTGAACAACATTCACCATAAGGAATACAGGCACATATCAATGGTTAAGGCGCCACAATTTCATCGCTATAAAATTGCAAAATGCATCGCAAGAAGCGTCGAGTGTGGACCATTGGTTAAATGATGAGAAATACGATGTTTTTATGGATGTGTGGTGCAACGGATGTGCGATGCTCAGAGTGAGCATCGCTAAAGCGATGATTTAAAAAAGCATCGCTTATTTGCATCGCATAAGCGACAGTAAATAACGTCGCTTATATGATGCCAATTGCATTGCTTTTTACAATGCCTTACCATCTCTTACATGATGGCTTTTTGATGAAAAAAAAATTAAAACATTGGAGGCTCTTCAATCGGCATCTTCACGCATTTGATCGAAGAGCTCTCCAACGTTTGCAATTGTGCTCTGCTTACGAGCTGAAACAATCACTTGCAGAATTGTTGTTTTGTCTAATCTCTATCTTATTGTCTCTCTCTTTCTACCTCTTTCTCTCTTTGAATTATCTCTCTCTCTCTCTCTCTTTATTGCCGGTTATTCAAGAAGCACATATACACTTATTGATATGCACATATACACTTATACATGATGAAGATGCACGTTCACACATATACACATGCACATACACACACATATATCACACACATACATGTGCACATACACTTACACATACACACACATACACACACATACACATGCATATGCAAAACCATTTCTACAACCACATAAAAAGACTTGCATGCATGCATTATTGCATATATACATACACATACACACATTAACATATACTTAAATACATGTATATGCACATCCACATGCATGCACATGGATGCAAATGGAAATGCATCCACATGCACATGCATGTTTCATACATATACACATGCATATACATACACTTGTATATGTTTATACACATACACATACATATGCACATATGTATATATACACACACATACACATATATGCACATATATATGCACATACATACACACACAGTCACATACATACATATACACATATACATGCACATACACATATACACATACACTTACACATATACATGCACATACATATACACACACATACACATGCACATGCACATACACATATACACACATACACTTACACATGCACATGCACATGCACATGCACATACATACATATACACACACATACACATACATACACAAATACACTTACACATGCACGTGCACATGCACATACATGCATATACACATATACATATGTACATACATTCATATACACACACATATTACACACATATACATCACATACGTACACACATATATTACACATATATACATGCACATACATACATACATATACACACATACACATGCACATGCACATACACATACATACACATATACACTTACACATGCACATGCAGATACATAAATATACATATATACATATGCACATACATACATGCACATATATACATAGATACATACATATACATGCATATAGACATACTCACACATATAGATATATACCTACATGTGCATGTATACATTTTATATACACACAAGCACACATAAATATGAATGAATTATATAATTAAAGTACTAAAACACATGCTTAATATAAACAATAATAACAATCAATAGAACAAAACTTTTCATTACTTAATACCATACACACAATTCAAAACATAACTGAAATGAACTATATATATATATATATATATATATATATATATATATATATATATATATATATATATATATATATATATATATATATATATATCAATTTAAATACATATCCAATGCCATAATCAAGAATCCGAATCATCATGATCATGATCATCATCATCATCATCATCATCATCATCATCATCATCAGCATCATGATCATCCTCATCCTCATCCTCATCATCACGATCATCTCCATGATCTGATGTATATGTGTGAGCACCCTGTGACGATCGAGATCATCCCTCATGTGTTTGTCTCTCCACCTCATCCATATCTGCCTCTTCACAATATTCATGTATTACATATAACAAACATAAATAAGTAAAACAATTAAAACATCCATAAAAATAAAATAATTATATAAAATTTAATAATACTCACAAAGGCATTTGGATGATCTCACATATACTCGCTCAAACGCCGATATCCAAAATGTGTAGCATACTAGATCTCATGTTTTGTAGGATATTGGCCATAATCCTTCCGTTGCATTGAAAGAAATAAAAAAGATTAGTTTCTTGCATTTTAACTAAAATAAAAAATATACTCACAATAACACATATACTTACAAATGTAGTTGCAAAACCATGATGGCCCATTTGGCGTAGGTGCGATGTGTGGCCCGACAAAACTCTCTTCTTTGCAATAGCCTGTTTATTTAAAGAAAAAAGAAATACATAAATTAAATGTAAAAAATTACTAAAATATATGAAAATTATAAATATAAACTATTAATTTGTATACCTTCTATACTTACAAATGTAGTTACAAAACCATGATGGCCCATTTGGCCTAGGTGCGATGTGTGGCCCGACAAAACTCTCTTCTTTGCAGTAGCCTGTTTATTTAAAGAAAAAAGAAATACATAAATTAAATGTAAAAAATTACTAAAATATATGAAAATTATAAATATAAACTATTAATTTGTATACCTTCTGCTGAGGAAATGACTCCTGAAGACGTAGCTATCTACGAAAAAACTACCATGTCTCACGTGGTATGTTAGGTCGCCTCTTATTTTTTTCCACCATACAATATCTCGTGTTAATTTAATCTCAAACAGAAAAAAAGAATCATAATACATACACATATATACACACACATACACGTACACATACCCACATACACATATACATGCAAACATATACACATAAATATATGCATACATATACACATATATGTACATATAACATAAACACACATATACATATCCATATATATACATACACACATACACATCCATGCATATACACTCATTCATACAAAATACATGCATTTATCCCACAATAATGTGTATTTGTGTATATGTGAATATGTGTGTATGTGTAAATGTGTATATGTGAATATGTGTGTATGTGTAAATATGTATATGTGAATGTTTATGTATGTAAATAATAAGATTAGTAATATCAAATACCATTATTTGTAGATTCCGATCAATCAGATGGAACTCCACCACCGTCTCCTAATCGTGCAAGGACTATATGCTATAAGTATATCAAACGTTTAATTTTAAATATATTTGATAGATACATAATTGAAATATTTTTTTTGTTTCTTGTTATAATCAGATTTTGATCAATCAGAGGGCACTCCACCACCTCCTACACATGCAACGACTTCACATGTGTCCTCTGATAGGAATTATGATGAATTTTACTATCAAGAGCATATTATATGTTGGTGTCACTCTTGCTATGGCACGTATCGAAGACCACGATTGGAATGTATTGAACATGAGGTTTTCAACTTTTGGGGTAATCGCTATATGATTGCTCCATCCACTATTACTAATGTTGGTCGTGGTCTCTTTACTGTAGAGGATTTGTATGTGCCTCCGAACTTTTTTGTGGTCCTATATATGGATGGGGAGACTGGCATCGACTTGCACGTTATGTTCAAAGCATGAGTACTTATGGAATATACTTGAATACAGCATCCCTTACTAGTAGAAGGATTTCACATGCAGAAAATGAAAGATTATATATTGATGGAAGACCTTACACTCATGGAAATATAGTAGGTTTAATAAATAGTAGTCGAGGGTTACACAATAGTTCAAGGACTAATTGCACATTTGAGGAGTGTGAAAATAGTCATGAATCACCATACATGAGTAGAGATGTATCAAGATACATAGTTGTCAATGCTATTACTACATTACATGCTGGTGATGAATTATTAGTGAATTATGGATGGCGTAGACCTCCAAGAGGACCTTTTAGCTAGAGAGAGAATGAAAATTTTCTATCCATATTTAACAACTTGTATATTTAATTTTATGTTTAAAGTTTACTTTTTATTCATTTATGGAATACTAATGATTTTTATTCATGTGTGTAGATTCCAACGTATGATGTTGATGATATGCCTATACACCATTCACAATTGCCAGTAAGACCTCATTTATCAGAAGCTTCTATCAGGAGGCTACGCAAAAGTGATCCTGTGGAATATGCAAGGTTGAAAGATCTATATTCAAAAGAAGATAAAGTACAAGATTTGTGTGACAATGATGAAGATGATGGCATGGCAGATTTTATTGAGGATTAGTATCAAAATGACAATGCGAGCATTGACATTTCTAAAAATGAGAAATATCTTCGAGAGGAATGTCTAAAGCATGTATATGAAGGAAGTCCTTTGACACGACTAAGTGCGAGCTTACTTATTCTCAATCTTCCAAATTGTTTTAGATGGAGTAATGTATCTGTTTCGGCACTATTAAGGTATAATTTTCAATTTTCCATCTATTTATATATATAAATGCATAAATATATACATATAAATACATGCATATATAGACATACATATAATTATACATGAATGCATACACACATATAAACATACACACACATCTACACACATACACATGTTACGGGAGTAAGGTCAAATTATACATACCTGTATCGAATGAAGATGTTTTGTCCATTTAGCCTTAGAATTGTCCACCCAATCTTTAGAATCTCCCTAACACATCTGTTTCTCCTATTCTAGTCGACCTAATACCTGTGCTGCTAACTTTTTTAAGAACTTTGAATAGAAAATATTAAGTATCAGTTAGCTATGGAGGTATTGGGTCGTTAGGAAAATGGGAGGAACAAATTTAACTTGAAGATTTTGAAGGATGGAAAAATAATTTTAAAGGATGGGCGGAAAGAAAGCATCCATTCAATGCAGGTTTTTATTCTTACTTTAGCTAAGGTAAGAACAAGAACTTGCATTCAATGGACACTTTTTGTCCGCCCATCCTTCAAAACTATTCATGCATCTTTCAAAATCTTTAAGATAAATTTGGTCCTCCTATTTTCCAAATGACCTAATACCTCCATAGTTAACTGATATTTTATATTTGTAAACAAATAAATAAGCCTTAGTTAGCAAGGTAGGTAATTGATTGACTATAAAATGGGAGACAATATGACGATTCAGTAGTCTAGATATCTATATGAAAGTCTACAAACCACAATAAACAATAAAAAAATTAGAAATGAAATCAAATATACATAGCTACACATGCATACATACACATAAATGCACACACATATATATACACATAAACATACATATACACATGTTATGAGAGTAAAGCCAAATTATACATACCTATATCGAATGAAGATATTTTGTCCACCTAACCTTTGGAATTGTCCACCCAACCTTTAGAATCTTTACACATCTGCTTCTCCTATTCTAGCCAACCTAATACCTGCACTGCTAACTCTTTTATGAACTTTGCATAAAAATATTAAGTATGAGTTAACTATGGAGGTATTAAGTTGTTTGAAAAATAGGAGAAGTAAATTTACCTCAAAGAATTTGAAGGATAGAAAAATAATTTCAAAGAATGGGCAGACACAAAGCATCCATTCAGTGCAGGCTTTGTTTTTATCTTAGCTACGATAAGAACAAGAACTTGCATTGAATGAATACTTCATGTCCACCCATACTTTAGAATTATTCATCCATTCCAAAATCATTGAGAGAAAATTGCTTGTCTTATTTTCAAACAACCAAATACCTCCATAGTTAACCGATACTTAATCCTTGTAAACAAATATGTAAGTGTTAGTTAGCAAGGTAGGTAACATATTGACTATAAAATGGAAGACAACCAAATGATTCAGTGGTCTAGATATGAAAGTCTACAAACCACAATATACAAAAACAAATTAAAAACAAAATCAAACATACACAGCTACACATGCATACATACATATACATACACACATACACATTCATACATACATACACATACATACATACATACATACATACATACATACATATATACATCCATACATACACATATATACACACAAGCACATACATATATGCATACACATACGCATACATATATATACATACATATGCATCTATAAAACACATATACACACATACATACATATACACATATGCATATGTATATGCATGCACATGCATATACACATCCACATACACATAAGCATACACATATATAAAATTATATGCATATATATATATATGTATATTTATTTATTTATTTTTATTAATATGTCTTTTTTTGATGAACTTAGATGTTATTATCTGCAAAGTTTTTACCAAGTCAGAATATTCTTCCTACCTCACACTACAAGAAAAAGAGGGGCATAGCGACGCCCCCAAATTGAAAAAAAAAAGTGTACCGTCGCTTATGCGACGCTGGCGTCACATAAGCGACGGTCAATTTTTTGATTTATTTTTTTTAAGCGACAACCGTCGCATAAGCGATGATAAGCGACGCTAAATTAATAGCGTTGCAAATACCGTCGCTAGTGAGCGACGGTATTTGCGACATTGGCAAACTGAAGACGTCGCATATGTGACGCTCTGGAATGTAAAAAAAGAAATTTTGATTTCTCCCGACACATTTGTGCCGGGATTTGGACGCGAGAGACCAAGAAGAGACTGAGAGAGAGAGAGAGAGCGCGCGCATGAGAGAGAGAGAGAGAGACACACATCTACTTGCAAGGTATGTGCACACACACACAGTTACACACACATACATATGCATACACACACACATATACACACATAGACACACACACACATACACATAGACGCACACACACACACATACACATACACAAATAATGTTGCATACACACATGCACACATAATGCATACACATGCACACACATATACACATACATATACACACACATACACACACATATACACACACATACACACATACACACATAGACACATAGACACATACACACATTATGATGCATTCACACACATACACATGCATACACACATAGACACACATATACACACACACATGCACACATACACACATACACACACATATATGCATACACACACACATAGAGAGACATACACAGACATACACATACATGCATACATGTGCATACATAATGCATATGCATATGCATACATACATACTTACATGCATACATACACATACATAATGCATACACACACATATGCATACATAATGCATACACACACATACACACACCTATGCATACATACATGCATACACATACACACATAGACACATACACACACATAGACACATACACACACATAAACACATACACACTCATAGACACATACACACATAGACACATACATACTCATAGATACACACATATACACATAGACACACACACACATACACACACATATACACACATACACACATACACACATAATGATGCATACTACACATGCATACACACATACAATCACATATACACACATACACACACATATATGCATACACACACATAGAGAGACATACACACACATACACATATATGCATACATATGCATACATAATGCATATGCATATGCATACATACATACTTACATGCATACATAATGCACATGCTTACATACACATACGTAATGCATACACACATATGCATACATAATGCATACACACACATACACACATATGCATACATAATGCACATGCATAGATACATACACACACATAGACACATACACACATAGACACATACACACACATAAATACATACATACTCATAGATACACACATATACACATAGACACACACACACACATACACACATAATGATGCATATTACACATGCATACACACATACACACACATATACACACACATACGCACACATATATGCATACACACACATAGAGAGACATACACACACATACACATACATGCATACATAATGCATATGCATATGCATACATACATACTTACATGCATACATAATGCACATGCTTACATACACATACATAATGCATACACACACATATGCATACATAATGCATACACACACATACACACATATGCATACATAATGCATATGCATATGCATATGCATACATACATAATGCACATGCTTACATACACATACATAATGCATACACACACATATGCATACAGACACATACACACATATGCATACATACATGCATACACATACACACATAGACACATACACACACATAGACACATACACACACATAAACACATACACACTCATAGACGCATAGTGACACATACACATAGACACATACACATACACACACACACACAAACATACACACATAGACACATACACACATAATGATGAATACACACACATACATATGCATACACACACATATGCATACATACATGCATACACATACACACACAGATACATACATACACATAAACACATACACACTCATAGACACACACATACACATAGACGCGCACACACATACACACACATATACACACACTTACACACATAGACACATACACACATAATGATGCATACACACACATACACATGCATACACACACATATGCATACATACATGCATACACATACACACATAGACACATACACACACATAGATACATACATACACATAAACACATACACACTCATAGACACACACATACACATAGACGCGCACACACATACACACACATATACACACACTTACACACATAGACACATACACACACATACACATGCATACACACACATATGCATACATACATGCATACACATACACACATAGACACATACACACACATAGATACATACATACACATAAACACATACACACTCATAGACACACATACATACACATAGACACACACACATATACACACACACACATAAACACACATAGACACATACACACATAATGATGCATACACACACATGCACACGCATACACACATACAAACACATGTACACACACACATACACACATACACACATATATGCATACAAACACATATATGCATACACACACATAGAGAGACATACTCACACATACACATACATGCATATATATACATACATAATGCATATGCATATGCATACATACATACATACATACATGCATACATACACATACATAATGCATACACACACATATGCATACATAATGCATACACACACATACACACATATGCATACATACATGCATACACATACACACATGCATACATACATGCATACACATACACACATAGACACATATACACACATAGACACACACTTACACACATAGACACATACACACATAATGATGCATACACACACATACACATGCATACACACACATATGCATACATACATGCATACACATACACACATAGACACATACACACACATAGATACATACATACACATAAACACATACACACTCATAGACACACATACATACACATAGACACACACACACACATATACACACACACACATAAATACACATAGACACATACACACATAATGATGCATACACACACATACAGCTATCTGCTCATAGGTATGTTTTTTTTTTCATAAACTTTTTTAATGATATTATAACACATATTGTTATTTATTTTTATCTATCTATTTTTAGGACACCTATACCACCTCCAGCACGTGATAGTAGAGCAGAGTTGCCTATGAGGACATGCATAGGCACCTTAGGACTAGAGTGCGATATAGAGCTAGAGGGGAACATTGTGTACATAGGGAATGGATTGGAGTTCAAGAGAAGGATGCAGGCACTATGCGACTCTTACCTGCGCTTTATCCACTTACCATGGAAGTAAGTAAAAATTTTACATATAAATTGAAATAAATATCTTATGTTTTATTTACATTATGTTTTTTTTTGTAGTGAGCATGATGAGAGGGATAAAAAATACGTACTTAGTTCACTTGAGACAGAGTTTGGTAGAGGATGGTCGTTTAAGTGGTGTTTAAAAGAGATGCGGACACTTATGGCTCATCGTCGCGATAATGCACGATATGCACTGCTTTTATGTATATATATGTGGATATGAGTATGTGTGTTTATGCATGTATGTATGTATATGAGAGAGAGAGAGAGAAAAGAGTGAGACTAGAGGTATAGATACACGCATACACACATATACATCATACATGCACATTTACACACATATAAATATACATGCACATTTATACATACACACATGTACATGCATATTTTTACACACACATACACATGCATGCAGTTACACACATATAATGAATACACATAGACACATACACATGCTCACATACACGTACACATACTCACATACACATACACATGCATAATCATATGTACACACACATAGACTCATATAATCATATTTACATGCATGTATACATATACACATGCATATATACACACACAACACATGCATATGCACATATAGATACACATACATACACAACACATGCATACGCTGTCGGGTCGTGAGAGATGCTCGGATGGTGGATCAATTCATCCGCCTAAATCGTTCGGCACACGCAGGGTGTCTGTAGCGGACTCAGACTAAGGACCATAGGGACAAGCTGCTTTATATCTGGCAATAGCTATCTGTTTGGGTGTTAACAATAATGACTCTTCGGTTATCTGATCTTTAACTACCTCTTCTATTGTAGCTTCTAATGGTTTTGGTTGAGTTTGTCTAACTAAAGTTGGTGGAAATAAATCTTCACTGCTTTGTGATTCAGGAGATGCAATGGAAGAAAATGCTAGGAATGTAGTTAAACATTGATCATAAGATAAAGACACTAATGATTCCGAAGTAATATTGTTCTTAATAAGTTCTTCTAACACTAATTCTACGGATTCGGTTGTATGTTCAATGATGTTATTACTACTGTGTTCAGATGCATGGTATAAATCAGAAGACATGAAAGAACTAATAGAAACAATATGATGCTAAACTGGTTTGAATAAATGAATTAATAAGCTAATACAAATGTAAAGTCTAGATAATTGGATAAATGTCTAATCAATTGGGTAAATGACTAAATGGAGATATAAGGTTTAAATGGATCATCAATCTTGTTGCTTCTCTTTTTTCACTTCAATAGCTTGAACTCATCAATGTTTCTGCAAAGAAACATTATCATATTAGTAATATTACAAAAAATTAATAAGAAACATAAACTTACATTATCATACACATGCATATACTAATTAAAACATTCACATGCTAGTATGCATACATTCACATCATGTTCATTCATTCACTTACTCACACATATGCACATACATGCTTACTATCCATACACACACTCATGCTAGTATATGCTAATACATGCTCAAATATACCCATAATCATACACTATTATGCATATGTACTCATGTACAATCATTTCATGAACAGTCATCATCACTCATTACTATACTCTAACATAATTCAATATTTATATGTATACTCACATGCATAGATGTATATGTCTTCATGCATAAGCTAAACACCTAATAATAACTAAATAAAATTCAAACCAAATACATTTAATTACTTTTAATTATTCATTAATCTAAAACAACCAAATAAATAAAATTAAATTAACATTATATAAACCCAATCACTCTCTTCCTTTCTCTCTCATTCTCTTCCCATCTCTCTTTCTTTCTCTCTCTCTCTCTGTCTCTCTCTCTCTCTCTCTCTCTTTCCTTCTCTCTCCTCTCTCTCTCTCTCTCTCTCTCTCTCTCTCTTTCCTTCTCTCTCCTCTCTCTCTCTCTCCTTCTCTCTCTCTCTCTCTTTCCTTCTCTCTCCTCTCTCTTTCTCTCTCTCTCTCTCTCTCTCTCTCTCTCTCTCTCTCTCTCTCTCTCTCTCTCTCTCTCTCTCTCTCTCTCTCTCTCTCTCTCTCTCTCTCTCTCTCTCTCTCTCTCTCTCTCTCTCTCTCTCTCCTTCTCTCTCCTCTCTCTCTCTCCTTCTCTGTCTGCGCGCTGCCTTCTCTCTCCTCTCTCTCTCTCTCTCCTTCTCTGTCTGCGCGCTACCGCGCCCAGACAGAGGAGGGGAGGGAGAGTCTCTCTCTCTCTCTCTCTCTCTCTCTCTCTCTCTCTTTCCTTCGCTCTCCTCTCTCTCTCTCTCTCCTTCTCTGTCTGCGCGCTGCCCCGCTCAGACAGAGGAGGGGAGGGAGAGTCTCTCTCTCTCTCTCTCTCTCTCTCTCTCTCTCTCTCTCTCTCTCTCTTTGGTGCTGCAGCGCGCAGCGTTGAGGAGGGGGGGGGGAGAGTCTCTCTCACACACATACATCACACACACACACATATATCACATACACACACTTCACACACACACATACATACACTTCGCACACACACATACATACACTTCGCACACACACATACACTTCACACACACACATACATCACATCACATACACACACATCACACACACACATATATCACATACACACACTTCACACACACACATACATCACATCACATACACACACATCACACACATACATCACATCACATACACACACATCACACACACACATATATCACATACACACACTTCACACACACACATACATCACATCACATACACACACATCACACACACACATATATCACATACACACACTTCACACACACACATACATACACACATCACATATATACACATCACACACACACATATATCACATACACACACTTCACACACACACATACATACACTTCGCACACACACATACATACACTTCGCACACACACATACACTTCACACACACATACATCACATCACATATATACACATCACACACACACATATATCACATACACACACTTCACACACACACATACATACACACATCACATATATACGCGCAATGCTGCAGGGACCAAGACCAAGCCATGGAATAGGCATGGGCATGCTTCCAGCCGGACAATCTGTTGGTGCATATCAAGCCTTCACACATTGGCTTGGAACATTGGGACTTTGAAGATGGACTTGGAACCCTTGAAGGATATCTCTACATGAAGGATAAGGCATAGGAACTCATACTTATGAGTTATTATCTTTTACCCCTTGTAAAAGTCTATATGACTTGGCATTTATTTGTAATCACTTGAAGTCATTCACCTACCTCATTAGTCGTGGAAATTTGAATGTTGTAATGGAGAGAATATCTCCCTACTTTTAGAGGAGAGATTCTAGGAAGCCTAAGTTTGAATTCGAAATTCAAATCACAATCAATTCCTATAAAAACTCCATTTGAAAAGTCGCGGTTAGTTACTCATTCTAGCTCACTCCCCGAGGCATATCTTCATTGTAACTGAGTGTGTGTTAGTGCTACTCCATAACCTACACCACCACACCTCAATTAGCTATGCTTGTCATGCTATTGAGCTTGTACAATCTTATCAATCAATAGATATATACACATTTATCATTTCTGGTTCTCTGTGTTATCTTCTCCAAGTCTGTCAACTTCAAAGGAGCATATCTCAGGATCTACTGAACCAAATCAAGAGATCTATAGCTCATTGGAACCAGCTCAAAGTCTACTACAAGCATACAAAATCTCAGAGGATTTCATTCAGTCATTTGGGAGAAATCCGTTTCGAAGTGCACAGTGGTATGTGTCTGCAGAGTTCCTAAAAAGTCGGGGGTAATTAGAATTTTGCTAAACTTATTTCTCAGTGCATAGTTTATCAATTGAAGTGATTCCACTTGTGATTAGTAGCTTACTAAGGTAATTTAATACTCCCAAAAGGAATTGTTCCAATTTTAAGTGTGCTGGTCACACTGAGTAAAAGTCTGAGCAGGTATCACTACAGGAATAGAAAGTTCTTCTTGATTTTTGAATTACCAAGTTATCTGTTTTGGTTTGATCATTACCCAAACCATTTCCAAAGTACATATATGGTTTCTTTGTGTCATTTGGAAGCTCAAGGAGCCTACTAAGCATATCTGAAGAGAAAAGAGGGCAGGTGTGAAGCAGGTTTTGCAGCACCAACTGATCTTCTGAGTGCATCCAGCCATCATTCACAACAGTGGTATGAGAGCAAATAAGGTAATCATGGGTGATGGTTTCCCTTCCTTCATTGACAAATTGGACAGAAACAATTATCAAGCTTGGTCATTGAGAATGAAGACCTATCTACAAGGGAGAAGTCTATTTGGATACATATCAGGAGATGAGGAGCTGCCCTCATTCAAGACTAGAGGACTACCTACAAAGGATGAACATGAAAGACTCAACCAATGGTGTGCAAAGGATGCTTTGGCAAGGTCTTATCTCTTAAACTCTATATCTGAGTTTCTTTTACCACATGTAAGGAACTGTAAGACTTCCCAAGAGACTTGGGAAACCTTGTCAAATTACTTTTCTTCCAACACAAGGGCTAGGAAGAATCAATTATGGATTGAGTTCACAACCCTTAGGAAGCAGCCCAAGCAATCAGTCTCACAGTATGTGACAAAGATCAAAGATGTGGCAGACCAACTAGCAGGCATTGGAGAGGAAATTGAAGAAGAACAAATAGTCAGGCAAGTAACAAATGGACTCAAGGCAGATGATAAGTGGGAAAGTTTCACCACTGCAATGGACCTCTACATGGACATGCATACCCCTGATCTCACAACACTCATGGGCCAACTATTTACACATGAAGCAAAGTTTACAAAGGCTGGAGATCAATCAAAAGGTAATAATCCCTCTGCTCTCTATACTGATAAGAAAGTTAAGGATAAAAGTAAAGGGAAGAAACAGGATGAAGAAGGCTCTACCTCTCAAGCTAATTATGCAGGGAGAGGTAGGTCATCTAGAGGAAGAGGCAGAGGAGGTAAGTCAGGTAGGGGGAGACCCTACAACTCATCACCATGCAACATTTGTGGATTGTCCAATCATACCACAGATGAATGCTACAAGAACTACAAGAATCAGAGAGGAAGAGGCTACTCAAGAGGTGGATACTCTCAAGGGAGAGGCAGATTCAACCAACATCAAAGCTACAATGGGTACAACAACCAATACAACAATAACTACAACAACAACCACAATGGTAACTACCAAGGTGGATTCAGAAATAGAAGAGACTACAACAACTACACAGAGGAGCAAGATGACTCCCTATTGATCATGAATATGACCTCCAAGATAGGTACAAATGATGATCATTTATTTTACATTGACTCAGGATGTTCTAACCATGTAGCTGGCAATGTGGCACTACTTTCTGATTTGGAAGAACCCAAGGGCAAACATCAGGTACAAACAGGTGATGACACTAAACACTCTGTTGACAAAATTGGAAATGTGAAGACATGTGATGGTAATCAGAACCTATTAAGCAGGGTACTCTATGTACCTACAATAACTAAGAATTTAATGAGTGTTGGTCAGATTGTGGAGAAAGGTTTGCAGGTCAGATTCACACAACATGGAGCATATGTGGAGGACCCAAAACATGGATTCAGAAGGATAGCCAAAGGAGAGAAATCAGGTAGATTATTTACATTTGAGCTAGAAGACACCAAGAATATTGCTCTGTATAATTATAAGGATCAGACACTTTCAGAGTTAGAAATATGGCATAAGAGATTAGGGCACATAGGAGAAAGAACTCTAAAGCAAATGTGCAGGGATCAATGTGTGCTTGGGATACCTAATGTATCCAAGCAACACATGATTTACAAATGTGGATCATGTCAATTTGGTAAGTCTCACAGATTACCCTACTCAAGGAAAGGTTTCATGCATGAAGACTACCTAGACTTGGTACACACAGATGTTTGGGGACCTAGTAAGGACCCTTCCATTTCTGGTTCAAGGTATTATGTGTCCTTCATTGATGACTATAGCAGGTGGACCATTTTATACTTTATGAAGCATAAGGATGAAGTGTTTAATTGTTTCAAGAAGTATCTTGCACTTGTTGAAAATCAAACAGGAAGAAGCTTGAAGAGACTAAGGTCAGATGGTGGAGGAGAGTACTTCTCCAATGAGTTTGAAGATTTCTTGCAGGAAAGAGGCATCAAAAGGGAGATCACTACAAGGTACTCACCTGAACAAAATGGGGTAGCAGAAAGAAGGAATAGACTTATAGTAGAAACAGCTAGGTCTATGCTTAATGAGAAAAAGTTGCCAAATTACCTATGGGCAGAGAGTGTATCCATTGCCACTTATCTCATCAATAGGTTGCCATCCAAATCACTTGATGGCATGACACCATATGAAGCTTGGAATGGTAAGAGACCTTCTCTGGATCATTGTAAAATCTTTGGTTGTGTGGCATATGTGCATATTCCCTCACAGGTAGGGGAAAGCTAGACCCTAAGGCTGAAAAATGTATCTTCATTGGTTATGATTTGAACCAAAAGGGATACAGATTCTACAACCCCACAAACAAAGGGTTCAAGGTAAGCAGAGATGTCATCTTTGATGAGAATGACTCTTGGTATGAAAATGAATGCAGGAAGATTAGTCTACCCTATGACATGGAAGAAGATTTTCCAAAGCTTACTAAGGAAGAACCAACTCAGCAAGAAGATTCAAGCTCAGATGATGATACAATAAACCTTGAAGAGTTCAAGGCTTGGAAGTCCAAAGGAAAGATGAAGATGAAGCAATTAGAAGATAAACCAGAAACTTCAACTCAAGCAATGAGGAGATCTCAGAGAGAAAAGAAGAAGCCTATCAGATTTGGGTATGACACATCACTTGTAACTAAACATTCTGTATATCTTGCAAAAGACTTGTTGAATGAAGAACCAGGTACCTATGAAGAAGCAATTACCAAACCAGAATGGAGAGAAGCCATGGATGAAGAGATAGAAGCCCTCAAGGAAAGTGATACTTGGGACTTGGTACCCAAGAAGGACTCCATGAAGGTGATAGGATCCAGATGGATCTACAAACTAAAAAAGAATTCAGATGGAACAATAAACAGGTACAAAGCTAGGTTGGTAGCCAAGGGTTTTGCACAAACCCAAGGCATTGATTATGAGGAGACATTTTCTCCTGTGGCCAAGATGCCAACTATCAGAGTTATGGTGAGTGTAGCTGCATCCAAGAATTGGAACATGTACCAATTGGATGTGAAGAATGCATTCTTGAATGGATGGATATCTGAAGAAGTCTACATGTCACAACCACCTGGCTATGAAGATCCAAAAAAGGTACATTATGTTTGTAAATTGAAGAAGGCTCTGTATGGTTTGAAGCAGGCACCTAGAGCATGGAATTACAGATTGACCACCTACCTCCTAGACCAAGGATTTGTGATGAGCAAAGCAGACACTTCTCTATTCATAAAGAGAAGTAGTACAGAGGTAATCTACTTATGTGTTTATGTTGATGACATCATCATTACAGGTAATGATGTCAATGGGATTAGACACATCAAAGGACAGATGATGAAAGAATTCAAGATCAGTGATCTTGGACTATTAAAGTATTTCCTAGGTCTTGAATTGGTCTACACAAATTCAGGTATCTACATCACTCAAAAGAAGTATGTACAGGATATGGTCAAGAAGTTTGGTTTGCAGGATGCTAAGGTATCTACTACTCCAATGGAGGTCAATCTGAAGCTAAGTGCTCATGAAGGAGAAGAAATCCAAGACATTACAGGATACCAAAGTATGGTAGGTAGTTTGAACTATGCTACCTTGACAAGAATTGACACAGCATATGGAGTAAGTGTGCTTAGTCAATTCATGCACAAACCAAGGGTACCTCACCTAGAGGCAGCAAAGATGATCTTGAAGTATTTGAAGGGAACACAAAGTCATGGTTTGTATTTTCCTTATACATCAGATATTGACATAAAAATTTACTCAGATGCAGATTGGGCAGGATGCAAGGATGATAGGAGAAGCACCTCAGGATATATTTGTTTTGCAGGAGATAAGCCTATCTCTTGGTCAGCAAAGAAGCAACCTACAGTGGCATTGTCATCCACTGAAGCAGAGTATAGAGGGCTTGCCAATGCCACTCAAGAAGCTATCTGGTTGAAGCTTCTATATACAGAGTTAGGTCTACTCACAAGACCACCTATTATCTTTGGAGACAACACTAGCTCTCTTCACCTTGCAGCAAATCCAATTTATCATGCCAGAACCAAACACATAGAGGTTCATTACCACTATGTGAGAGAAAAGCTACTTAGCAAAGAGATTCAATTGACATATGTGTCTACTAATATGCAATGTGCAGATTTACTTACAAAAGCATTGGATGGAAACAAGTTATGCAGATTCAAATCTATGATTGGATTGCAGGAAGTAATTGAAGAATGAAAGAGAAGATTTAAGCCAAAGTGTTTGGCTTGAGGGGGAGCTGTTGGGGCATATCAAGCCTTCACACATTGGCTTGGAACATTGGGACTTTGAAGATGGACTTGGAACCCTTGAAGGATATCTCTACATGAAGGATAAGGCATAGGAACTCATACTTATGAGTTATTATCTTTTACCCCTTGTAAAAGTCTATATGACTTGGCATTTATTTGTAATCACTTGAAGTCATTCACCTACCTCATTAGTCGTGGAAATTTGAATGTTGTAATGGAGAGAATATCTCCCTACTTTTAGAGGAGAGATTCTAAGAAGCCTAAGTTTGAATTCGAAATTCAAATCACAATCAATTCCTATAAAAACTCCATTTGAAAAGTCGCGGTTAGTTACTCATTCTAGCTCACTCCCCGAGGCATATCTTCATTGTAACTGAGTGTGTGTTAGTGCTACTCCATAACCTACACCACCACACCTCAATTAGCTATGCTTGTCATGCTCTTGAGCTTGTACAATCTTATCAATCAATAGATATATACACATTTATCATTTCTGGTTCTCTGTGTTATCTTCTCCAAGTCTGTCAACTTCAAAGGAGCATATCTCAGGATCTACTGAACCAAATCAAGAGATCTATAGCTCATTGGAACCAGCTCAAAGTCTACTACAAGCATACAAAATCTCAGAGGATTTCATTCAGTCATTTGGGAGAAATCCGTTTCGAAGTGCACACTGGTCTGTGTCTGCAGAGTTCCTAAAAAGTCGGGGGTAATTAGAATTTTGCTAAACTTATTTCTCAGTACATAGTTTATCAATTGAAGTGATTCCACTTGTGATTAGTAGCTTACTAAGGTACTTTAATACTCCCAAAAGGAATTGTTCCAATTTTAAGTGTGCTGGTCACACTGAGTAAAAGTCTGAGCAGGTATCACTACAGGAATAGAAAGTTCTTCTTGATTTTTGAAGTACCAAGTTATCTGTTTTGGTTTGATCATTACCCAAACCATTTCCAAAGTACATATATGGTTTCTTTGTGTCATTTGGAAGCTCAAGGAGCCTACTAAGCATATCTGAAGAGAAAAGAGGGCAGGTGTGAAGCAGGTTTTGCAGCACCAACTGATCTTCTGAGTGCACCCAGCCATCATTCACAACACAATCAACATCAAGATCATCATACACACCAGTACATGATGGCTTAATATCCCGAGCACGAGGAGGGTCTAATGAGAAAGAAGGAAAAACAGAAGAAAGTAAAGAGCAGGAGAAAGTACCTGCAAAGAAACATTATGAGAAACTTGAGCTCAACACTCATTTAAATACATACACAAGTCATTTCTAAACCACTCTTTTTAGTTTTAACTTTTAATCTACAACTACAACCACACTTTAATCTCCTTACTTCCACCACACTTTCCAGTTTAACTTTTCTACTTTAATTACACTTAATTTCTACTCCTCTCTTTTCATCTTCACTAATTCTCTCCACTCTTTCTCTTAACCAACTTTTTTTTTACTTTAAGTGCATCTTCTATTGAGACCACTCCTTAAATCTCTTTAGTTACACAACTTATATAAGCCATTCTTTTTCCTAGCACTCATATAGTCCACTAGTTATTTATCCATTTAATTAATCATTTTAATCTAATTAGCCTACATTTCTTATTTAAATAAATTAATTAATTTAAGCTTAGTTTAAGGGTTTAATTAATTAGAACCTTAATATTTAAATACACACATTTACTTAAAGTAATTATTAATAGCATAGTTTAATTTAGAATACATAAATATGTAATTAATGATGATAAATAATATCTATTTAAACCCTTTTAATATAGTAAATCCTAGAAACCCTATTGGAAACCCATAAAAACCCCTTGGGTTAGACCATTAAAATCCTTCTAAACCCTAGCTTTAACCCATTATAACTCATCTAAACCCTTAACATTAACCAAATCTTATAAACAACACATGAATTCAAGAAACCCTAGGCTGAATACCCATAATTCTTGAATGTAAAAAAAATAGGAAATTCTCATTAAATGAGTAATTAGGGTAAACCCTAACATGAACATATGTCCTGCTTCATCCTTCATACCTGAAAACACTTTCAAAATAGTTAATCCAATTAACACAACTGATCAACAGTGATATAAAAGAGGTTTAGAATTCACCAATAAATATTTTAATTTTTTGGGTCATCAATTGGAAGATGCAAATCTTCCCGACATCCACCGCCACCAAACCTGCACATCGTCCCGATGGGCCAACTTGCAGTTTAAGGGAAGCAGCATTTTCAATGATTATCCTGAAATTAAATCATAGAACAACATCAATTCTTTTTTAAATATATTTAATCTTATCAAATTTTAAATCTTTTCAACATGCACATGAAGTTTATTTCAATTACATCTGGCAATGAAAACATATTAAAGTATAAAGGTAAACTATTAACCTTTTCAGTCAACAAACATTAGTTTACAGTTTATCCATTTATAAACTATGTAAAGATTAGTATAAAACAGAATTCATTTTCATTCATTCAAATGAAGGTTTCGTCATATATATGCATTCACATATGAGCAATCAAGCATGCCAAAGAAATCTACTAAATCTACTTGGACAGACAGCCGCCTTGTATGCCCAATTTTAATCACTAGATGTGTTTTTTCACAACTAGTTTCTTCATATAAATATGATGTAAACTTCATATCGATAATAAATGTAAATACCTTTTTGGGGTGGAAGAAGGTATAACTTCCATGTCATTTTTTTTTTTCGCTACTTTTTTGTTTTAAAGGGGAAAGGCTTAACCCCTTAATCCGAGCTAAGGATCTAGCTGCATGGACAAGAAAGATCTAGGTTTTCACAGATATGAATCATGCAACAATATGCTCCTACACATATACAACTACTTTCGTTATCTAAATGAACTACAAATCCTTCTATTTTTAACAAATCTCACTTAATCTATAAATGTAGAAATATAAATTATGTCTATTTTCCTAATATGGTTAAATAGAGTCCTTTATAAATTAATATTCTTCATTCCAGTTTTTATCGATTAGTTTTATATGAATGCAAAGAAAATACATAAATCAAAATTGTATGACAAAGAAAAATACGACCTAAAATCAACTTCATCTTCAATCTGCTTCACCTTTATACATCTTAATTTGTTCTTCAAAGACCTGTTAAAACTCAACCAGCACAGCTAGACACGCAAAATTATTGGATTTCATATTCAAATCTTCTCTTAGTTTTCCTGCAAAAGAAACCCACACTAAAGAAATTCATTCATACATAATTAATCATGCTCATCATCAAACATTACTTCATACATTTCATCATCTCTTTGTTTAAATAATTTAATTCTTTTGCCAGCAATTAAGTTTTTAAGAGGAGTGCCATCTAATTCGTGTAAGGCATACGTTCCATTATCATAGGTTTTGACTACCACATAAGGTCCAAACCAACGTCTTTTAAGTTTCCTACGGGCATCATACTGAGAATCAAACGTACTATCATACAGTAAAACCCAATCATTAACTTGAACCGGCTTTGGCCTTAACCTATGTGATTTATCAAAATATTTCTTATTTTTCAGTCAAGAATCTTTTAGTTTAACTATAGCCTCTTCTAAACGTTCATTCCCTTGCTCTAATTGCTGGATTCGCAGAGCTAATAAATCTTCTGTTGACAGATTATCTTCCCATGGCAAAGTAGTCCAAGTAAGAATTTGCGTATGCACAGGGAATATCGGTTTCTGGCAATACATCAACTCTACCGGCATATACCCCGTTGTTCTAGTGCAGGTCATTCTATCAGCCCACAACGCAAATGGCAGATATTTTGGCCAATTCTTAATTTCTCCATTACAAGCTTTGGAAATTGCTTTAATAATAGGAGAATGCCCTCGTTCAATCTTCCCATTAGCTTCAGGGTTGTAAGCAGTAGTAAGGGCTAAGCGAATTCCATGCCTAGAAAAGAATTCTCTAGCCTCCTGCGCATCTAACTCTCCCCTAGCAGCCACTACCTTTTCTACATAACCAAATCGTGAAATGACATCCTCAAGAAGAAATTTGCATACATTAAAAGTTGTCTTAGATCTTAAAGCTCGGCCTTCTACATGATTCGTAAGATCTTCACGTGCCAAGACTATATATTTCATCTTATCGATACCTTTGGGCATGGTAACTAAGTCTACAACCCATTTATAATGGATGCATGGAGGATAGGTAGGATGCAACGGATCCCTATGTTTGACTGAGGAATGAATCTGACATACGTCACATGAATTCACATAATTTTTAACAGTAACATAAATCCCTGGCCACCAATATCCTTCTCTAATTTTTTCATACGTAGCTACAAAACCTTTATGTCCTGCCCATAAAGTATCATGCATACTCTTCATGACTTGTAACTGAAGATCCTTAGTACCTAGTACTCGTTGTGGCAATCTAATTTTTCCCCTCGCATGTCTCCAAATGAAACCATCTTTCAGAAAAAAGTTGTAAGCTCTTTTCCTAATATTCCGAAATCTATTTGAAGACCATGAAGGTGCCCTAACCAAAGTACTTAAATACTTTCCAATATCCTGCCACTCTCCTTCGTATTCTTCAATATTAAACTGTTCATATGCGTATGCTTTAGAATCATAATTAATTGCATTTATTTCTAATTTTGTTTCTTCCTCATTATCAAATCTAGCTCGAGAAAGCATATCAGCCACAGAATTAGATTTACCTGCAATATGTATCAAAACAGGATTTATAAACTTGATGTATGAAATCCATCTAAGCATGGCAATGTCGGGTGATGAACAGTTTGTAATCATTCCAATCAGAGGTAGACAATCTGTCTCAACTATTACATTTGCACCTATAAAATATTCTTTATCGGATTTTAATGCCGTGACTAAACCCCATAGTTCTCGTTTAATTTGCGGATAATTTCTTTGCGTATCGTGTAAAATCTTTGCTCCAAATCTCACAGCATACCTATTGCCCTCTTCATCGTCCTGACCAATAACCCATCCTATTCCTATAGGGCTCATATCAACAGTTAAAATGATAGGCTTTTGATCAGTATAATCTACTCGCTTTAAAATAGGAGCTTCAAGAAGTAATTTCTTTAACTTTTTCATAGCTTTTGAGTGTTCTTCAGTCCAAAGAAACTTTCGATTCTTCCTTAGTAAAGCATAAAGACAGTTTGCAACATGTGCATAGTGTGGGATCCAGATGGCATAAAACACACAAGCACCAAGGAATCGTCTTACCTCACTAATATTACTACAAGTTTCAGAAATCTTGTTTATAGCGTCGACTTTAGGTGGATATGGCCTCCGACCGTAATGTCCACATAAATGCCCAACTATAAGTACCTCATTGACACCAAAAACAGATTTCTCAATGGAGAATGTGAGACCAACCTCTTCAAATCTCTGGAAAATCCTTTCACAGTTAGAGATATGATCTACTACAAACTTCCTGCAGCCAGAGGAATCTAAAGTTTCATCTTTCGCATTCTCAATACATCCTTTAATAGGAATGTCATCAATAAATGGCATGGCTATATTAGGAATGAAGTCATGTAATACTGAATTCATGGCGTTCATCATATGCGCTACTGAATTAGTAGCTCCTTGCGGCAAAGTGCACATGCGAACTAAGCCTAAAGGAGTTTTCATGGTCGTAATGTCTCTACTTTCAATAGCAAGCTGAAATTGATCGTAGCCAGAATACAAGTCTCCCATTGAGTAAATGGCATGACCAGCGAAGGCTTCAGCGAATTCTCCTACAATGGGCCCAGTACCTACATTCCTAATAGTAACCTTGTTAACAGGTTGTAAATCTTGAATGAATCGTAACTTGCCATTTTTCTTAGGAACAGTAAACCACCTATTCGAGTAGGGTGCAGACGATGGCTCTAAAATTCGCATGTGAATCTTTTCCTTAAGAAGCCGCATTAACTCTGGTAAGTGGGCTTTCGGAACAGGTATGGGTCGAAGATTCCATGGAATGTGAGGCACTGTAAAGATGATCATTGGTGGTACAATTTGTGGGTCTGCACAACCTATCTCATGGGAATATAAAGAAAATGCCTTTCCATGCTTTCTAATCACTCTTTGAAATAGTTCACGTTCCTCGGGTAACAAAAAATTTTCATCATTTCCTATCTTGATTAGCTTTAAAGTTTCTTCTGTGAAGGTATGACCTATATTTGTGCGCTCTCTTAAATAAGGATCATTGCTAACTTCCCTAAACTTCTTTTCACTCTCTCGTGGTAATGATTGGGCAATCGGTTTAATTTTTTTGTCAACGGTTTTGTATTTTGTATTTACTTTTGCTTCCTTTTCATTACTCATGACAAATTTAATAATCAAATCATATTCTTCAATAGAATTTAAAAGTACAAATCTAAAATTTTCTTTTTCATGCAAAATATTTTGAAGATCTTCAATCAATGAGTTTGAAGATAAAGTTTCAATTACGGTTTCAATGTGTTCATCAGATGAAATGAATCCTTTCTCTTTATAAAAATTTTCATAATGTTTTATAATTTTTTTAGGAATTTGTTTATAATGACTGAATTGCAAATATGATGAAGGAAAATATAAAGAAAAACTATCTAAAATATCTACAGATGGGTGCGAGACATCAAACCAAGTACCACCGTTGTCTCGCTCAACAGTGGCATCTAGGCAAAATTTTGATCATAATAAGTTCCAAACTCGCGAAGAGGCATATGATCTTCGCGTATCTTTTCATGAGAACAGATGGGCATCTTCCTAATTTGCTCCCTATTTCGTACATGGATTGGGCTGACTATCATAACTTGGAGTGATTGTAGATCATCTTTAGATCTAATTCTTGCGTATGCTGAGCCTTCATCCATTACTTTAGTCTCCATTCTGGCTTCACATATAAATGGTTGACCTAAGATAATTTCATAAGAGCAGTTGTCCTGAATGAAAAAGTGGAATGTCTCAGAGATTCCACCTATCATTAGAGGTATGTTGGCACATGCTCCTAGGAGTGATCCACAACCATTGTCCGCGGTTCGCATTATCCAGCCGTGATTTTTATCAATAGGCCATTTAAACTTATCATATAATCCTTTCGAAATCACATTGATTTCAGACCCAGAGTCAATTAGGGCTAAAGCAGAATATGATCTCTTCTGATCTCCTAAGTTAACTTTAATCTCCGGTGTGCCTCTCGCCCAAAAACTTTTTCTAAAATCACTCTCTGAGTTTTTTGTTTCGTCATCTGGTACAATCGGCCCTAAGAAATTTTTGTTCACATTACAGGTATTATCTTCTTCATCCTCTGAGTCTAAAGAAAGAGATTCATGAATCAAGTGAGTTACATCGGCAACATCTTGCATCTCTACCTCTTGTGACAGAGGGAATCTCTTCCTTTTAATTAGTTTAATAAAATTTTCCTTAAATTCAATTTTTGCTATTGAGAAGATTTGTTCTAAAGTCATTGTTACTGTACTTTTTAATAAGATGTCATACAATATTTCTTTCGAATCAATTTTTTTTTCAAGTTCAGAAATAAGAATAGCTTTCGGTACTCATTTTGGTTTCTTTTCTGGTTTCTCTTCAGGTTTTGTTTCAGTTCTAGGAGTTTGCTCTACTTTGTCTGATGTTTGAATTGGCTCACTAAACACAGGTTGTTTACCCTCCCGAATTTCTTTTCTTCGCTCCTCATTTATTTTAGAACTTTCGCCTTGTTCAAACTGAACTTTCTTAGGCTTCGGCTCATCTCTCATCTTACTTCTAGTCATTCGTCTACCTGAATCATTTGTATCTTGCTCATCATCCCTCTTTCTTTTCTCTTCAACATTCGCAATATGCGAATATATCGAGAATTGATCGACAGGAGAGTTCCACGCAGTTTTCTGCATAATATCATCTCTCGCCTTTATCAAAGCTTCAATTGAGTAGTTCCTCGTTTCCCTTGTTTGTTCGGAATCAGAGTCACTATCAACATATTCTAGTTTAACAGCAGAAGCAGATTTCGAAGACTCAGAAAGGTTTTCATACAGCTTCTGCATCCCTCCCTTTCCCCAATTGGCAGCTAAGGGTAAATGTGTTCTATAGTCGCACAATCGTTTGTCAATATCAATTACAAGTCTTTTCTCTTTCGCATCTTTCAATGCTTCACATGTGTAAGTCAAATGATGTGTGGCATCACACCAGATACATCTCCTCACATTGGCATTTCTCCTTTCATTGAAATTTCTTTGGTTAAATGCTTGAGGAATTGGTTGAGGAATTGGTTGGGGTACAACTAGAGGATTAGGAGGTATAAAAGGTGGATTAGGAGGTATAAAAGGATGATTCAGAGCTACTAATGGAGGATTAGGTGCACTTACTGGTTGAGGATAAATAGTCGGATGAGCTTGCATTGCAGGTTTATCTTGTAAGTTTAAAGCATATACCACATTCTGCAAAGCCGCTACCTCTTTAGACATATTTTCGTGCATATGCATCATATTGTCCAACTTGTTAAACAAAATCTCAAATTGCAACTCAGTTGGTACTCTAGATGTGGATGCCGTAGGCTCAACTTTTGAATCTATATGTGTATCCCTAGTTGCCTGAATCGGAGGAAAACTGGAGGATGGTTGAGACATCGAATCATAAAGGAGTGTTTTACGTTGGTTCATGTGAGCAACCGCTTCAACCACTGTTTTCACTACACCCCAGTCATCTGTAAGCCCATATTTCTTTCCCGGTTCTTCAAGCCTACGCTCAACCTCTACCCTTATATCTGGAGTCAAGATTTTAAGGAAATATAAAATGATATCTGGGGTAAGGGCAACTCTATCCTGTTCAGGTAATTGAGAGAATCTTTTCATAAATTCGCCATGGAGTTGAGTTAAAGAAATGTGAGGCTCAGGAGAACTAATCCATTTCATAAATCCCTCTCTACTGTGTTGACTATAGTCCTCTAAATAAAATTCTTTATGTAGCTCTTTTCTAAACTCATCCCATTCCTTATTGTCATGTAGATCCATAATAGCTTTCACTGTACCTATGGCAAGTCGTCCAAGATAGGATTTCCACTTTGTTTCAGGTAATCCGTGTAACTTAGCTAATTCCTCAAACGTGTCTAAATAATTTGTAACATTCATACCAATAAATTTCCCTTTATCCTTTAATAACGTTTCAACTACTTTTTGTTCTTGCGTCTCGTGCATCATAGTTTGAAATAGTTCGTCCATTTTTGAAGTTTGTTTTGATCTAGCTTGAACAATTCTAACTATATCCTGAACTTCTTTTGTTACTCTATCCTTATGTTGAGCTACTAATTCTGAAATTCCGTTAGAGTCCAGTTTGATAAGTTTTTACTATGCCAAAACGTTTGCAAGTAAAGCTATGATTAACGCTTAACCTATGTTTAACAGACAGTTGCCTTTAACCTATACCAATAATTTAACCTTAAATAAAATTATGTATGCAAGAATGTAAGAGTAAAGAAATTATACCAGCTGCTCGAAGATGAGGCTCAAAACAGTGCTTTCTGTGAAATTCAATACATTTATTGATTTGAATCAAAAATCTAAATACATATTTTGCTAAAATGGGTGCGAGCGTTTTGTGCTTCAATTGTTGATGAAAGGGGTGGCGAGACGAGGTTCTCCTACTTGCCAATCTTCGTGGAGGCGCTCAGGTCACCAGACTAGCCCTCGACACCAAGAAGATTGCAAGCTCACGTAAATGCCACAGCTTCCAAGGATGAAGACACAGCTACACTGATGTAAAATCGTATGAATGTATATGCAATGCAAACTGATAATATCCGTCTGAGTCGCAAGCCGATCTTCACGTCAGGTTCACCAATGTCGGGTCATGAGAGATGCTCGGATGGTGGATCAAGTCATCCGCCTAAATCGTTCGACACACGCAGGGTGTCTGTAGCAGACTCAGACTAAGGACCATAGGGACAAGCTGCTTTATATCTGGCAATAGCTATCTGTTTGGGTGTTAACAATAATGACTCTTCGGTTATCTGATCTTTAACTACCTCTTCTATTGTAGCTTCTAATGGTTTTGGTTGAGCTTGTCTAACTAAAGTTGGTGGAAATAAATCTTCACTACTTTGTGATTCAGGAGATGCAATGGAAGAAAATGCTAGGAATGTAGTTAAACATTGATCATAAGATAAAGACACTAATGATTCCGAAGTAATATTGTTCTTAATAAGTTCTTCTAACACTAATTCTACGGATTCGGTTGTATGTTCAATGATGTTATTACTACTACTGTGTTCAGATGCATGGTATAAATCAGAAGACATGAAAGAACTAATAGAAACAATATGATGCTAAACTGGTTTGAATAAATGAATTAATAAGCTAATACAAATGTAAAGTCTAGATAATTGGATAAATGTCTAATCAATTGGGTAAATGACTAAATGGAGATATAAGGTTTAAATGGATCATCAATCTTGTTGCTTCTCTTTTTTCACTTCAATAGCTTGAACTCATCAATGTTTCTGCAAAGAAACATTATCATATTAGTAATATTACAAAAAATTAATAAGAAACATAAACTTACATTATCATACACATGCATATACTAATTAAAACATTCACATGCTAGTATGCATACATTCACATCATGTTCATTCATTCACTTACTCACACATATGCACATACATGCTTACTATCCATACACACACTCATGCTAGTATATGCTAATACATGCTCAAATATACCCATAATCATACACTATTATGCATATGTACTCATGTACAATCATTTCATGAACAGTCATCATCACTCATTACTATACTCTAACATAATTCAATATTTATACGTATACTCACATGCATAGATGTATATGTCTTCATGCATAAGCTAAACACCTAATAATAACTAAATAAAATTCAAACCAAATACATTTAATTACTTTAATTATTCATTAATCTAAAACAACCAAATAAATAAAATTAAATTAACATTATATAAACCCAATCACTCTCTTCCTTTCTCTCTCATTCTCTTCCCATCTCTCTTTCTTTCTCTCTCTCTGTCTCTCTCTCTCTCTCTCTCTCTCTCTCTCTCTTTCCTTCTCTCTCCTCTCTCTCTCTCTCTCTCTCTTTTCTTCTCTCTCATCTCTCTTTCTCTCTCTCTCTCTCTCTCTCTCTCTCTCTGTCTCTCTCTCTCTCTCTCTCTCTCCTCTCTCTCTCTTTCCTTCTCTCTCCTCTCTCTTTCTCTCTCTCTCTCTCTCTCTCTCTCTCTCTCTCTCTCTCTCTCTCTCTCTCTCTCTCTCTCTCTCTCTCTCTCTCTCTCTCTCTCTCTCTCTCTCTTTCCTTCTCTCTCCTCTCTCTCTCTCTCTCCTTCTCTGTCTGCGCGTTGCCGCGCTTAGACAGAGGAGGGGAGGGAGAGTCTCTCTCTCTCTCTCTCTCTCTCTCTTTCCTTCTCTCTCCTCTCTCTCTCTCTCTCTCTCCTTCTCTGTCTGCGCGCTGCCGCACCCAGACAGAGGAGGGGAGGGAGAGTCTCTCTCTCTATCTCTCTCTCTCTCTCTCTCTCTTTCCTTCTCTCTCCTCTCTCTCTCTCTCCTTCTCTGTCTGCGCGCTATTGCGCTCAGACAGAGGAGGGAGAGTCTCTCTCTCTCTCTCTCTCTCTCTCTCTCTCTCTCTCTCTCTCTCTCTCTCTCTCTCTCTTCGGTGCTGCAGCGCGCAGCGCTGAGGAGGGGGGGGAGAGTCTCTCTCACACACATACATCACACACACACACATATATCACATACACACACTTCACACACACACATACATACACTTCGCACACACACATACATACACTTCGCACACACACATACACTTCACACACACACATACATCACATCACATACACACACATCACACACACATATATCACATACACACACTTCACACACACACATACATCACATCACATACACACACATCACACACATACATCACATCACATACACACATCACACACACACATATATCACATACACACACTTCACACACACACATACATCACATCACATACACACACATCACACACACACATATATCACATACACACACTTCACACACACACATACATACATACATCACATATATACACATCACACACACACATATATCACATACACACACTTCACACACACACATACATACACTTCGCACACACACATACATACACTTCGCACACACACATACACTTCACACACACATACATCACATCACATATATACACATCACACACACACATATATCACATACACACACTTCACACACACACATACATACACACATCACATATATACGCGCAATGCTGCAGGGACCAAGACCAAGCCATGGAATAGGCATGGGCATGCTTCCAGCCGGACAATCAACATCAAGATCATCATACACAGCAGTACATGATGGCTTAATATCCCGAGCACGAGGAGGGTCTAATGAGAAAGAAGGAAAAACAGAAGAAAGTAAAGAGCAGGAGAAAGTACCTGCAAAGAAACATTATGAGAAACTTGAGCTCAACACTCATTTAAATACATACACAAGTCATTTCTAAACCACTCTTTTTAGTTTTAACTTTTAATCTACAACTACAACCACACTTTAATCTCCTTACTTCCACCACACTTTCCAGTTTAACTTTTCTACTTTAATTACACTTAATTTCTACTCCTCTCTTTTCATCTTCACTAATTCTCTCCACTCTTTCTCTTAACCAACTTTTTTTTTACTTTAAGTGCATCTTCTATTGAGACCACTCCTTAAATCTCTTTAGTTACACAACTTATATAAGCCATTCTTTTTCCTAGCACTCATATAGTCCACTAGTTATTTATCCATTTAATTAATCATTTTAATCTAATTAGCCTACATTTCTTATTTAAATAAATTAATTAATTTAAGCTTAGTTTAAGGGTTTAATTAATTAGAACCTTAATATTTAAATACACACATTTACTTAAAGTAATTATTAATAGCATAGTTTAATTTAGAATACATAAATATGTAATTAATGATGATAAATAATATCTATTTTAACCCTTTTAATATAGTAAATCCTAGAAACCCTATTGGAAACCCATAAAAACCCCCTAGGTTAGACCATTAAAATCCTTGTGAACCCTAGCTTTAACCCATTATAACTCATCTAAACCCTTAACATTAATCAAATCTTATAAACAACACATGAATTCAAGAAACCCTAGGCTGAATACCCATAATTCTTGAATGTAAAAAAAAAAGGAAATTCTCATTAAATGAGTAATTAGGGTAAACCCTAACATGAACATATGTCCTGCTTCATCCTTCATACCTGAAAACACTTTCAAAATAGTTAATCCAATTAACACAACTGATCAACAGTGATATAAAAGAGGTTTAGAATTCACCAATAAATATTTTAATTTTTCGGGTCATCAATTGGAAGATGCAAATCTTCCCGACAACGCATAAATAAATAAATAACTAAATCGTATTTCAAAAATCCTAAATTGAAAACACTAATTTCGATATTAGGGTTTTAAAACCCCTAATTTAAAAACTCTAATTCAACCTTTTAGCCATATGTTTGAAGTATATGTACACATTGCATCTATTCCTCCGACGTCCTACTAGAGAGATGTCTCTCCTCCCAACCTTATGCCTCTATATATAGCTACTCGAATCAACGAGGATCATAATATATATAAAGATATATACACATCATGTAGATAGGATACATAAATATAAAATGGAGTACATATATGATGCATCACACATACATGCCTAAATGCACACATAAATATATATATACATACTAACATATTTACATGTACACATTTACACATAGACATATATACATATATACATGTACACCTCACATATACATGCCTACATGCACACATAAACATATATATACATGCATACATATTTACATGTACATATTTACACATAGACACATATACATATATACATGTACACAATTATAAACAGTTGCATATATTACATGAATACATGAATATTTTACATAAATGCATATGCATATATACACATATGCATATTTAACACATGTATACATATATCACACACATGCAAACACATACATATACATGAAATACATATATATGCATACTAACATATGTATACATATAATACACATGAATACACACACATATGCATACATACATGATAAAAATTTGATCCTCGAAGATAAAACTATATATAAAATAATTAGGCATACCCCCGAGCTTCATGTTCTAACTTAGAAGAACATGATTTCATCTCTCTAGTAGGATTCATCGTTATTCAAGTTAATGAAAAAATCTATTATCTGATATCCATTCAGAAGCTTCAAGTTATTGATCGATAACTAGAGTAGAATTTACTATCTAATCTGCTCATATGTTTTCATTATTGCCATCATTTTGGTAAGACATCAATATAGTCTCATCTTCATTATCCTTATTGATTTCATTTATTTCTTCTATCACTACAACATATCGAGGGTATACCGAGGTTGCTACCGAGGCAAATGAATGGGCGTGAAATCTTCGCGATGTCGGTGTTACAGTCGGTATATGCGTTGAAAAGAAAGCGCCGGTATGGCGCCAGTATGGTCGTCGGTATATGCGTCGGTATAACCGTCGGAAATACTGACGGATATACCGACGCTTATACCCACGTCCCCGCTGGGTGTACTGGCGCATATACCGACGACCATACTGGACATACCGACGCGTATACCGACGACCATACCTGCACAAATTTTTTTGGGCAGAGTGTGTTGTCTTTTGCTACAGCATGATGTTGTTTAGCAAAAGACAATACACTCTGCCCAACTGAGTACATGTGTTATGTACTATAATGGCAACCAAAACATAAACTTATATGAACAAAAATGAACAATGATTCATGTACAGAAAGTCGTATATTCCATAAATGGCACTTACATATGGGAATCGAATACAAAATTATGGTACATCATTGCCACATATTACAAAATTGTGGCAATGTAACAAAACACTTCCATATAGGAATCCAATACAAAATTATGGTTCATGATTGTCGTATGCGAGTGTGATACAAAATTGTGGCATTGATCAAAATATTTACACCTACAATCCTACAACAAAACATATGTATAAAATAAAACCAATTAACATGACATTTATAAACAACAACTAGAAACACGAAACCAAGATATAACTTTACCTAATCAATAATATTCTCCCATGAGACGATTGCCCCGCACCCCTCTAAGTCTTGTAACAGTGCAGTCAATCCATGTCGATATCCATACGATTCTTCTGCTCGCGTTGGAGGACGACCCACTGCCAACTCCTATAGTAAATATGCAAAATGTTAGATGAATATACATAATATACTTAACACAAACAACTTCAATAATTAACATCATACTTACAAATTGGTAGCGCATACTATCGTATCCGCCGCTACCTAAATGTGACGTTCCAACCGTATCTAACCGAGTGGCCGCTGCATCTCTTTGTTGTTGATACCGATCAGGAGTATGTTGATGCTCATCCTGAATCGATTCCCATTCTTCGGCGTCTAGCCATACAGGCTTCGGTAAGCCTGCTTTGAAAGCATCGCGAGCTTCCGATCGTCAATGCGACATCACCTCGCGTGCTGTATGTTGTATCCAATCGGAACTCACAACAGGATTGCCACGTGCTAGCCGGTACTCTTCATATATGCATTGTGTGATATGATTTTTAGAGTCTCTATCCTATTCGGTCCATTTTAACATTACTGAATGATCGAATTCGATCGAGCAGAGTTGTCGTATACGTTGTCGCATTGACTTCCCCGCCGCATCCATAACGGGAGCTCCATTACGGATATGATATATCTTTGATTCGTCGTGATCGTGTGCACCCCATGGTCTACGTGGAGATACCATCTGATGCAATATGAAGATCTCATCTCATCCAATGTATATATATGCATGCTTAAGCTTGTATACATATACATTCATGTATACATATGCTTGTATACATATGCATTCACGTATACATATGCTTGTATACATATGCATTCACGTATACATATGCTTGTATATGTATACGTTCATACATATACATATACATATGCTTCCTTGTATATGCTTATATGCATATGCTTGCTTGTATACATACATGTACACATGCTTGCTTGCTTACATATGCATGCTTGTATACATATGGATGCATGTATGCATATGCTTACTTGCTTACATATGCATGATTGCTTACATATGCATGCTTGTATACATATGCTTGCTTACATATGCATGCATGTATACATATGCATGCATGCATGCTTGTATACATATGCATGCTTGCTTACATATGCATGCATGCTTGTATACTTATGCATGCATGCTTGTATACATATGCATGCATGCTTGTATACATATGCACGCTTGCTTATATATGCATGCATGCTTGTATACATATACATGCATGCTTGTATACATATGCATGCTTACTTGCATGTATACATATGCATATCCCGCATGCATGCATGTATGCATATCCCTCATGCATTCATACATGCATATGCATACATGATTGCATATGCATACTTGCCATGCTTGTATACATATGCTTGCTTACATATGCATGCATGTATACATATGCATGCATGCTTGTATACATATGCATGCTTGCTTACATATGCATGCTTGCTTACATATGCATGCTTGCTTGTATACATATGCATGCTTGCTTACATATGCATGCATGCTTGTATACATATGCATGCATGCTTGTATACATATGCATGCTTACTTGCATGTATACATATGCATATCCTGCATGCATGCATGTATGCATATCCCTCATGCAATCATACATGCATATGCATACATGCATGCATACATACATGTATGTATGTATGCATGCATGTATGCATGCATGTATGCATATGCATTCATGTATTCATATGCATGTATGCATATGCATATGCATGTGCATATATGCATGTATGCATGTGTATGTATGCATATGCATATGCATTCATGCATGAATGTATGCATATGCATTCATGCATGTATGCATATGCATTCATGCATGTATGCATGTATGCATGTATGCATGCATGCATGCATGCATGTATGCATATGCATGCATGCATGTATGCATATGCATTCATGCATGCACATGCATGTATACATATGCATGCATGCATGTATGCATATGCATTCATGCATGTATGCATATGCATTCATGCATGTATGCATGTATATGTATGCATATGCATATGCATTCATGCATGTATGTATGCATATGCATTCATGCATGTATGCATATGCATGTATGCATATGCATGCATGCATGTATGCATGTATGCATATGCATGTATGCATGTATACATGCATGCATGCATGCATGTATGCATATGCATTCATGCATGTATGCATATGCATGTGTATGCATATGCATGTGTATGCATATGCATGTGTATGCATGCATGTATGTATGTGTATGCATGCATGTATGCATGTGTATGCATGCATGTATGCATATGCATTCATGTATGCATATGCATGCATGCATATGCATGTATGCATATGCATGTGTATGCATGCATGTATGCATGCATGTATGCATGTGTATGCATGCATGTATGCATGTGTATGCATGCATGTATGCATGTGTATGCATGCATGTATGCATATGCATTTATGTATGCATATGCATTCATGTATGCATATGCATGTATGCATATGCATGTATGCATATGCATGTATGCATGCATGCATGCATGTATGCATGCATGCATGCATGTATGCATATGCATGCATGCACATGCATGTATGCATATGCATGCATGCACATGCATGTATGCATATGCATTCATGCATGTATGCATGTGCATTCATGCATATATGCCTATGCATGCATGTATGCATATGAATGTATGCATGTATGCATATGCATGTATGCATGTGCATTCATGCATGTACACATATGCATGCATGTATGCATATGCATGTATGCATGTATGCATGCATGTATGCATATGCATGCATGTATGCATATGCATGCATGTATGCATATGGATACATGCATGCATGTATGCATGTGCATTCATGATGTATGCATGTGCATTCATGCATGTATGCATGTGTATGCATGCATGTGTATGCATGCATGTATGCATATGCATTCATGTATGCATATGCATGTATGCATGCATGCATGTATGCATATGCATTCATACATGTATGCATGTGCATTCATGCATGTATGCATATGCATGCATGTATGCATGTATGCATGTATGCATATGCATGTATGCATATGCATGTATGCACGTGCATTCATGCATGTATGCATGCATATGCATGCATGTATGCATATGCATGTATGCATGTATGCATGTATGCATATGCATGCATGCATGCATGTATGCATATGCATGTATGCATATGCATGTATGCATGTATGCATGTGCATTCATGCATGTATGCATGTGTATTCATGCATGTATGCATGTGTATGCATGCATGTATGCATGCATGTATGCATATGCATTCATGTATGCATATGCATTCATGTATGCATATGCATGTATGCATGTATGCATGTATGCATATGCATGCATGCACATGCATGTATGCATATGCATGCATGCACATGCATGTATGCATATGCATTCATGCATGTATGCGTGTGCATTCATGCACGTATGCATATGCATGCATGTATGCATATGCATGCATGCATGCATGCATGCATGCATGCATGTATGCATGTGCATTCATGCATGTATGCATGTGTGCATGCATGTATGCATGTGTGTGCATGCATGCATATGCATGTATGCATGTATGCATGTATGCATATGCATGCATATGCATGTATGCATATGCATGCATATGCATGCATGTATGCATATGCATTCATGTATGCATGCATGGATGTATGCATATGCATGCATGTATGCATGTGCATGCATGTATGCATGTGCATTCATGCATGTATGCATATGCATTCATGCATGTATGCATATGCATTCATGCATGTATGCATATGCATGCATGTATGCATATGCATGCATGTATGCATATGCATGTATGCATGTATGCAGGTATGCATGTATGCATGCATGCATGCATGCATGCATGCATGCATGCATGTATGCATGTGCATTCATGCATGTATGCATGTTTGCATGCATGTATGCATGTGTGCATGCATGTATGCATGTGTGTGCATGCATGCATATGCATGTATGCATGTATGCATGTATGCATATGCATGCATATGCATGCATGTATGCATATGCATTCGTGTATGCATGCATGGATGTATTCATATGCATGCATGTATGCATGTGCATGCATGTATGCATGTGCATTCATGCATGTATGCATATGCATTCATGCATGTATGCATATGCATGCATGTATGCATATGCATTCATGTATGCATATGCATGTATGCATGCATGGATGTATGCATATGCATGCATGTATGCATGTGCATTCATGCATGTATGCATATGCATGCATGTATGCATATGCATATCCCTCTGTCTCTCTCTCGCTCTCTCTCTCTCAAACAAAAATAAAGAGAGAAGATATTAGAAAACAAAAATATAAAGAGAGAAGATATTAGAAAACAAAAATATAAAGAAAGATAAAAGAGTGATATATGTTTTACTTACATTGATGTAATTTTTGTAATTCCACTTGAAGTGCTTCTTCGTCAAATTTTCAAAGCTTTGATGCCAAATTCTCGTGCAAAACCAAACAAAGAACATATTAGCAAAACCAAAACTTCAGATCTATAAAGATAGAGGTTTGTATAAAGAGAGAGAGAGAGAGGGAGAGAGAAAGAGAGAGGGAGAGAGAAAGAGGGAGAGAGACGAGGAGAGAGTGAGAGAGAGAGGGAGAGAGAGAGAGAGAGATAGTGAGAGAGAGGGAGGGAGAGAGAGAGAGGGAGAGAGAGAGAGAGAGGGAAGGGAGGGAGAGAGAGAGAGGGAGAGAGAGAGAGAGGGAAGGGAGGGAGAGAGGGAGAGAGAGAGAGAGAGGATGACAAACAGAGTTCTGCTCTACTGTTGGCACGCACGAACCCGAAAGGAGAAGTTCTACATTCGAAACGCTCAGAATGACGAATTTCAGGTTCGGGCCCAGTTAAAAAGAGAGCGTCGGTATACGCGTCGGTAGTTCCAGCAAAGTACCGACGCATATACCGACGCATATACCAACGTATATACCGATGCATATACCGACGCATATACCGACGCATATACCGACACATATACTGACGCTTATACCGATGCTGTGATTCCGAACCGACGCGGCTGTGATTCTGAGGCAATGCAGCTTTCCCAAATTTCCCGAGGGGTATACTGACGCCGACAGCTGCACGTCGGTACACTGACCGTCGGTATTCCCTTGATATGTTGTAGTGTATTGTTAAATCTATGTTCTCATGAATCACATCATCTATTGATGGATTAATATCTATTTCTGGTAATTCCTCTTCCTCATCAGTAGAATCAGCATGTAGAGAATTATCCTCTTCATAAAAAAGATTAGTATCATTATCACGTATAATGATTCTAATTTCTATTTCAGATGTTGATGTATCTGTATCTGATGCTGAATCATCAAGAGGACTTTCTTCAATCTCTCTAACAATAAACTGTTCAAACAATGACCTACCTCTAGGTTGCACATGAATGACTTGCCACCAAGGATGAGCATCTGGGTTTTTATAAAAAATGCTTGTTCAATATGCCTAGGAAGAATATATGGTTCTTTAGTAGATCGCATTACCTTGGAAAAATCAATTGCCCAAAACCCAGATAATTCCTTTCTTAATGTGGAATTACTACCTTTATACTCCGCTCGAAACCAGTCAACCTTCAATATGACCTATCAAAATATATAACAACAAAAACCCATTATTAGGTGCTTTAAAAAATAACTAACTCTATAAAAAAATATAAAATTTTTTCTGCCTATTTGAATGTACGAAATGAAATTTCGTAGATACCAACAATAGTTCCTACGTAAGCAAGTTCGCTATCTATAAGGTTCGTGTCTTTTGAGCTAGCACGTGATAGTTGCTTGAAAGAAGCAGCAATACTAGAATCCTTTGTTTTACGTAAAGAATCAATGGCTTTGATTCTAATATGCTGTCCAAAAGCCCACATATTAGTGAACATTTGAGCCTGCAAAATAAATTCAATTAGTAAATAGAAACTAACATACATTTATGAAAAAAATAAAATATTATTTTAATAAAATTACCTTTCGTTCACAACCTATCATTAACTCTCTTTGCTCATCTGAAATTTCTTCATTATTTGCGTTGGCGTGTTGCAAACAACTATATAGCCGATCCGTGAAAGAAGATATATCTGTAATCGCATTATTATCGAGATTACGTCTAAATCTTTTGTTTTTTCGCCTTTTACTTTGGAGATTTTGAAGTTCCTCGTACTCGCTAATGAATGCTTGCATGCATTCTCTATTATATACTACAAAAGTAGAAACATCATTTTTTTCTTGAAATGTAAATAAGAATGGAACCCCCTTACCTGATAATATCTCATCTGCTATTTTTGAAGAAGACTCGTTGGTCCATGCACGTGGAGCTTCTTCATGAAATCTTTCAAGGTACTCACTAACGTAATACATGCACTCTTCAAGCATCCAACCCTTTGCCATGGATCCTTCTAGTTTCACTCTTTGTCGCACATAACCTTTTAATACTCCCATAAATCGCTCGACCCAAAACATCCATCGAGTGTTGACAACACCTACAATCTCTATTTCATCTACAAGATGGACTAATAAATGAACCTGAATATCAAAAAATGAAGTAGGAAGTTCTTTCTCAATCAAACATAGTAGCTCTTTGCATTCACGTTTTTTTTGTGGGATTGAGTTTTTGTCAATCTTTTTGGATGTAATCCACCTATACATATCATAAAAACAATTATAAAGAAGTTAATTAAAAAATAAAAGATATCCAATATTCATACATATTAAATATAAAAGTATCATAATTACCTTATAAGTGATCCAAGACGATAGATCACATCTCATACTCCTTTCGTTGTACATCCATCGATAACTAAAGGTAAAATATATTTCAAAAAGTTATGCCAGTCATGGGTCTTTTGTTGGTGCAAGTCAAGCCTTCACATTTGGCTTGGACATCTACTTTGAAGACTCTACATGAAGCAAAGACCATAGGAACTTATGCCTATGATTTCTTACCATTTTATCTCTTTTAAAAGTCTAAATGACTTGGCATATTATGTAATCACACCTAATTGATTGAAAGTCGTGGAAAAGGCGGATGATTGATTGAGAGAATATCTCAATCAACTTTTTTAGGTGAAAGATTTTAGGAGATTGATTTGAATTCTAATTCAAGTCATCACTCAATTCCTATAAAAGCTACAAGGAAAATGTCGCGGGTGTCCTTCACTCATCCCGAGGCATTTCTGTATCAATCATTGAGTGTGTGAGGTCTACTCTATAGCCTACACCTCTGAGTACCATTGAGCTATGTTTATCATGCCAATGGAAATGTACATTTACATGATCTAATACAAATATTTACATTCATCATCTCTGTTATTCTCTGAGTGTACCACTTCAACTACTGTCAACTTCAAAGAGGCATATCTCAGTGCCTACTGAACCAAATCAAGTGATTCAAAGCTTAATAGATCCAGCTCAAAGCATACCACAAGCATACAAAGTTTGAAGCAACTTGGTTCAGTCAATTTTGAGAAATCACGGTCAAAGTGCTCACTGTTGCAGTTCTTACAGTAAACGAGTAATTTCCGGTAGAAGAACGAAGTAGATCTCGCAGAGTAATGTGAAGCTTTGTATGAGAGATAGCTCACTCTATAGCTAGACATCTCTATTTTTAGTTGATCAATCTTTCCGATGGAAAAGATATCTACACACAGTACAAAGTCTGACCGAAAAGAGGCTATCTAAACTAGAGGAGTTTTTTCTTAAACTTCAGAAAGAGTTCAGTAAGTTAAGAAAGTTCACGAGTCACTTCTTTACTTCATGTATGTTCACTTGAAGTGATTATAAACAGAATTGAAGTTCATTCCGGTACAATTCCGGTAGGATTACGGTGTCAGTCTAGTGGCAGTCCGGTGAAGTTTCGGTGAAATTTTTCTAGTAAAGTTAGAGCACGGTCTTATATGTTGAGCGCTAGACTTTGCTAAGCTATTGATTGATTACAGAGAATTTCTGAATCACTCTAACTTAGTTCTTCTTGGCGTGGTGGTTTCCGCAAGGCTCAGTCTTTGTCACATCATCAAGGAGTAGTATCGGAGAAAAGGATCAAAGAGGGCTGGTGCAAAGCAGGATTAGCAGCACCTACTCAATCTTCTGAGTGCATCCAACCATCCATCTTTCCCAACAGTGGTATCAGAGCAAATAAGGTAACATGGGAGATGGTTTTCCTTCATTCATTGACAAATTGGACAGGAACAATTACCAAGCTTGGTCTCTAAGGATGAAGACCTATCTACAAGGAAGAAGCTTATTTGGATTCATATCAGGAGATGAGGAATTGCCCTCATTCAAAGCTAGAGGACTACCCACCAAGGATGAACAAGAGAGACTCAACACATGGTGTGCAAAGGATGCTTTGGCAAGGTCTTATCTTCTTAACTCTATATCTGATTTCCTTTTACCTCACATCAAGAATTGCAAGACTTCCCAAGAGACTTGGGAAACCTTGTCAACATATTTTTCATCAAGTATAAGGGCCAGAAAGAATCAACTATGGATTGAATTCACTACTCTTAGGAAGCAATCAAAGCAATCAGTTTCAGACTTTGTCACTAGGGTCAAAGACATTGCAGACCAGCTTGCAAGTATTGGAGAGGAGATTGAAGAGGAACAAATAGTAAGGCAGGTAATCAATGGACTAAAGGCTGATGACAAATGGGAGAGCTTTACCACAGCAATGGATCTATAAATGGACATATATGCTCCTGATCTAACAACCCTGATTGGTCAACTATTCACTCATGAAGCAAAGCTTACAAAGAATGGAGAACAATCAAAAGGTAACAACCCCTCTGCTCTATACACTGATAAGAAGATTAAAGATAAAGGTAAAAGTAAGAAGGTTGATGAAGAAGGCTCTACCTCCCAAGCAAACTATGCAGGAAGAGGTAGATCTTCAAGAGGTAGAGGCAGAGGAGGTAAGCAAGGTAGGGGGAGACTCTACAACTCATCACCATGCAACATTTGTGGATTGTCTAACCATACCATAGATGAGTGCTACAGAAATTATAAAAATCAGAGAGGAAGAGGCCATCAAAGAGGTGGATACTCTCAAGGTAGAGGTAGATTCAACCAACACCAAGGCTACAATGGATACAACAATCAGTACAACAACAATTATAACAACAATGGTAACTACCAAGGTGGATTCAGAAATAGGAAGGACTACAACAACTACGCAGAGGAGCAAGATGACTCCCTATTGATCATGAATATGACCTCCAAGGAAGGTACAAATGATGATCATTTATTTTATATTGATTCAGGATGTTCTAACCATGTAGCTGGCAATGTGGCACTACTTTCTGATTTGGAAGAACCCAAAGGCAAACATCAGGTACAGACAGGTGATGATACTAAACATTCAGTTGAAAAGATTGGTAATGTAAAGACTAGTGATGGTAACCAGAATCTATTGAGCAGGGTACTTTATGTACCAACCATTACAAAAAACTTAATGAGTGTTGGTCAGATTGTGGAAAAAGGTTTACAGGTCAGGTTCAATCAACATGGAGCATATGTGGAGGACCCAAGACATGGATTAAGAAGAATAGCCAAGGGAGAAAAATCAGGTAGATTATTTATTTTTGAGCTTGAAGACACCAAAAACATTGCTTTATACAATTACAAGGATCAAACACTTTCAGAATTAGAAATATGGCACAAGAGGTTAGGTCACATTGGTGAAAGGACTTTAAAGCAAATGTGCAAGGATCAATGTGTGCTTGGGATACCTAATGTGTCCAAGCAACACATGATTTATAAGTGTGGTGCTTGTCAATTTGGTAAGTCTCACAGGTTGCCCTACTCAAGGAAAGGTTTCATGCATGAAGACTACCTAGACTTGGTACACACAGATGTTTGGGGACCTAGCAAGGAACCCTCCATTTCAGGATCAAGGTATTATGTGTCCTTCATTGATGATTATAGCAGATGGATTGTCTTATACTTTATGAAGCATAAGAATCAAGTATTTAATTGTTTCAAAAGATATCTTGCACTTGTTGAAAACCAAACAGGAAGAAACTTGAAAAGGCTAAGGTCAGATGGAGGAGGTGAATACTTCTCCAATGAATTTGAAGACTTCTTGCAGAAAAGAGGCATCAAGAGGGAGATAACCACAAGGTACTCACCTGAACAAAATGGGGTAGCTGAAAGAAGAAATAGACTCATTGTAGAAACAGCTAGGTCTATGCTTAATGAAAAGAAATTGCCAAATTATCTTTGGGCAAAGAGTGTATCTACTGCCACATATCTCATTAACAGGTTGCCATCAAAGTCACTTGATGGAATGACACCTTATGAAGCTTGGCATGGTAAGAGACCATCATTGGATCATCGCAAAATCTTTGGTTGTATTGCATATGTGCATATTCCCTCACAGGTAAGGGGAAAGCTAGACCCTAAAGCTGAAAAATGTATCTTCATTGGTTATGACTTGAACCAGAAAGGGTACAGATTCTACAACCCCTCAAACAAAGGTTTCAAGGTAAGCAGAGATGTCATCTTTGATGAGAATGACTCATGGTATGAAAACGAATGCAGGAAGGTTAGTCTACCTTATGATATAGAAGAAGACTTCCCAAAGCTTACCAAGGAGGAACCAATCCAGAAAGAAGACTCAAGTTCAGATGATGATGACACAATCAACCTCGAGGAATTCAAGGCATGGAAGTCCAAAGGAAAGATGAAGATGAAGAAGCTAGAGAATATACCAGAATCCTCAACTCAAGCAATGAGGAGATCTCAGAGAGAAAGTAAGAAGCCTATCAGATATGGGTATGACACTTCTCTTGTAGCTAAACATTCTGTATATCTTGCAAAGGATTTGTTGAATGAAGAACTAGGTACATATGAAGAGGCAATCACCAAAGCAGAATGGAAAGAAGCTATGGATGAAGAAATAGAAGCTCTCAAGGAGAGTGACACTTGGGACTTGGTACCCAAGAAGGATTCTATGAAGGTGATAGGATCCAGATGGATCTACAAACTAAAGAGAAACTCTGATGGAACAATCAACAGGTACAAAGCTAGGTTGGTAGCCAAGGGTTTTGCACAAACCCAAGGTATTGATTATGAGGAGACATTTTCTCCTGTGGCAAAGATGCCAACAATCAAAGTATTGGTAAGTGTAGCTGCATCCAAGAATTGGAACATGTACCAACTGGATGTCAAAAATGCTTTCTTGAATGGATGGATATCTGAAGAAGTCTACATGTCACAACCACCTGGCTATGAAGATCCCAAGAAGGTAAATTATGTTTGTAAATTGAAGAAGGCTCTATATGGTTTGAAGCAGGCACCTAGAGCATGGAATTATAGGTTGACAACATATCTCCAAGACCAAGGATTTGTGATGAGTAAAGCAGACACTTCTCTATTTATAAAGAGGAGTAGTACAGAGGTAATCTACTTGTGTGTTTATGTTGATGACATCATCATTATAGGCAATGATGTCAGTGGGATTAGACACATCAAAGGACAGATGATGAAGGAATTCAAGATCAATGACCTTGGATTATTGAAGTACTTCTTAGGTCTTGAGTTAGTCTACACTAATTCAGGTATATATATCACTCAAAAGAAGTATGTACAAGATATGGTCAAGAAGTTTAATTTGCAGGAAGCTAAAATCTCAAGCACTCCAATGGAGGTTAACCTAAAGCTTAGTGCTCATGAAGGTGATGAAGTCCAAGACATTACAGGATACCAAAGTATGGTAGGTAGTCTAAATTATGCTACCTTAACCAGAATTGACATAGCATATGGTGTAAGTGTGCTAAGCCAATTCATGCACAAACCAAGGGTACCTCACCTAGAGGCAGCAAAGAAAATCCTGAAGTACCTCAAAGGAACTCAAAACCATGGTTTGTATTTTCCTTATACATCAGATATTGATATTAAAGTATATTCAGATGCAGATTGGGCAGGATGCAAGGATGATAGGAGAAGCACATCAGGATACATATGTTTTGCAGGTGATAAACCTATTTCTTGGTCAGCCAAGAAACAACCTACAGTAGCTTTGTCATCTACTGAAGCAGAGTATAGAGGGCTAGCCAATGCCACTCAAGAAGCTATCTGGTTGAAGCTTATGTATACAGAGTTAGGCCTATACACAAGGCCACCAATTATCTTTGGAGATAACACAAGTTCACTTCACCTCGCAGCTAATCCAATATATCATGCTAGGACAAAGCACATAGAGGTTCATTACCACTATGTGAGAGAGAAGTTGCTTAGTAAAGACATTCAGTTGACTTATGTGTCCACTAATATGCAATGTGCAGATTTACTCACTAAAGCTTTGGATGGAAACAAGTTATGCAGATTCAAATCCATGATTGGATTGCAGGATGTGATTGAAGAATGAAGCTGAAGACTTGAGCCAAAATGTTTGGCTTGAGGGGGAGCTGTTGGTGCAAGTCAAGCCTTCACATTTGGCTTGGACATCTACTTTGAAGACTCTACATGAAGCAAAGACCATAGGAACTTATGCCTATGATTTCTTACCATTTTATCTCTTGTAAAAGTCTAAATGATTTGGCATATTATGTAATCACACCTAATTGATTGAAAGTCGTGGAAAAGGCGGATGATTGATTGAGAGAATATCTCAATCAACTTTTTTAGGTGAAAGATTTTAGGAGATTGATTTGAATTCTAATTCAAGTCATCACTCAATTCCTATAAAAGCTACAAGGAAAATGTCGCAGGTGTCCTTCACTCATCCCGAGGCATTTCTGTATCAATCATTGAGTGTGTGAGGTCTACTCTATAGCCTACACCTCTGAGTACCATTGAGCTATGTTTATCATGCCAATGGAAATGTACATTTACATGATCTAATACAAATATTTACATTCATCATCTCTGTTATTCTCTGAGTGTACCACTTCAACTACTGTCAACTTCAAAGAGGCATATCTCAGTGCCTACTAAACCAAATCAAGTGATTCAAAGCTTAATAGATCCAGCTCAAAGCATACCACAAGCATACAAAGTTTGAAGCAACTTGGTTCAATCAATTTCGAGAAATCACGGTCGAAGTGCTCACTGTTGCAGTTCTTACAGTAAACGAGTAATTTCCGGTAGAAGAACGAAGTAGATCTCGCAGAGTAATGCGAAGCTTTGTATGAGAGATAGCTCACTCTATAGCTAGACATCTCTATTTTTAGTTGATCAATCTTTCCGGTGGAAAAGATATCTACACACAGTACAAAGTCTGACCGGAAAGAGGCTGTCTGAACTAGAGGAGTTTTTTCTTAAACTTCAGAAAGAGTTCAGTAAGTTAAGAAAGTTCACGAGTCACTTCTTTACTTCATGTATGTTCACTTGAAGTAATTATAAACAGAATTGAAGTTCATTCCTGTACAATTCCGGTACGATTACGGTGTCAGTCCAGAGGCAGTCCGGTGAAGTTTCGGTGAAATTTTTCTAGTAAAGTTAGAGCACGGTCTTATATGTTGAGCGCTAGACTTTGCTAAGCTATTGATTGATTACAGAGAATTTCTGAATCACTCTAACTTAGTTCTTCTTGGCGTGGCGGTTTCCGCAAGGCTCAGTCTTTGTCACGTCATCAAGGAGTAGTATCGGAGAAAAGGATCAAAGAGGGCTGGTGCAAAGCAGGATTAGCAGCACCTACTCAATCTTCTGAGTGCATCCAACCATCCATCTTTCCCAACATCTTTAACCCAGATAATCTCTTATCATCCATAGTAAACATGTTTTGAAAAGATGCTCTATATCTTGTAAGAGTCTTAATCAATTGAATTCTATTGTTGATAGTGTTTATCTCTTTTGTTGTAAGTACCCAAGGAGCAGGTGCATAAGTTATTTCTTGTCGATGTCTATCAAAAACTGGCCATAACTTTGGTTTGGATTTTTGATCTTTCAACTCATTCCTTGATGCTATGGTATCTTTTAGTCCAAGAAGATGTTGCCATAGTGAATAACCAATATTTTTGAATATATGCATAGGATCAAGAAGATGACATACTTTTAACTCTTTCCAATACTCCAAAGAATACCATATTGATATGTCTCTACGAGTGCCAATTTTCCTTTACCTCTGTTCACATACTCATTATCTGAATCATCATTGAATATTTCTGCTTCTGGATCTAGCAGAGGTCAATCTGTCCATTTTTTATACCAATCATAGGCGTCATAGGTTTTGGACACTGACCTGTTTCAAGCTTTCCATTAAAATGTATCGCTTCTCTTTTAGATCTTAATGGATGATCATCAGGCAAGAATCGTCGATGTCGAAGATAAATATTTTTGTTGAGATTCTTACCATAGATTGATCTCAACCAATCACCACAATATGGACAAGCTTTATAACCCTTAGTAGATATTCCTGCATCATGGAAAATGATAAAAATATAATTAGATTAAATCATATTTATTTACATGCATATTGAGTAAAAAAATTACATCAATACCTGAACAAACACCATATCCTGGAAAATCGTGAATAGTCCAAGCCACAATACCACGAACCGTAATATGTCTTTCATTGATGCTTTTCGATACATCAATGACATTAATACCTCTCCATAACTCTTGAAGATCGTCAATGAGAGGAGCAAGATATATATTCATATCTTTAACTTGTCTTTTGCCTCGGATTAAAAGTGAAAGCATTAAATGTTCCTTTTTAATGCTAAGATATGGCGGAAGATTATAGTTTATTACTACCACTGGCCATGTTGACCATTTACTGGATTTCATGGAGAATGGATTAACCCCATTTAATGCAACTCCTAACTTTAGATTCTGTGGATTTTGTGCAAATTCAGGCAATGTAGAATCAATATGCTGAAAAGCAACACTATCATGAGGAATTCTAATTATTCCATCAGTACTTTTGTGATCATGTCCCCAAGTCAAAAGCTTTGATAATTCGGGGCTTTGAAACATATGTCTAATCCGTGGAGCCAATGGAAAATGTCTCAATACCTTTTTTGGGATTTTACCTTCTTCGCCCTTATATCAAGGAGATTGACATTTGGGACATGTCAAAGAGTCTGCATATTCACCTCTATATAAAATACAATTGTTAGGACATGCATGTATACATTGATAATCTATACCAAGATTGTTGATTATCTTCTTCATTTCATCATGTGAGGTAGGAAGAATATTTTGACTTGGTAAAAACTTTTCAGATAATAACCTGTAATTTATAAAAAAAAGATATATTAAAAAAAGTAAATAAATAAATAAATAAATAAATAAATAAATAAATAAATATATATATATATATATATATATATATATATATATATATATATATATATATGCATATAATTTTATATATGTGTATGCTTATGTGCATCTTTCAAAATATTCGCATAAAATTTGATTATTTTGGATGGCAGGATACGATTGTTTGTTTTGGAGGATATGAAGTATGTACCTTCATTGAATGATTTGTCGATTCTATCATATGTTCAGTTTGAAAGTGTGAGAAGTGGGTTTATAATTGCTATTCAAAGAATTTGGCATTGTTTATAGGCCATACGATGGTGACTTGGATGAATCGCATGCACAGAGGTTACTCAAGATAGAGCAACCTGATTATAAGGGACTAGTACCGGCAGGATTCCTGGGGTATGCAGTAAACCTCTTGCATGTCAATGATGAGCATATGAACTTAAGGATAAAAAGTGAAAATCATGGTGGCTTGAGAGGATCACTTTTATACAACTTGTTCAAAGAACTCCAGGTTTATGACACTGAAGTTTTTTGAACAAGCTGTATAAAAGTGATCCTCTCAAGCCACCATGATTTCCACTTTGTATCCTAAAGTTCAGATGCTCATCATTGACATGCAAGAGGTTTACTGCATACCCTAGGAATCCTGCTGGCACTAGTCCATTATAATCAGATTGCTCTATCTTGAGTAACCCCTGTGCATGCGATTCATCCAGTTCACGTACCATTGTATGGCCTATAAACAATGCCAAAATCTTTGAATAGCAATTATAAATCCATTTCTCACACTTTCAAACTGAACATATGATAGAATCGACAAATCATTCAATGAAGGTACATACTCCATATCCTCTAAAACAAACAATCGTATCCTGCCATCCAAACAATCAAATTTTACGCGAATATTTTTTAAAGATGCATTAATAGTTTTAAAAGATGCGCGGATAAAAGTGTCCATTGAGTTTAAGTTCTTGTTCTTACCTTATCTAAAGTAAGAATAAAAACCTGCATGTATTTATATACATATATATTTATGCATATATATATAAATCGACAGAAAATTGAAAATTATACCTTAATAGTGTCGAAACAGATACATTACTCCATCCAAAACGATTTTGAAGGTTGAGAATAAGTAAGCTCGCACTTAGTCGTGTCAAACGACTTCCTTCATATACATGCTTTAGACATTCCTCTCAAAGATATTTCTCATTTTTAGAAATATCAATGCTCTCACTGTCATTTTGATACCAATCCTCAATAAAATCTGCCATGCCATCATCTTCATCATTGTCACACAAATCTTGTACTTTATCGTCTTTTGAATATAGATCTTTCAACTTTGCATATTGCACAGGATTAGTTTTGCGTAGCCTCCTCATGGAAGCTTCTGATCAAGGAGGTCTTACTGGTAATTGTGAATGCTGTGGAGGAATATCATCAACATCATACGATGGAATCTACACATATAAATAAAATTCATTAGTATTCCATAAATGAATAAAAAGTAAACTTTAAATAAAAAATTAAGTATATAACTTATTAAATACGGATAAAGAAATTTTTATTCTCTCTATCTAAAAGGTGCTCTTGGGGGTCTACGCCATCCATAATTCACTAATAGTTCATCATCAGCATGTAATGTAGTAATAGCATTGACAACTATGTATCTTGATACATCTCTACTCATGTATGGTGATTCATGACTATTTTCACGCTCCTCAAATGTGCAATTAGTCCTTGAACTATTATGTAACCCTCGACTACTATTTATTAAACCTGCTATATTTCCATGTGTGTAAGGTCTTCCATCAATATATAATCTTTCATTTTTTGCATGTAAAATCCTTCTACTAATAAGGGATGCTGCATTCAAATTCCATAAGTACTCATGCTTTGAACATAATGTGAAAGTCGATGCCAATCTCCCCATCCATATATAGGACCACAAAATGACATAAGAGTGACTTCAGAGTTCGGAGGCACATACAAATCCTCTACAATAAAGAGACCACGACCAACATTAGTAATAGTGGATGGAGCAATCATATAGCGATTACCCCAAAAGTTGAAAACCTCTCCATCTAAAGGAAGTGGTCCTCTATTCCATCCTCCATATCTTCTTCTATCATATGTTTGTACTAAAGAATGATCACGAGCTGGCAATGGATAATCTCCAGCCGTTTCATTCTCTAAACCAAGAGGTATAGGATTTCTAGAAACCTCTGCTTGTAATTGATGAACAGCAAGTCCATGACGTGTACGAGGTATATTAACATTATGAGAAAAATTATCATCATCATCATCATCGAGCAAGTATTCCTGTATATCAACAATAATTTGATTTTATATATGGTTTTTAAATAAAATAATGACATTAATATATATGAAAAATACATATCCAAGCATTATCACATTGACTAGGTGATGGTGCACGCTCAAAAGTACCATACTCTGCCTCATGTTCAATACATTCCAATCGTGGTCTTCGATATGTGCCATAACAAGAGTTACACCAACATATAATATGCTTTTCATAGTAAAATTCGTCATAATTCCTATCGGAGAACACATGTGAAGTCGTTGCATGGGTAGGAGGTGGTGGAGTACCCTCTGATTGATCAGAATCTACACATAATAAGAAACAAAAAAATATATAAGTTATGTATCCATCAAATATATTTAAAATTAAATGTTTGATATACTTATAGTATAAAGTCGTTGCACGATGAGGAGATGGTGGTGGAGTTCCATCTGATTTATTAGAATCTACAAATAATGGTATTTGATATTAATAATCTGATTATCTACATACACAAAAAATTCACATATATATATTTACACATACACACATATTCACATATACACATTTATACATACACATATATTCACATATACACTACACATTATTGTGGGATAAATGCATGTATTTTGTATGAATGAGTGTATATGCATGCATGTGTGTGTACGTATATATGTGGATATCTATATGTGTGTTTATGTTATATGTATGTATATGTGTATATATATACATATATATATGCATATATGTTTGCATGTATATGTGTATGTGGATATGTGTATGTGTATGTGTGTGTATATATGTGTATGTATTCTGATTTTTTTTTCCGTTTGAGATTAAATTAACAGGAGATATTGTATGGTCGAAAAAAATAAGAGGCGAGCTAACATACCACCTGAGTTATGGTAGTTTTTTCGTAGACAGCTACGTCTTCAGGAGTCATTTCCTCAGTAGAAGATACACAAATTAATAGTTTATATTTATAATTTTTATATATTTTAGTAATTTTTTACATTTAATTTATGTATTTTTTTTTTGAATAAACAGGCTACTGCAAAGAAGAGAGTGGAGTCGGGCCACACATCGCACCTAGGCCAAATGGGCCATAATGGTTTTGTAGCTACATTTGTAAGTATATGTGTTATTGTGAGTATATTTTTTATTTTAGTTAAAATGTAAGTAACTAATGTTTTTTATTTGTTTCATTGCAACGGAAGGATTATGGACGATATCCAACGAAAGATGAGATCGAGTATGCTACACATTTTGGATATCGGCGTTTGAGCGAGTATATGCAAGATCATCCTGATGCCTTTGTGAGTATTTTCAAATTTATATAATTATTTTATTTTTATGAATGGTTTAATTGTTTTATTTATTTATGTTTGTTATATGTAATACAGGAGTATTATGGAGAGACAAATATGGATGAGGAGGAGAGACAGACACAGGAGGGACGATCTCGATCGTCACAAGGTGATCATGACGATGAGGATGAGGAAGATCACGATGATCATGATATTGCTGCTGATGATGATGGTCATGATGATGATGATTAGGATTTTAGTTGATTATGACATTGGATTATATGTATTTACATTGATATATATATATATATATATATATATATATATATATATATATATATATATATATATATATATATATATATATATATATATATATATATTATCTATATATGTTTCATTTCAGTTATGTTTTGAATTGTGTGTATGATATTAAGTAATGAAGAGTTTGTTCTATTGATTGTTATTATTGTTTATATTAAGCATGTGTTTTAATACTTTAATTATATAATTCATTCATATGTGTGTACTTAAGTGTATATGTATGTATGTGCATGTGTATGTGTGTGTATATGTATGTATGTGCATGTGCATGTGTAAGTGTATATGTGTGTATGAGTATGTGCATGTGCATGTGTATGTGTGTGTATATGTATGTGCATGTATATATGTAACTCTATGTGTATATGTGTGTATGTGCATGTGTGTGTGCATGTGTATATGTGTTTTAATAATTTAATTATATAATTTATTCATATGTGTGTACCTAAGTGTATATGTATGTGTGTGTATATGTATGTATGTGCATGTGTATGTGTGTGTATATATATGTATGTGCATGTGCATGTATAAGTGTATATGTGTGTATGAGTATGTGCATGTGCATGTGTATGTGTGTGTATATGTATATGCATGTATATGTATAACTCTATGTATATATGTGTGTATGTGCATGTATATGTGTATATGTAGGTATGTGCATGTGTGTGTGCATGTGTATATGTGGATGCATGTGTATATGGATGCATTTCCATTTGCATCCATGTGCATGCATTTGAATGTGCATGCATGTGGATGTGCATATACATGTATTTGCATATATGTTAATGTGTGTATGTGTGTGTGTGTGTGTGTATATATATATATATATATATATATATATATATATATATATATATATATATATATATATATATATATATATATATATATATATATATATATATATATATATATATATATATATATGCATGCAATAATGCATCCATGTAAATCTTTTTATGTGGTTGTAGAAATGTTTGTGCATATGCATGTGTATATGTGTGTATGTCTAAGTGTATGTGCACATGTATCTGTGTGTATATATGTGTGTGTATGTGCATATGTATATGTGTATATGTGTGAAAGTGCATCTTCATCATGTATAAGTGTATAAGTGCATATCAATAAGTGTGAGTATGCTATCTAATGAAAATAACACAATTGAAATGATATACAAAGAATAGAAATTGTACTTACAATAGTTATCCATACTTTTTGCTTGGTTAGCTTCTTGAATAACCTACAATAAAGAGAGAGAGAGAGAGAGAGAGAGAGAGAGAATTCAAAAGAGAGAAAGATATAGAAAGAGAGAAACAAAGACAGAGGGAGACAATAAAAAAGAGCTTAGGCAAAACAACAATTCTGCATATACTTGCTTCAGCTCCTAAGCGCAGCGCAATTGCGAACGTTGGAGAGCTCTTCGATCGGATGCGTGAAAATGCCGATTGAAGAGCCTCCAACGTTTTAATTTTTGTCCCTCAACAGACCGTCGTGTAAATGATGCTACCCATCGTCGCATAAGCGACATTTTTTAGCGTCGCTTATGCGACCGCAAAGTGCCGTCGCTTATGCGATGTAAAAGAGCATCGCTTATGCGATGTAAAAGAGCGTCGCTTTTAAATGCGTCATGTTAGCGATGCTGTATGGGAGCGTTGCACCCCGTCACGCCACAAGTCGCAAAAAATGTCGTTCACTTCGTCGTTTAATCGTCAATCTGCGCGTGATGCTAATTACGATGCATGTTGCAATTTTATAGCGACGAAATTTTGTCACCTTAACCGTCACTATACGCCTGTATTCCTTGTAGTGTCACATGATGAAATGAAGAAGATAATTGACAATCTTGGTATAGATTATCAATGTATACATGCATGTCCTAACGATTGTATTTTATATAGAGGTGAATATGGAGACTCTTTGACATGTCCAAAATGTGAATCTCCTCGATATAAGGACAAGAAGGTAAAATCCCAAAAAAGGTATTGAGACATTTTCCATTGGCTCCACGGACTATACATATGTTTCAAAGCCCCGAATTATCAAAGATTTTGACAAGGGGACATGATCATAAAAGTACTGATGGAATAATCAGAATTCTTCATGATAGTGTTGCTTTTCAGCATATTGATTCTACATGGCCTGAATTTGCAGAAAATCCATAGAATCTAAAGTTAGGAGTTGCATTAGATGGGGTTAATCCATTCTCCATGAAATCTAGTAAATGGTCAACATGACCAGTGGTAGTCATAAACTACAATCTTCTGCTATATCTTAGCCTTAAAAATGAACATTTAATGATTTCACTTTTAATCCCAGGAAAAAGACAAGTTAAAGATATGAATATATATCTTGCTCCTCTCATTGACGATCTCCAAGAGTTATGGAGCGGTATTAATTTCATTGATGTATCAAAAAGCATCAATGAAATATATATTATGGTTCATGGTATTGTGGCTTGGACTATTCACGATTTTCGAGGATATGGTGTTTGTTCAGGTATTGATGTAATTTTTTTATTCAATATGCATATAAATAAATGTGAGTTAATTTAATTGTATTTTTATCATTTTCATCATGCAAGAATATCTACTAAGGGTAAAGCTTGTCCATATTGATGATTGGTTGAGATCAATCTATAGTAAGAATCTCAACAAAAGTATTTATCTTTGACATTGACGATTCTTGCCTGATGATCATCCATTAAGATCTAAAAGAGAAGTGATACATTTTAATGGAAAGCTTGAAACATGTCAGTGTCCAAAACCTATGATGCTTATGGATTGGTATAAAAAATGGACAGATGGACCTCTGATAGATCCAGAATCAGAAATCTTCAGTGATGATGAAGATAATGAGTATGTGAAGAGAGGTAAAGAAAAATTGGCACTCATAGAGAAGATATCAATATGGTATTCTTTGGAGTATTGGAAAGAGTTAAAAGTATGTCATCTTCTTGATCCTATGCATATATTTAAGAATATTGGTTATTCACTATGGCAACATCTTTTTGGACTAAAAGATACCATAGCATCAAGGAATGATTTGAAAGATCAAAACTCAAAACCAAAGTTATGGCCAGTTTTTGATAGACATCGACAGGAAATGACTTATGCACCTACTCCTTGGGTACTTACGACAAAAGAGATACAAATTATCAACAATAGGATTCAATTGATTCGGACACATACAGGATATGGAGCATCTTTCCAAAACATGTTTACTATGGATGATAAGAGCTTATCTGGGTTAAAGACCCATGACAAGCATAACTTTTTGAAACATATTTTACCTTTGGTTATCGATGGATGTACAACAAAAGGAGTACGAGATGTGATCTATCGTATTGGATTGCTTATAAGGTAATTATGATACTTTTATATTTAATATATATGAATATATCATATCTGTTATTTTTGTATTAACTTCTTCATAATTTTTCTTATGTTATGTATAGGTGGATTACATCAAAAGAGATTGACAAAAACTTGATCCCACAAAAAAAACGTGAATGCAAAGAGCTACTATGTTTGATGGAGAAAGAGCTTCCTACTTCATTTTTTGATATTCAGGTTCATTTATTAGTCCATCTTGTCGATTGAAATAGAGATTGCAGGTGTTTTCAACACTCGATGGATATTTTGGGTTGAGTGATTTATGGGAATATTAAAAGGTTATGTGTGACAAAGAGCGAAACAAGAAGGATCCATGGCAAAGGGTTGGATGCTTGAAGAGTGCATGTATTATGTTAGTGAGTACCTTTAAAGAGTTCATGAAGAAGCTCCACGCACATGGATCAACGAGTCTTCTTCAAAAATAACAGGGATTTCCTCTAACGATTTGACATACACATCTTTGAGCTTCCTACTTGCTCCTTCTCCTTATGTGTCCACCTCTTTGATATGCTTTAGCTTCCTGAAAAAATAATGGCCTACTTGCCCGATCTTCTTTGACTACTCTGTCTGCTTGTACCTTCTCTTCGCTCCGACTCCCTTCGTTGGCTTCCTTGTCTTGTTAGTCCTTAAGTTCCTTGACTACTGCTAACACCCCCCCCTCTCTCGCGTCTGTCATCCCTCACAGACCCTTGTTGGGTGGGTCGTTGGATGTAGTACTCCACAACGTCTGTTGCTAAATGATGTTCCGCAATTCTCAACCCTTTGGCCAAGTCAGTGAGTAGAGCATCCCAATCTATAGGCCTGGGAACCTCTGGATGTGGTATACGTAGCTTTTCTGAATGGAGAGCTTGTTCCACGGCAAATAACTGTAATAGATGAGATGGTCTGGGAATGAATATCTCTAAATGATATTCCCAGAACCCCCGTGATATACATTTCTTCAAACGTCTGTTTGAAGCAAGCAGGTAGATACTTTATACGGGCATGCTAGGCATAGACGACGTTAATGGAGGGCGTGGTGCTCATGTCATAGACAAGGTCCTGATTCCCTTCATTAAATCCAATAGCTGAAAGATGAGGTTCTTTGATGTTCTTAAATGTCCTGAATGTAATGAGCATGAGCTCAAAAATTTTTAGGCACATCTATGCCATGACATCTGGGACATTCTTGAACCGGACTGCCCAGTGTCGGATGGTTGAAATCATGTAGTTGACTGTGGGTTAGCCATTAGGAGGTGCTAGCTACACATATTTTAACCACTTTTCACATCCTTTAACCGTCAAAACTGTTTTTGTGTACTCCGACCAAGACCTTCTTCGAAAGACAGGGCAGTAGCAGGGATTATACTTGATATATAGAGGCATGTTATTCCACGTGCGTACCATCTCAGGGTAGGTTTCAAGCAGACGGATCCTCCAAGTAGGTTGATGTATATTCCCTTGCTTGGCACTTGCAGGGATATCATCCGGTGCAAACTGTGTCGCCGAGGTTGGTTCTTTTGTTGTGCGTTGCTTGATTTCAGCATTGTAATCTGCCATTAATATACAGAATGGAACATATAGATCATCAGACGTGCCAATCCACCTATGATGGGAGAGGTTTCTAAAGTAATCCGATTTTATGACGACTTCTTCCAATCGTGACATAGACGCTATCTGAATTGCAACTCTCTCATCATGTGTTGTAGCAACCTTTTCCAACCTTTGCATCCATTCAGGCACTTCGATCTCAATCGTGTCCATTCCTTCTTCTGTTTGCTTACCTCCGGGTGTTGGCATGGGAACGTATGGGTCTTCAAAGACAAGACAAGACAAGACAAGACAAGATCTCTTCCACTTGAATTGGCACTAAGTCTTCAGGTTCTGGTTCCACCAGGGGAGAGGGTTGATGCTCGTATTGTAGAACTCTATTTCGTAGTTCTTCTAATTCTGCTATGAGTTTTCCGATTTCTTCAGATGTGTCGGCTTCAGTTGTGACTTTGCTTGGTGACTCCTGCTGGGTTGCCAGTTGCTTTAATAAGTCATCTCTTTCTCTTTCTAATGCGTTCCAGGAGGTCGGCATGGGTTTCCAAGACGATTTGCATATTTTCAGATGGGATAGCCTTGAATTTCTCTGGGTCAATTTCCTGTGGTGAACCCTCCATTGCTGCTTCCAAGTTTTCTTCGTTCTGTCTCTGTAGTCGCTTATTTTCCTCGAGTGCTGTAGACATGTGTTTCCGTGATAGGGCCAGGTTGCGTCGAAGCTTGAGGTTCTCTATTATCTGGGAGTGTAGCAGCTCATCAAGTTGTTGTTTTTCTTCCGCATTTGACTAGGGTGGATTGGCCACTAACTGCTCATGTTGTTCCTGTAAAGTGACATACTATTGTTGTAGTAGCCGCTTTTCCCTCTCTAAGTCAATGAATCGTCCTTGTAATGTTTCATGGCTTCTGAACAGACTTGTATGCTGAGCATCTAGGTGCTGATAATGTTGTTGCAGTTGAGACATACACTGGTACATGTTATTAAATACATTATTAATGGGAGTGGATGCGGGAAAGGTGTTGAATGTAGAAGGGAAGGGAAAGGGGAATGGGAGCGTGTATGTTGTGCTCGAAAAGGGTGAAGTTGGTGGTTGGGGAATGGGAGATGGTGGACGTATGGGGGGAGGGAGAGGTGCGGAGGTGGGTGATATGTCCATGAGGTCAAAAGTGGATGCAGTCGTGGGAGTGATTGTGAACATGGGAATTGTGGGTGCGGTGATGGTGGTGAAAGTGTAAAGTGGTGTGTGTAGTTGTGATTATGAACTGCTAGGAAGTGTGATCGGGGGAACAGGGTTTTCCATGGCTGCAGTTAGAATTACAGTGTCAGTGGTAGTGTATACAAGTGAGGTGGTGATAGGGTGTGTGGGTTGTGTGGATTGACTGACAGTCTGTGCTTCGGTATGGGCAGTGGGTCCTCAGTTTCCGGAATGATATGAGCTGTGCCCGTGGTTGTGGATGTGGTGCCCTGTGGTTCTGATACTAATATATTCATTTGTTTTCCTGATCGAGGGGGGCATCTGCCGTATCATCGCTCCGATCTTCTCGAGTGTGCAAGAGTTGTATGCACCGTCTCAGGTACCCCCAACGCATCAGAAATCATATCAAGGGTTGCTCGGTATTGCTCGTCCACACCTTCCTCTTCAAGGATTTGGTTCATGAGGGCTTTTCCCGCTGCCAGGAACAGTTTGTGCTGTTCTTGAACTATGTTGATGGTATCATACAACTTTTTCAATTCCTTCGTATAAGTCGGGGCACCCTCAAGTTCCTGTAGAACTTCTTGTTCATATTCCTACTCTTCTTCCTCTGTTTGTCCACCTCGTTCCTCCTCCTGCTCTTCTTCTTCTTCATCCTCCACTTCAACTACTCCTGGTTGTCTAGGATGGGGTTGGTCTGTAGCAGTTTGTTGCCCACTAGCTTGCTCTACCTCGACTTCCGCGTTAATAGCCTCGATTATTCTGGCTACCTCCTCATCAGTTAGGTCTTCTAATGTGAAGCCGTGAGGAAACTCTAGGTCGATTGGTACAGGTGGAAACACCAGATTCGGTCCATCAGTGCCGGGTCTTGGTAATCTGATAGTGAAGGGTTGTACATGCCTCGGAAGTCGTGGAGTTGTCTCTGGTGTCAGTGTCGCACCGCGGGCTTGTGCACAGGGCATCTGAACTGCGCCTCTCATTTTCTTTGATGGAGGCCCTACGGTTGATAGTCTACGTTGAAATTCTTGTACCCTGGTCCAAATTAATGCCCTTTGAATTGGCACATCATAAGCCAAACATCTATACACAATCCTGGTGAGGGCACAATATCCATACAGTTCCGACTTTTGCTTTTTATACCACCGTTGATGTGCCAAGTGGATTTGGTCGATAATCCAATGCGGCATGTTGATTGTCAAATTGAAGGCATCTGCTAAATATAGACTGAACCATATTTTCTTGGGTGGCATTGTGAACCGCTCTTGAGCTGGGAACGCGAAATGTTGCATGACCATTCGTAAGTGAATGGCGATTGTGGGTGTCATTGCCACCATGTCTTTGAGCTTAGTCAGGTTCCTGTTCTTCATGTTATCCGGGACCATCGTCTCTTTTTCGGTGGGAATATGCATGCCTTTCATGTCAAGTGCTTCCCTCACCAAATTGTTCGTCAGTTTGAAACGCTTTAATTCATTACCTCTGGTAAGTGATGGTAGAAAGAAGGTACTATATCCCTTTTTCTCTTTACTAGGGGTCAGAGTGCTAATTAAGTAGGAACATCGTAGAAAGTCTGGTTTGGATAACTGAGCCTTGAAGTAGTCGTATAGTCCAGCCTTCTTCCAGATGGGTTTCAGACCTTCATCATTTTGAAGCCTCTCAAATTCCCTGGTGAAAAAATGATATCTGCCCCATCGCCCATTGAACTCTATCTCGGCCTCCCACATGTAAGTGCCTTCACCCAGAGATCCGGCCACATCACTGAACCAATGTGAGTTTTTGCTGACCGGCATTGTGTGCCCCTGTGGAGGATTCTGAATCGGTATGGCGTGTAATACCCTCAATGCCACTGGGCGTTCCTTCAATTCCCCTTCAATGGGAAGACTTTCAATGTCCACGATTTGGGGGCTGGTGCCTGCGTGGGAGCTAGTTCCTACCTCGGCCATGGTGAAGAGACTGGTCACCGGTTCTGTGAGAATAGACAAATGAATGTTAACATTGCAAGTGGACACCAAGCGTTCATGCGTCCCCATTACAACATTAACATGATTTTAGTGAGAGGTTAGTAGGTCAATAAGTGCTTGGGGATCGTGAGTGTAGTTAGTGAATGGATATTCCTAAGAGCTAAATGGAAAGATGCGGTGTATGAGTGATGTAGTGAGTAAGTGGATATGAATTTACAAATGAGGGTCGAGGGGTCGAGTACACGTTTTGGGCTTCCAAACAAACTGATTTTCTGTTGGTCTTGATTTTGTGGAGACTCTAGAGGGATTTTCAGGAGTGTCTACTTGGAAATGAGGCTTTTTAAGGACCCATTTACAAGCGATTCTGCTTGTGCTCATGGACCAATGTGTGTCCGTGCGTGTTGTATAAGAAAGGGTATCAGACGTTCGAGTGAGTGAACCATGTTGTATAGGGTGTGGCCTCGGTGTAACTATTTGAGCCCGCAAGCAAGCCTTAGGCACCCAAATTTGTCGTGATTGTGGGATGGCCTTCATCGACTTCTTGGGTACCCAAATAGACTTTACTTTCGCAGAAGAATTTTTGAAAGACTTCTTATTAGTGTCATGTTGTTGATTATTAATAAGAAGTTTTGCCCATGTGGTTGGCTTGATCGCAACAGGGTGTTCGCCTTTCCGTACCCACACTTGTTTCAATGGCTGAGACATTCTGCTTCGCACGTTCTTTTGTCCTCCAGCATAGGTATTACTCTGCTCCATCTGTATTTGATCTGCCTTTGGTTGCTGCATCCCTCTGGTCTCTGGAAAAGAAGGGAGTTCCGTTGCGCCCCTGACTTCTTGATTGAAATCATCATTCCTCTGCATCACACAGTTTTGGACAAGAATAACATGGTCATCTTCATGTGTACCCCTGGAAGGACCAGGAGTGTGTGCCTTGTCTAATTCCTTGAGTGCTTCATTTTCTAACTCAATTGTAACGCGATTCTGATTTACCCAGACCTGAAGGAGTCCCCTTCTTAGGTTTAGGTTGACTGCATGATCATAGATCTAGTCTTGACCCAAGACAAGAGGCTTCGTGAGGTCCTCATCTTGACACACTAACACTTTAATTGTCATTACTTCGTCTTGAATGTAGAGGGGAAGTTCCACCTCGCCCATGCAAGGGGTTTCCACACCTCCCAATCCTATGAGATATGCTTCTAGAGGATTAACAGTTAATTTCAACTTTTGACAGTAAGAAAATTTAACAGCACTAGTGGGTGCACCTGAGTCAATCAAGGCTCTTACAGTCCTTGCACCCTTTCCTTGTCCTATCTCTAAGGTTACAAAAGGTCGTCTATCAATTATTCTATGAGAACTTATTCCTGAGACTTCACACATTGCCATATGATAACCTGGGTCCGCATAGTCATCTAACCTGGCCTGATCTCTACCGAGTCTTCGCAATCTCATCCTTCGGATGCGTTCCAATGCTTCCGCCTGTGCCTCTTCTCGAACTCGTTTTTCTTCTTCCTTGCATTTTTTGGCAGTGTTGAGTCGATTTAGCATCTCCTCTGTCAGGGGTTCTTGATATAACTTGACTCTGCATCTGCTTATATAGCTAGGGAGAACATCACCTTCTAGTGTAGCGAGTTGAACTGCTCCACTGGTTGAGATCCTATTTATGATCATAGGTCCATAACCTCTCTTTTCGAGCTTTCTTGCATGTTGTTTTAGGGTATACACCAACACTAAGTCTCCGGCCTTCAAGCCTTTATCCTTAACATGGGCATCAAAGTGTGCCTTCTGTCGTTTCTTAGCTGCATATATCCCCGCAACCACCCTCAGTCTTATTTCTCCTAACCGTTCAAGGTCAAAGATTCTAGAGGAGAGTTCATGACCCGTCCATTCATGCTCTTGTGCTACTTTTAATGTAGGTATCAAGAAGTCCAATGGTAGCACTGCATTTTGGCCAAATACCATATGAAAGGGGGTGGCTTGGAGTACCGTTTTATAGGCAACTCGGTATGCCCAAACAGCATGGTGTAGCTGTTTGTCCCAATCAAAGCATTTATTATTCACTAGTTTGGTCAACACATTGCAGCTGGCCAGTGTCATATCTTGAGGGAATGTTCTTGTCCTCAGGAAATCTACTAATGGTTCACTCCAATCTGGCACTATGGACACTTGATAAAGAGTGGCATGCTCCACAGGTGGTTTAGTGCAACAGATTGGGCATGCCTTGCACAACTTGTGGACATCAGCCTCCATAGTCGGCCAATGCACTCCGAGTCTCCTTAGAGTCTGTAGGGTTCGTTGCTTTGAGTAGTGTTGCTCTAATGCACCTACATGTGCCAATTGCAACCATTTAGCGTACTCATCCTCTTCCACACAACAAGCTAGGATCCCTTGATCTGTGTGCTTGTACATACTTCCTGCCATGATCTGGTATTTTTGGACTTTTATTATCTCCCTATCTTGAGTGTTTATGACTGGGTGATTGGGCCCGTATGTCAATACTCACACTAATGGCTTAGCCCACTGAGGTACAACTTCCAAATTAAACAAGTAAGCATCAGGAAGGTCATCTGACACTCCTTGTGGTGCTTCGCCAGATGTGAGCCTAGAGAGATGGTCTACTCTCAAGTGAGTTTTCCCTTTCCTCACCACTACTTCAAAGTCATATTCCATTAGTAAGAGAAACCATCTTACTAATCGGCCTGTATTGCATGGTTTGTTTACCAAGTACAATAATGCCTGATGATCAGTAAAAAATTTAAACTTATTTGCAAGCAAATAGTGTCTAAACTTTTTAACTGCATATACCATGCCTAATCCTTCTCGTTCGGTGGTGGTATAGTTCCGTTCAGTTGCATTCAACTGTCTACTAGCATAGGCAATTGGAAGGTCCATATTACCTTCGCCCGTAGGTTGTGCGAGTACACACCCAATAGCATAATTGGATGGATCTACATGAACATGAAAAGGCTTATTCCAATCTGGTGTGGTCAAGATTGGTGCTGAACATAATTGCCGTTTAAGCTCATTGAAGGAATTCTCACATTCATCAGTCCACTCAAAGTTGGTCAAAAGTCCATACAGAGGCTTTGCTATGATGGCATACACGTGTATAAACCGTCGGTAATAACAACAATGCCCCATGAAAGCTTGTACTTCCTTGACATTCTTTGGCTTAGGTAGCTCGGCAATGGCTCTTACTTTCTCTTCATCGGTGGATATGCCATTCTTTGACACTATGTGTCCTAGAATCTTGCCTTGCCTGACCATGAAAACACACTTTTCTGGGTTCAAGCAGACTTGATACTCTCGACATTTGTCAAAGATTTGTCTGAGTTCAGAGAGATGGGTTTGTCTAATGTTGGAATGAGCACAGAGGTCATCAATATAGACTTCCAAATTCTTCCTCAAGAACTCTTTAAACACGTGGCACATCAGTCTCTAAAAGGTTGCAGGAGCATTGGTAAGCCCAAATGGCATTACTCAAAAGGCAAATATACCCCACTCTGTGGCAAAAGCCGTTTTATTCTGATCTTCTGGGGCTATGGCTACCTGATTGTAGCCCGAAAATCCATCAAGGAAGCTGTACACTTCCTTTCCTGCTACTCTTTCTAAGAGGTGTTCAGTGATAGGAAGCGGATAGTTATCTCGAATAGTGGCAGCATTAACCTTTTTCAAGTTAATGCACACACGTAACTTTCCATTTTTCTTGGGCACCACTACGATGGGCGATACCCACTCAGTGTGCTCAATTTCATAGATGAATCCAGCTTCCACTAGTCTATCTATCTCCTCTTTTATCTTGGTAGCATAATTATCATTATATGTGTATGGCTTCTGTTTAGAGGGTTTCGCATCTGAGGTCATGGGAATCGTGTGCGAGCATATGTCAGGGTCTACACCTTTCAGATCCTTGTAGCTCCAAGCGAATACATCTCTGTATTCTCTTAGCAAGGCTATCAATTCATGCTCTTCTTCTTCCGTCAGGTCATGTCCTATGTAAATGCATCTCTCCTCTCCTTCTTCCAGAGCTACCACTATTTTCTTGGTGGTTTCTTTGTTATCATAGGCCTCTCCTGATTGTGCCTCTCGTTTAGGCATTCTGATCATGACTCTCCTGTCATCTATCTCATACTTTTTAAAATTTTCCGGGACCTCAAACAAAGATTCTTCCTCTTTTGGTGTGACTTCTCTCTTCTTTCTTTTCTTTCCCTGATCCTTAGGGGTCACTTGTGTGGCTAATCTCACATCATTTGTAAGCTCTCCATGTCTCTAGGGCTGAAATTCTACTTCATAGAAGTATTCTTCATCTGATGCAAAAGGTGGGTCCATAATGATTGAGTCTAGATCGGAGTCACTTGCATCCTCAAATGCATCAGGGCTAGGTTCGCACTCTTCTAAAACTGCATCTCCCATGATTGGCTCTATGGAGAAAACTGATATGTCATAGCCATCCTCATCATAGTGTGGTGTCCATTGTTCTTCATTGATGGCTACATTCATGGTTGCTAGGATCTCTGACCAGGCGTGGGGTTCAAATTCTTCATCAGGAAATACTACAGGTGCATAGGCTGGGTCTTGAATGGATCTATGGGTTTCTTTTGCAACTATCTCTCTGGCCTTTTCTCTCTTCTCTTCTTCCACTGCCACTTTACACATCCATAAGTGAGTGTCTTCATGCATCCATGAGGATCCTGATCCTATGGAGTGCACAGACTCTGTATCATCTTTGGCTCTATGAATAGGATTCCATTGGATAGGAGGGACATCTCTATGAGAGTAATCTTTGAGATTAACCTTGGTCGTGACACCTAGGTGTTGCAAATACAAGGAATTGGTTCCCCAATCTTGTACCACTTGCAACTGTCGCATAAATGGTCTTCCCAAAATCATCTCATAGGCATGGTTCTTGCTAAAATCACAGATAGCAAACATGTGTTCAAACTCTACACCACATGTAGTGAGAGTTATTCCTTCTAGTAAACCTAGGGGTCTCTCTATGTGACCATCAGCCATCTGCAATTTCATTCTCGTTGGCCTGAGTGCTGGCTTGCCCCAACACTTCCATAGGGAAGTGGTAGCAATTGCGACTCCTGCACCTGAGTCGAGAATTGCCTTGGTTGTGTATCCTTGATGGGTGATGGGGAGGTATGTGTTTCCTTCTTCTCCTTCAGTCATGTCTCCTATCTTATCTAGAGGAATTTCTGGCACTGTCCTATGAGAACCTACCTGGGAATGAGGTTTTGCTATCTCTGGTACTTGTTTGGCTACATGTTTCCATAGCTCTGGCCTTACTTTGAGTAGCTCTTCTAAAGTGAGGTTGCATTGCACTTTAGTATTCTTTACTACCTCCGTATTCCTAGGTATTATTGAGTCTTCGTTTTTGACAATGACTGTGGGTGCTCTCATACAAGTGGACTTAGCTTCCCATGAGCTTGTGAAGTGGGGTAATTCATGTAAAGAATTAGACTCAAAGTCTAATCTCTCTTGAGACTGGGTGCTCTCCTGCTCTCCATAAATGGAGGGAATATCTTGTGGGAATTGGTCATGTGCATCATCCACAAGTTCAATGGGAGGAGGGACTTCACTTTCTTTAGCCCATTTGTCTTCTTGAATCTCTCGTAGGAATTCTGGTGTGAACCGATTCATAGAAGAAGAGGTGTCTGGCTCCGTGGAGTTAGGCACATAGGCTTCCTGGGCAGGAAGGCTTACTCTCTTACTTGTCTTGCCTTTATTTGGAGGGGTGGGTTCCTTTTTTGATTGTGCAATCAATCTTTCCAATCTTTCTAGCAGTCCCTCAAAGTGCAACTGCATCTTAGCTGAACTAGAGATGTTAAAGAGGCGACTGGCTTCAAACATGGTTTGAGCCAATTCCACCATCTTAGCACAGATTTTGGTTCGTTCAAGCTCTAGTTCTGCTCTCGGGTAACACTTTTCATGATCAGTTACGGTTGGCCCTTCTTGGATTCTGGCCTGATATACCTTAAGCATCATGTTAAGGTCCTCGTGAGTGGGATCTGCTGATACTGATCCTACTCTAGGGGGTGGTGGGATTATGTGAGGTGGGTTGGAAGGTGTTGGATCAGATGGTGATGGGAATGGTGGGGGTGGGGTAGTGTGAGAGGGAGTTTGAGATGTGAGTTCAATTATCCTGGCTTTTGTTTCCCTTAGGCTTTCCTCGAGTTCACTCATCTTCTTAGCCCATTGCCTCTTCATTCTTTCTCTACTATCTCTCCAGGCTCTAGTTCTCTACTTAGTTATGCTCTCAGTTTCACTAGCCTCTGAGCTCTTTTCCTGGCCTACCCCTTGGTTTTGTTGCAATGCCTGAGCTCTAGTGACTACCTGTACTGGTGCAGTGGACGTCACACTTCCTGTAGAGTCCACTACTAACCCAATAACATTGATAGGAGTAATTTTTGGCATATTATTGGGGTTCTTTGGGCAATCTCGTAAGAGATGCTCCTTTCCACAATCTTGGCAAAAGCCTTGAATTGTCACTGACTGGGGTTGTGTAGGTGGAGGTAAGGGGCAATCACGAATGAGGTGATCTCCTTGACATCTGTAGCATGGTCCTCTAGGGAATGGTGGTCTTACCTGCCTAGGTTGGGGTCTAGAGTTAGGGTTTATGTACATTACATTTGTGCACTCTGGCTCCCAACTAGGTTCACTTGGTTCTTCACTGTAGTAGGACTCACCATGTTCAGGAGATTGCATGTAGTAAGCCTGGGGACTATCAATATGTGTAGAATCAAAGCTATGGTCACTGGGATCACTTTATGAAAGCAATGGTGTTACTGGCACTATAGCTCTATTCAAATTCTCTTCTGCAGCTGCATACTTTACCGGAATTACATTGGCTGGGGCAGGGGGTTGTTGTGCTAACACAGGCTGAGGCCTTTGTTGGTTTTGGTATTGTGGTTGGTAGGTTTGTTGAGGCCTAGCATACTGTTGCGGTGGGTACTGGTTCTGGTATCTTCCTTGTTGAGGGTATGGTTGTGGGTACGTCTGCCTAACTGCTTGCTTATTGTAGGGGCAATCTTGCGCGGTGTGATTGGTTTACCTCCGTTCTATGGTGCAGTATTGGCTACTAGGATTTACTTGGGGTTGAGCCATAATGGGACATACATTCGCCATGTGGTCACCACCGCAAGTATAGCATCTTTTTACTGGGGCAAATCTTGGAATTTGTTTGCTAGAGACACCTAGTTTTCGAGCTACCTTTTCTGCGAGTTCCTCAATAGATGTAGATTGTGTGGAAGAAAAGCTAGAGGCACTATCTGAATCTTTATAGATTTTGGAAAGCTCTAACTCTTCCCCTAGGTTATCCTCTATGTCGATGCACATGTGTACGCACTCTTCAATGGTCCTAGGGTCCTTCAAGTACACATATGACCTCAATTTGGTACTTAGCAATCCATCCAAGAATAAAGCCACTTGTTTGGCTGGTGTGGGTAACTCAGGAACAGGGCATCTCTCAAGATATTGCCTAAATCTTCTTCCTGCAAGTCTCACGGTCTCTTGAGGGGTCTGCTTGAAGCTATGTATCAATGAGGAAGTATTATGCCTTATGCCACTTTTAGAGAATTCAGTGATGAAAGTCTCTAAGAGTTGGTCTATGCTCCTGAACTATCTCTCATTCAATGGTTGAAACCATGTAAGGGCTGTGTTCCTAAGGGTTAGACCAAAGGCATTATACTGCGTGAATAGGTCCTCAACTTGTTCAGCTCTCAAGACTTGCCTAAACTCAGCCACATGATCATATGGGTCTCCTGTGCCATCGAAGTAGTTCTTCATGGACTTAACCAGCTGTGTAGGTCTCAATGTTCTGGTGTGTTCCCTAGGCCTTGGTAGAGGGAAATCATCAGCATTCCTTTGGTTCCTTGGGGCTCTAAGTCCCTCAGGTTCCGCTCTATTTGTTTCCGTTCTCGTTCTTTCTCTTCCCACTGGATTGGCAAAGCTTACCTCAGGTCTATCTCTATGTCTGTCTCTTTGAGCTCCATGAGCTGGGGATGTTCCAGCTCCTGGGTGACCAAAGGACACATTCGATCTTGGTTGGGGGAAAATAAATTCACCTTTCCAAGTGTAAGCATGCCTATCATTTTCTGTAACCACAAAGATCCTCTCTGAAGCATGATCTAAGTAGGTCACTCTGCCTGGGCTATCAGGATCTTTGAACTCATATATCATGATTGTTCCTACCTCATTCGGCTGATCAGATCTATACCTCCAAAAGGCTTCATCAATCTCTCGGTTCAGGAGTAGATCTATGCTCTTATTGTCTTGGGGAATCCACTCCGGTGTGATAATCCTAGTGAGAACAGATTTGCCTCGGGGGGTTCTAGGTTCCACACCCATGTTTCCTTGCTCTAGGTCACCTATGTCCGTCTCAGGGATCACGTTTCCGAACTCGTCTGTCCTATCTGGGTGACTGGTGACTACGTATATTGTTCCTTCTTTGTCTAAGTATGCTCCATTTTCGAACTTGACCGCTAGATGTTCTAGTCCAATGGATTGGTCAGGGTTTTTAATTTGCACCACAGATCTTCCTAGGCCATCTTCATAGATGCTAGCACCTAATCGGTTGGTCCTAAGGTATTCCAGCTGCGTCTTGTAGGGGCCTTCCACCCTATGCAAATATGGCACACCTGAACTACCTGTAGGTCTTTCCATACCATGGGACATCTTTGACTCACTAGTTTCAGAGCTAGGGTAGTGCGAATAATGGCTCAACTGCTGGGCCCAAGACCTAGCAGTATGATTGACACTAGCCTCTGAAGATCTAAGACTCTGTCTATCTCTTCCTAGGTGTCGTCCTGATCTAAGGTTCAATTGCTTAGCTGAGCAATCCCAATTTTACCCAAGGTACAACCTTGTTGCTGAGTTCTTTTGTATCAGTCACTTGATTCTTTTTAGTTGATTATCGTGTTTATGATCTTGTCTGATATCACGTCGTCAGGAACACTTGAGTTAATTTCCGCACTTGAATGTTGATCGTCTCACGTTAGGTTCTTTTCCTTTAAAGTTGTCGGTCACACACAGGTTATCTCTTGACTTGAACTTGATTTCTTAGATAGTCTTGAATTGTCTTGTGCCTATCGTTGCCTAGACTTACTTCTAGCACTACTCAGACTTAGCCTAAGCTAGGGATTGATAGAGTGAGTTGAGAATCTTCCAACCTTGAGTTTCTCCCTTGGTTGCCCTTATGTGCTCAGGAAGTGTGTTCCCAAGATTGCACTTACTCTTGCTCCGATCGCCCTTTGATGCTCTCACTGAACCTGTAAGAGTCCCAAAATTAGCTCAAGACTTAAATTCAAAAGACATAACCAAGCACTTTCATTCATGTAGCTTCAGATACCAATCAGCCTTTTGTCTTTATGGAAAACAATCTAGAGATCCCTTGGCTTTGTTCCCCCCTGAATATGGTCACTTTCAAAATACTATATCTAATAATCTGGATATTAATTTCACCATAACTAGTGGAAGTTTTTGTTGTACTCCCCACGAGCTTTCCAACAAGTCCAAGATCACCCCAAATGGATTTCGTATGAGAAAGTTATGACTGTTCAGGTTCTCGGTTTAAAACAGGGCTCAAACAGGCTGACAGTTCACATGATTTTTTTTGAAACACAAGTGTAGGGACTTCACAAATCACTAATGGCTTGACAAGTATGCCCAAAAATTACCCCAACACTTGGTATAAAAAACCCTAAAAATTTGGTCGAAAAAGCCTATCAATCGCGATACGGCGCCAAAATTTGGTGTAGCTCAGTGATGAGTAGCACCTCCTTTAATGTCAATCCGAGAAGACGTGAGGATGGTATGATGACCTCGAGCAAGTGAAGGCACAAGTGCGTGAGTGAGAAGCACACAAACATGCACACACATACACACACACGCGCACACAAGGTAAGACAAAGAGAGAGAAACAATGGAGTTCTTTTAGATTACTTTCAAAATGCTCATACAAGTTCAACTCTATTACAAGCTAACCTCAAAAATGAGCTCTCTAGCTCTATTTATAGTTTTTGACTAGGTTTTGGCCGTGTCCAAACCTAGTGTCTGCCCTAGTTAAAAATTAGGTTCTAGGCCCCATTTGAAGGCTCAAATGGAGTCTAAAAATTATGAAAACTGGTAGGTAGCTACTTCTAATGCTCCTCAAGCTCAAGGACTCCTTGGCTTGCACAAAATGGAGCTACAAAATATGAAATGGTATTTACAATGGCTTTTAGTGATGAAAATCACTATTTTTGTAGGGATTTCCTCTAACGATTTGACATACACATCTTCGAGCTTCCTACTTGCTCCTTCTCCTTATGTGTCCACCTCTTTGATATGCTTTAGCTTCCTGAAAAAATAATGGCCAACTTGCCCGATCTTCTTTGACTACTCTGTCTGCTTGTACCTTCTCTTCGCTCCGACTCCCTTCGTTGGCTTCCTTGTCTTGTTAGTCCTTCAGTTCCTTGACTACTGCTAACATCTACATACATAATTATTTTATATATAGCTCTATCTTCAAGGAGCAAATTTTTCTTATGTATATATGCATATGTGTGTGTATTCATGTGTATTATATGTATGCATGTGTTAGTATGCATATATATGTGTTTCATGTATATGTATGTGTGTGCATGTGCATGATATATGTATACATGTGTTAGTATGCATACATGTATATATGCATATGCATTTGTGTAATATATGCAAGTGTTTATAATTGTGTATGCATGTATAAGTATACATGTGTACACGTAGGCATGTATATGTGATGTGTACATGTATATATGTATATGTGTACATGTATATATGTATATGTGTCTATGTGTAAATGTGTACATGTAAATATGTATGCATGTATATATATTTATGTGTGCATATAGGCATGTATGTGTGATGCATAATGTATCTAATCCATTTTATATTTATGTATGTGTATCTACATGATGTGTATATAACTTTATACATATTATGATCCTCCTTGATTCGAGTAGCTATATATAGAGGCATAAGGTTGGGAGGAGAGGCATCTCTCTAGTAGGACATCGGAGGAATAGATGCAATGTGTACATATACTTCAATCATATGGCTAAAAGGCTGAATTAGAGTTTCTGAATTAGGGTTTTTAAAACCCTAATATCAAAATTAGTGTTTTCGAATTAGGATTTTTGAAATAGGATTTCTGAATTAGAATATTTATAATAGGGTTTTTGAATTAGGATATGTATATATATATATATATATATATATATATATATATATATATATATATATATATATATATATATATATATATATATATGTATGTATGTGTGTGTGTGTGTGTGTGTGTATGTATATGTGTATTGTTATAAAATGAGATATATGTATTGTAATTTATATATTTATAATATATATATATACATATATATATATATATATATATATATATATATATATATATATATATATATATATATATATATATATATATATATATATATATATATATATATATATATATATATATATATATATATATATATATATACATATGCATGTGTGTGTATGTATGTGTATGCATATGTGCATATGCATGTGTTGTGTGTGTGTATGCATGTGTATGTGTATATATGTATGTAAATATGATTATGTGAGTCTATGTGTGTGTACATATGATTATGTATGTGTATGTGTATGTGTATGTGCATATGCGTATGTGTATGTGTCTATGTGTGTATTCATTATATGTGTGTAACTACATGCATGTGTATGTGTGTGTAAAAATATTCATGTATGTGTGTGTATGTATAAATGTGCATGTATGTGTATATGTGTGTAATTGTGCATGTATGATGTATATGTGTGTGTATGCATGTATTTGTACCTCTAGTTTCACTCTTTTCTCTCTCTCTCTCTCTCATATACATACATACATACATAAACACACATACTCATATCCACATATATATACATAAAAGCAATGCATATTGTGCATTATCGCAACGATGAGCCATAAGTGTCCGCATCTCTTTTAGACACCACTTATGCAACCATCCTATCCCAAAATCTATCTCAAGTGAATTAAGTACGTATTTTTTATCCCTCTCATCATGCTCACTACAAAAAGAAAAAAAATCATGTAAATAAAACATAAGATATTTATTTCAATTTATATGTAAAATTTATACTTACTTCCACTATAAGTGGACAAGGTGCAGGTAAGAGTTGCATAATGCTCGCATTATTCTCTTGAACAACAATCCATTCCCTATGTACACAATGTTCCCCTCTGGCTCTACATTGCACTCTAGCCTTAAGGTGCCTATGCATGTCCTCATAGGGACCTATGCTCTACTATCATGATCTAGAAGTGATATAGGTGTCTTGAAAATAGATAGATAGAAATAAATAAAAATATGTGTTATAATATCATTAAACATTTTTGTGAAAAAGAAAACATACCTATGAGCAGATGGTTGTCTTCCTGCATGTGGAGCATAGAAGAGCCCTCCTCTGATCGCTGCATAAGCATCTAGATCGTATAATCGAGCTCATCATCAACCATCTCTGATTACTCATGCATGATGATCCCTAGAGTATCAGGCAGAACTCTTGCTCTCATATGACTTTTTATCAGAGTGAGTTTCACCTTTTTCTCTCTACTAGGATCCATAATACCTATACATATAAAAGAAAATGGGTTAGAAATCAATATATGTACGTGTACATATGTATGTGTGTATATGTGTATGTAGGTGTATATATGAGTGTGTGTATGCATGTAAGCATGTATGTATGCATATGCATGTGCATTATATATGCATATGCATGTGCATTATGTATGCAATGTATGCATGTGTGTATGTGTGTGTGTATGCATGTAAGTATGTATGTATGCATATGCATATGCATTATGTATGCATAGGTATGCATGTATGTGTATGTGTGTGTATGTGTTTCTATGTGTGTGTATGCATATATATGTGTGTATGTCTCTATGTGTGTGTCTATGCATATATGTGTGTGTGTCTATGTGTGTATATACGTGTGTATCTGTATATATGTGTCTATATGCATGTGTGTAAATGTGTGTGAATGTGTGTATGTGTGTGTATGTAAGTGTGTATGTGTCTATGTGTGTGTCTATATATGTATGTATATATGTGTGTATCTGTATATATATGTCTATATGCATGTGTATGTGTGTGTGTAAATGTGTGTGGATGTGTGTATGTGTGTGTGTAAGTGTGTATGTGTGTGTTTATATATGTGTGTGCGTATCTGTGTGTGTATGTGTGTAAGTTTGTATGTTTCTATGTGTGTATGTGTGTGTGTGTGTGTCTATGTGTGTAAGTGTGTGTGTGTGTGTGTGTGTGTCTATGTGTGTATGTCTGTGTGTATGCATGTGTAAGTGTGTCTCTGTATGTGTGTGTGTGTCTATGTGTGTGTGTAAATCTATGTGTATATGTGTGTGTATGTGTGTATGTGTGTGTATGTATCTATGTGTGTGTATGTGTCTATGTGTGTATGTGTATGCATGTAAGCATGTATCTATGCATATGCATGTGCATTATGTATGCATGTGTGTGTATGCATGTAAGTATGTATGTATGCATATGCATCATGTATGCATATGTATGCATGTATGTGTGTGTATGTCTCTTTATGTGTGTGTGTGTGTATGCATATATATGTGTGTAAGTGTGTGTGTGTCTCTCTCTATGTGTGTGTGTGTGTCTATGTGTGTATATGTATGTGTGTGTATGCATGTAAGCATGTATGTATGCATATGCATGTGCATTATGTATGCATATGTATGCATGTGTGTGTATGTGTGTGTATGTGTGTGTATGTCTCTCTACGTATGTGTGTGTATGCATATGTATGCATGTATGTGTATGTGTGTGTATGTCTCTCTATGTGTGTGTGTATGCATATATGTGTGTGTATGTGTCTATGTGTGTGTCTATGTGTGTGTCTATGTGTGTGTCTATGTGTGTGTTTCTATGTGTGTATGTGTGTGTATATCTATGTGTGTATGTGTGTGTCTATGTGTGTATATACGCGTGTATCTATATATATGTGTCTGTATGCATGTGTATGTGTGTGTGTAAATGTGTCTGGATGTGTGTGTGTGTGTAAGTGTGTATGTGACTATGAGTGTGTATGTGTTTATGTGTGTGTATGTGTCTATGTGTGTGTATGTGTCTATGTGTGTATGTGTATGCATGTATGTATGCATATGCATGTGCATTATATATGCATATGCATGTGCATTATGTATGCATATGTATGCATATGTGTGTGTATGTGTGTATGCATGTAAGTATGTATGTATGCATATGCATATGCATTATGTGTGTATGCATCTATGTGTGTATGTGTGTGTTTATAGGTGTGTGTGTCTATGTGTGTATGTGTGTGTGTGTCTATGTGTGTGTGTGTGTGTTTGCATGTGTATGTGTGTGTAAATATGTGTGTATGTGTGTGTATGTGTCTATGTGTGTGTATGTGTATGCATGTATCTACATGTGCATTATGTATACATATGTGTGTGTATGTGTGTGTATGCATGTAAGTATGTATGTATGCATTTGTATGCATGTATGTGTATGTGTGTGTATGTCTCTCTATGTGTGTGTATGCATATATGTGTGTGTATTTGTGTGTGTGTGTCTATGTGTGTATGTGTATGTCTATGTGTGCATGTGTGTGTCTATGTGTGTATATATGTGTGTATTTATATATATGTGTCTGTATGCATGTGCATGTGTGTGTGTAAATGTGTGTGGATGTGTGTGTGTAAATGTGTGTGGATGTGTGTGTGTGTGTAAGTGTGTATGTGTCTATGTGTGTGTGTATATGTGTGTGTGTATGTGTATGTGTCTATGTGTGTATGTGTGTGTGTCTATGTGTGTATATATATGTGTCTATATGTGTGTGTAAGTGTGTATGTGTCTATGTGTGTGTATATGTGTGTGTGTCTATGTGTGTATGCATGTGTCTATATGTGTGTGTATATGTGTGTATGTGTATGTGTCTATGTGTGTGTGTCTATGTGTGTATATATATGTGTGTGTGTATGATATGTATGTGTGTATGTAAATTAGTGTGTATATGTGTGTGTGTAAATCTGTGTGTATGTGTGTATGTGTGTGTATCTATGTGTGTATGTGTGTCTGTGTGCATATACATGTGTATGTGTATATATATGTGTGTATGCATGTGTATGTGTGTGTGGAAATGTGTGTGGATGTGTGTTTGTGTGTAAGTGTGTAAGTGTGTATGTGTCTAACATGTATGTGTGTGTGTGTGTGTCTATGTGTGTATGTGTGTGTGTCTATGTGTGTGTGTATGTGTGTGTGTCTATGTGTATATGTGTGTCTCTATGTGTGTGTATGCATATGTATCTGTGTATGTGTGTGTGTGTGTAAATCTGTGTGTGTATGTGTGTGTGTGTACCTTGCTTCAAAAGATGTGTGCTAGTACCATGTCTCTCTCTCTCTCTCTCTCTCTCTCTCTCTCCTTCTCTCTCTCTCTCTCTCCTCCAAATCCCGGCACAAATGTGCTGGGAGAAATCAAATTTTTTTAAACATTCCAGAGCATCGCTTTATGCGACGCTCTGGAATACCAGGACATCAAGTATGTGATGCTCCAATGTCGCAAGCAGTTTGCCAACATCATTAAAAGCGTCGCTCACTAGTGACACTTTTTGCGATGCATATTTTTAGTGTTGCATAAGTGACGATATGCATTGCTTATGCGACGACACGTCTTTTTTTAAAATACAAAAAGGCTCGTCGCTTATGCAATGCTAGCATCGCATAAGCATTGAGACCCGCTTTTTTTTTCATTCGGGGGTGTCACTACGCCCCCTATTTCTAGTGGTGATCGATTAAGGAAATTAGTCTGCACACTGCTCCTCTATCATGAACGGTTCCTATGGACTCATCATGCCGAGCTCACACAAATGTGACTCTTTCTTGTATTAATTCATGAATGCATCACAATGGTTGGCCAATATAGCATTTCACCAAAATATATGGATAATTATAAATAATTGCACTAGCGGTCTAACAATACACACATGTACACACACACATATACATACACACATGCATATACGTACATACACACACATATGCATACATACACACATATGCATACACACATAGACATACACACATATTCATGCATATGCATGCATGCATACACACATATACATACACACATGTACACACATGCATATGCATTCATACATACACACACATGCATACACACATATACATACATGTACACATACATGTACACATACACACACATATACATCATGTTTTAGGTCTAGGCCTTTAGTATTAGGGTTTTTAGTTTTTTACATACATACACATATGCATACACACACATATATATGTATATATATATATATATATATATATATATATATATATATATGCATACATGCACATAAACCTAACACACATGTCACATATACATACACACACATACATGTTTTAGCATTAGGGTGTTAGGATTAGGGTTTAGGCTTTTACATACATACACACATAATACATAGACACATACACATATATATACACATGCATACACACACATATACATGTTTAGGTGTAGGTCTTTACGATTAGGATTTTACGGTTTTTACACATGCATACACATATACACATACACATATATATACACATGCATATACAAATACACATGTTTTAGGTCTAGGCCTTTAGGAATAGGGTTTTAGGGTTTTTACAAATGCATACAAATATATAAACACATAATTCATATACACATACACATATATATACACATGCATACACACATATACATGTTTTAGGTCTAGGTCTTTAGGATTAGGGTTTTAGTTTTTTACACATGCATAGATATATATACAAATATACACACATAATACATATAAACATACACATGTATATACACATGCATACACACATATATATGTTTTAGGTTTAGGTCTTTAGGATTAGGGTTTTAGGGTCTTTACACATGCATACACATATACACACATGACACATATACACACACATATATATACACATGCGTACACATATATCCATGTTTTAGGTCTAGGTCTTTAGGATTAGGGTTTTAGGGTTTTTACACATGCATACACATATATGCACCTATACACACATAATACATATACACATACACATATACATATATATATACACAAGCATACACATATATACACATATACATATTTTAGTTCTACGTCTTTGGGATTATGGTTTTAGGGTTTTTATAAATGCATACACATATATACACATATGCACACATAATACATACACCCATACACATATATATACACATACATACACACATATGCATGTTTTAGCTCTAGGTCTTTAGGATTAGGCGTTTAGGGTTCTTACACATGCATACACATATATACACATATACACACATAATACATATTCACATACACATATATATACAGAAGCATACACACATACACACATATACATGTTTTAGGTCTAGGTCTTTATTCTTAGGGTTTTAGGGTTTTTACACATGCATACATATATATACACATATACACACATAATGCATATACACATACACATATATACACAAGCATACACATGCACACATATACATGCTTTAGGTCTAGGTCTTTAGGATTAGGGTTTTAGGGTTCTTACACATGCATACACATATACACACATAATACATGTAAACATACACATATATATACACAAGCATACACACATACACACATATACATGTTTTAGGTCTAGGTCTTTGGGATTAGGGGTTTAGGGTTTTTACACGTGCATACACATATATACACATATACACACATAATACGTATCCACATACACATATATATACACAAGTATACACACATACACACATATACATGTTTTAGGTCGCGGTCTTTAGGATTAGAGTTTCAGGGTTTTTGAATTAAAATAAATATATATAACTAAATATTAAAAAAATAAAGATCTAGGTTGAATATTAATATATATAATCAAATAAAAAGTAGGAAAAAAATTAAAATATATAATAAAATGTATTATGTATAATTAAATATCTAAGAAATTAGGATATTTGAATATAAAATTAGGATATAAAATAAATATATACAATTAAATATGTAAAAAAATAGGTCTTTAGGATTTTTAGGGTTTTAACATATATATAGTTAAATATATAAAAAATAGAGTTTTAGGGTTTTTGCATATAAACACATACACATACAAACACATATATACAAATATATAAGAAATCAGGTTTTTTGAATTAAATTATATATATAATAAAATATTACAAACACATACATATACAAACACATATATACAAATATATAAGAAATTAGGGTTTTTGATTTAAATTAAATATATATAATTGAATATTTTAAAAATAAAATTTTAGGATTAATACTAATATATATAATAATATATATATATAAATTAGGGAAAAATTAGAATATGTAAATATAAATTAAATGTATGTAAAAAGTAGGGAAAAAATTAGAATATATAAGATATATATAATTAAGTATGTAAAAAAAGGGTCTTTAGGATTTTTAGGGTTTTACATATATATAATTATATATATAAATAATAGGATTTTAGGTTTAATATTAGTATATATTATCAAATATATAGAAAAAATTAGGAAAAAAGCTATAATATATAACCAAATTAAAATATATATAATTAAATATATAAGAAAATAGGATTTAATAAAAAAATTAGGATTTTAGATTTAAAATTAGAATATATGATTAAATGTATCATATATTAAATTTCCTAACATCTCCACATGGCATCAGATGGCATCTTTAGATCCAGAGGAGAGAATGACATATCTTTGCACTCAATGCAAGTATCACAATTTTTAGAAATGATGGATTTGTACTACACATATTAGAGAATATGGATCCTTTGATCAAAATTGACTACAAAACCTATGCTACCATTCACATGGTTCCCCTAGTAGCATTACACAGAATAAACACATGGAAGAAATGCTCGAGGCATTTCATGAGATGGATGAAGATCATGATGGTGGAGAAGATGTCGTGGGTTCCATGGACACGGTAAATTTTCCATGATCAAAAGCCAAGGAAGAACACCAGAACATGTGAAAATTAGCCTGCTTACCACTGTACATTGGGGAAAAGATATCTATACTATGTGCATCGCTCATGATGCTCAGTCTTCAATCCATTTATGGATGGTCAGATAGTAGAGTCTTTGAATTGTTTGGGTAAGTGGATTTGAAATAAATTTTCATTGTTGTATCAAAATAAGTTCATTTGTTAATATCATGCTTATCGCTTGTAGGTGTTGGTGCAAAACAAGCCTTAACACTTGGCTTTGATTTGTGCCTTGAAGACTCAACATAAAGCTTGGACAATTGGAACCTTGGAAAGATAAAGTTTGAACCCATGAAGGATACATTTGAACCATAGAAACAGATGCTTAATTGATTGTTACTCTTTACCCAATGTAAAAGTCAATATGACTTAATCAATTATGTAATCACACCTACTAGACTAGAGTCGTGGAAAAAGTAGATGATCTAGTTGAGGGAATATCTCCCTAAGTCTAGTAGAGAGAATCAAGGGAACTTTAGTTTGAATTCAAATTCAAATTCATTCAAAAACTCCTATAAAAGACAATGTAAAAGTCGCGGGGATGTTACACTTTTTCCGAGGCTAATCCAAGCAGATCATAGAGTGTGTGAGAGCTACTACTCAGCCTACACCTCTGAGTACCATTGGGTATCATTATACATGCCAATGGGAATGTACATTTGATAGATTCAATACATATACTCATAGTCATTATCTTTGTGTTTTCTCTGAGTGACTACCTCCAAGTCTGTCAACTTCAACAGGGCATATCTCAAGATCTACTGAACCAAATTGGATGATTCAAAGCTCATTGGAACCAGCTCAAAGCATTCTACAACACTACAAAATTTCAAGTGATTCTATTCAGCCAATTGGGAGAAATCTCAGTCGAGGCAGACACTGGTATTTTTCTGTGTTGCTCCTAAAAAGTCGGGGGTGTCTCTGATTTTGCTAAAGATCATGCTCAGTGTATAGTTTGTTATTTGGAGTGATTTAACTTGCTAATGGTAGCTTGTTAAGTTAATTTAATACTCCCAGAAGGAATTAAACCAATTGCAAGTGTGCTGGTCACACTGAGCTTAGGACTGAGCAGGTATCAATATAGGAATAGAAAGTTTTTGGAGTTGTGAAGGTTCAAAATCATCTGTTTTGATTTGGTCATTACTCAATCATCTTGTAAAGCACATATATAGTTTCTTGGTGTCATTTGGAAGCTCAAGGAGTCTCCTAGCCATATCTGAAGAGAAAAGAGGGCAGGTGTGAAGCAGGTCTAGCAGCACCAACTTGATCTTCTGATTGTACCCATCCATCACATCCAACAGTGGTATCAGAGCAAAACAAGGTAATCATGGGTGATGGTTTCCCTTCCTTCATTGACAAATTGGATAGAAATAACTACCAGGCATGGTCATTAAGAATGAAGACTTATCTACAAGGGAGAAGCTTGTATGGATACATATCAGGAGATGAGGAGTTGCCCTCATTCAAAACCAGAGGCCTACCTACAAAGGATGAGCATGAGAGACTTAATCAATGGTGTGCTAAAGATGCTTTGGCAAGGTCATATCTTCTAAACTCTATCTCTGATTTCCTTCTACCTCATGTTAGGAACTGTAAGACTTCCCAAGAAACTTGGGAGACCTTGTCAACATACTTCTCATCAAGCACAAGGGCCAGAAAGAATCAGCTATGGATTGAGTTTACAACTCTCAGGAAGCAATCAAAACAATGTGTTTCAGATTTTGTCACCAAAGTCAAAGACATTGCAGATCAACTTGCAAGTGTTGGAGAAGAAATTGAAGAAGAGCAAATAGTCAGACAAGTGATCAATGGACTCAAAGCAGATGACAAGTGGGAAAGCTTTACCACTGCAATGGACTTGTACATGGACATCCAAGCACCTGATCTAACAACTCTGATTGGACAACTCTTTACACATGAAGCAAAGATCACAAAGAATGGAGAGCAATCAAAAGGTAATAATCCCTCTGCCCTATATACAGATAAGAAGTCTAAAGACAAGGGTAAAAGTAAGAAAGTTGATGAAGAAGGCTCTACCTCCCAAGCAAACTATGCAGGGAGAGGTAGATCATCTAGAGGTAGGGGCAGAGGAGGTAAGTCAGGTAGGGGGAGACCCTATAATCAATCTCCATGCAATATTTGTGGCTTGTCTAATCATACTACAGATGAATGCTACAAAAACTACAAGAACCAAAGAGGAAGAGGTCACCAAAGAGGAGGATACTCCCAAGGAAGAGGCAGATTCAATCAATCTCAAGGCTACCATGGCTGCAACAATAATTACAACAATAACTACACCAATAGCTACAATCACAATGGCAATTATCAAGGAGGATACAGGAACAGAAAGGATTACAACAATTATGCAGAGGATCAAGATGATTCCTTGTTGATTATGAACATGACATCTAAATCAGGTATCAATGATGATCATTTGTTCTATATTGACTCAGGTTGTTCTAATCATGTAGCTGGGAATGTTGCCTTACTCTCTGATTTGGAAGAACCTAAAGGCAAGCACCAAGTGCAGACAGGTGATGACACTAAACATTCAGTGGTTAAAGTAGGTAATGTCAAAACAAGTGATGGTAATCAGAATTTGCTAAGCAGAGTATTGTATGTTCCAACAATCACCAAGAATCTGATGAGTGTAGGTCAGATTGTTGAAAAAGGTCTACAGGTCAGGTTTACTCAACATGGTGCATATGTGGAGGATCCAAGACATGGATTCAGAAGGATAGCCAAGGGAGAGAAATCAGGTAGACTATTTACCTTTGAACTTGAAGATACTAAGAATATTGCCTTGTACAACTATAAGGATCAAACCCTATCAGAATTAGAGATGTGGCACAAGAGATTGGGTCACATTGGAGAGAGGACCATAAAGCAAATGGGTAGGGATCAATGTGTGCTTGGGATACCTAATGTATCCAAGCAACACATGATATACAAGTGTGAGGCTTGTCAGTTTGGTAAGTCACACAGATTGCCATATACAAAAAAGGGTTTTATGCATGAAGACTACTTAGAATTGGTGCATACAGATGTTTGGGGACCTAGCAAGGAACCATCCATATCTGGATCAAGGTACTATGTATCTTTTATTGATGACTATAGCAGATGGACTGTTTTGTACTTCATGAAACATAAAGATGAAGTATTTAATTGTTTCAAAAGGTATCTTGCATTAGTAGAGAATCAAACAGGTAGACATTTGAAGAGGTTAAGGTCTGATGGTGGTGGAGAATACTTCTCCAATGATTTTGAAGAATTCTTGCAGGAAAGAGGCATCAAGAGGGAGATTACCACAAGGTACTCACCTGAACAAAATGGGGTAGCTGAAAGAAGGAATAGACTTATTGTGGAGACAGCTAGGTCTATGCTTAATGAGAAAAAATTACCAAATTATCTTTGGGCAGAGAGTGTATCTACTGCCACATACTTAATCAACAGGTTGCCATCAAAGACACTTGATGGAATGACACCCTATGAGGCTTGGCATGGTAAGAGACCATCTCTGGATCATTGCAAGATCTTTGGGTGTGTTGCATATGTGCATATTCCCTCACAGGTAAGGGGAAAGCTAGACCCTAAGGCTGAAAAGTGTATTTTTATTGGTTATGATTTGAATCAGAAAGGATACAGGTTCTATAACCCCTCAAACAAAGGCTTCAAGGTAAGCAGAGATGTAATCTTTGATGAAAATGATTCATGGCATGATAATGAGTACAGGAAAGTTAGCCTACCTTATGATATGGAAGAAGACTTTCCAAAGCTTGTCAGGCAAGAACCAACTCAGAATGAGGACACAAGCTCAGATGATGAAGACACCATCAACATTGAAGAATTCAAAGCTTGGAAATCCAAAGGGAAGATGAAGATGAAGCAACTTGAAGATAATCCAGAATCCTCAACTCAAGCTATGAGGAGATCTTCAAGAGAGAAGAAGAAACCAATTAGGTATGGATATGACACTTCACTTGTAACCAAGCACTCTGTATATCTTGCAAAGGATATCTTAAGTGAAGAACCAGGTACATTTGAGGAAGCTATTACTAAACCAGAATGGAAGGAAGCAATGGATGAAGAAATGGAGGCTCTCAAGGAGAGTGATACTTGGGACTTGGTACCCAAGAAGGACTCCATGAAGGTGATAGAATCCAGATGGATCTACAAACTCAAAAGGAACTCAGATGGTACAATAAGCAGGTACAAAGCTAGGTTGGTAGCCAAGGGTTTTGCACAAACCCAAGGCATTGATTATGAGGAGACCTTTTCTCCTGTGGCAAAGATGCCAACTATCAGAATTATGGTGAGTGTAGCTGCATCCAAGAATTGGAACATGTACCAATTGGATGTAAAGAATGCATTCTTGAATGGATGGATATCTGAAGAGGTCTACATGTCACAACCACCTGGCTATGAGGATCCCAATAAGGTAAATCATGTTTGCAAATTGAAGAAAGCTCTGTATGGATTGAAGCAGGCACCTAGAGCATGGAACTATATGATGGAGAATGTTAATCTCCAAAAGAACAACTTACTCTTGTGATTAGAGCACCTCTATACCAAGAGTAAGTCAAACACTCCACTAATTTAGAGGATCAATTGCTAACTATCAAAAATTAACAAATCTGTGAAGAGGATGATACACAGAAAAGTCTGCTGCACTATTTCTTCACATTGACCTATCAAACGTGTAAAGTTTTTGATGAAACTTTGTACGAATCATCTCCTAGAGATTGCGCATCTCCTCCAAGTTGAATTACTTCAAAAGATTAAGTATAACTTGAGAAATCAACTTCTCAAGTTACCTATGTCAGAAACTGTCATCCAGAACAGTCGACTTTACACCTGTAACTTTTAAGACTTGGTTCTCCTTGAATAGAACCCGTTTTACAAAATGCTTCTAGACATGAGTAGCTTATCTTCCAACTTAAAGATTAAGCCCTCACTCATGCAAAACTTTAAACTGTACTAGGAGAAATGATCAAAACATTAACTTCGAAATCTGCGCCTGTTTTAGGAACCTGTGAACACACTTCACATATGAATGTTCCTACACTTAATTCACTCAGCCTGATTACAATTGGAAGCTAAAACTTTGCACAGAGGTCAAGCAACTCTCAACTTAGACTTGTACAAAAGCATTTCACAAATGATCTACTGTAGAAGGAGAACACGCAGAAACATCGGGCGCAAAAATTTTCATTTACTCAGAAGAAATACAGTTAAGTGATGAGAGCTAACTCAACTAACTTTTCCTCTATCTCATGACTTCTAACTTCCTCTATTTTTTTGCTTCTAACTATTGTCACATATGCTCTCATACTTGCCCCGACTTTTCTCAAAGTATTTATAGATAAATTTGTACATGATTCTTACTAAACAAAAGATCTAAGTCATCTATGACTATACTAATGTACATATGTGTACACTTCTCTTGTCCTCTGAATGTAATCTTCTTCCACACTTTAGGAATTGATTCTTCCTTCATCATTTGATCTTCCAAGCCTTCAATTGGTGATTGGTATGCACCAACAGCTCCCCCTCAATCATCAATTGAGGTTTTCTCTGTCTTCTTTATACTTGCCATGTCTTTGAACCTTTGTAACTTAGGTCCATCCAAACTCTTTGTCATCATATCTGCCACTTGTTCTTTTGTTGGAGTGTACATCACTTCAATCTCTTTATCTAGTACCTTTTCTCTCAAGAAATGATACTGAATCTCTATATGCTTAGTCCTGGCATGAAAAACAGGGTTAGCTGCCAAATACAAAGAACTCATATTGTCTCCAAAAATTATTGGAGTACTATGATCAATCTCAAAACTTTTCATCAAGGTCTTCAACCATATCACTTCCTTTGCAGCTTCTACCATTCCCTTATGCTCAGCTTTTGTGGATGATAAAGCAACTGTATGTTGCTTCTTTGAACACCAAGAAATTAACTTATCTCCAACATAACATAGATATCCATGAGTAGACCTTCTATCATCTGAGTCACCTGCCCAATCTGCATCACTAAACACTTTGATTCTTGTGTCAGAAGTGAAACCATAATACAAACCTTCACTTAGGGTTCCTTTGATATATCTGAGTCTTCAATCCAATGAGTCTTCTTTGGACAATGCATAAATTGTGACAATACACCTACTGCATATGATAGATCTGGCCTTGTCAAGGTAGCATAGATCAAACTACCTACCAAACTCTGATATTTCTTCATATCATTGAACTCTTCACCTCCATACCTGCTTAATTTATGATTTACCTCCAATGGTGTAGTTGAGGTCCTGCAATCTTCCATGTTAAACTTGACTAGAAGATTCTTCAAGTATCTCTCTTGTGAAACATATACTCCATGTTGAGTATATACAATCTGCATTCCTAGAAAATAAGATAAGTTTCCCAAATCACTTATCTTAAACTCCTTCTCTATTTGTCTTTTGAGTTCATTGATTCCTTGAGCATCTGTTCCTGTAACAATAATATCATCAACATAAATGCACATGTAAATGTATCCATTTTCACTTGCCTTCACTAGCAAGCTACTATCTGCCTTTGATGCTTGAAATCCACATTCATTCAAGAACTTGACCAATCTGTAATTCCAAGCTCTTGGGGCTTGCTTCAACCCATATAAAGCTCTTTTGAGCTTACACACATAATCTGATCCAATTGATTCCATGAAGCCTTCTGGTTGCTCCATATATACTTCATCTGCAATGTATCCATTTAGAAATGCATTTTTCACATCCAATTGTGATAATTTCCATCCCTTGCAAGCAGCAATAGCAATCAATGTCCTAATTGTAGACATCTTAGCAACAGGACTAAAGGTTTCATCATAATCTACCCCATAAGTTTGGGCATAACCTTTGACCACAAGTCTAGCCTTATATCTAGACACTTTACCATCTGCAAACCTTTTTGTTTTATATACCCACTTACATCCAATGACCTTCTGATTCTTTGGTCTTGGTACTAATTCCCAAGTTTCATTTTCAAGTAGAGCATCATACTCTTCCTGCATTGCCTTCTCCCAATTCTGTTTACCTTTGGCTTCTTCATAAGTGGTTGGGTCTTCTTCTGTTTTCACAATGTAAGCATAATCTTTTGTTGTTAGGAAAGATGTATCATAACTATACCTTATAGGTTCTTTCCTTTCCCTTGTAGATCTTCTGATTTCTGCACTTCTTGAAGTTTCAGCCTCATTTGACTCTGGATCAAATCTTGGCCCTTCTTCTACATGATCTTGCACTCTACTTCTAGAGTCAATTTCATCAACAATTTCTTCACATACTTTTACCTTTGCCTTTCCTTTTCTTTGTATCTCTTCAACACCTGCAAACTCATTTGGTGATCCTGTATACCACATGTTTTGCTCATCAAATGTCACATCTTTAGTAACAAGAAATTGCTTTGTGGATGGACTCCACAACCTGTAACCCATCTGTCTATCATCATATCCAATAAACACATACTTCTCTGCTTTTGGTTCTAGCTTATGTCTTAATTGTGAAGGAACATAAGCATATGCAATACATCCAAATACTTTACAATGATCAAGACTAGGCTTCTTTCCCCACCATGCTTCATAAGGGGTTCCTCCATCCAAAGCTTTGCAAGGCAACTTATTCACAAGATATGTTGCAGTGTTAATGGCTTCTGCCCACAAGTAATTTGGACAATTCTTTTCCCTCATCATGGCTCTTGCAAACTCTACAAGAGTCCTATTCCTCCTTTCTGCTACTCCATTCTGTTGAGGGGAGTACCTGCAAGTTACTTCTCTTTTGATACCTGCATTCCACAAATAATCATCAAACTCTTTAGAGAAATACTCTCCCCCTCCATCTGATCTTAACCTCTTAAGCTTTTGCCCTGTGATCCTTTCTACATAAGCATGAAAGTGTTTGAATGTCTTGAAGACTTCTGATTTATCCTTGATTACATACAAAGTAATCCACCTGGTTGCATCATCAACAAACAACACATAATATCTGGATCCATTTATGCTATAGTCCCTTGAGGGACCCCATACATCTGTATGAACCAATTCAAGCATATTTGAATACTTGTACCCTGATTTGTTATAAGAACTTTTATGTGCTTTACCTAATTGACAAGCTTCACACTTGTACACCATATGTTGCCGTTCAATGTTTGGCAATCCAAGCACTATCTGATTCTTTGACATCTCCTTTATAGCTCTCTCATTGAAATGACCTAGCCTTTTATGCCATAGGTCTAATTCAGACACCTTTTGACCTCCATAGGTAAACAATGCATGTCCCACATTACCTTGGACTTTGAGAGTAAACAATCTTCCTTCTCTTTTTCCTGCAATTATGTTTCTATATCCCTGATTTGGATCTTGTACATAGACACCATCATTTGTAAATCTTACTTCATATCCTTTCTCCACAATTTGCCCTACACTTATCAGATTTTTAGGAATAGTAGGAACATAAAGTACCTTGCTCAGAAGTGTACTTCCACTCTTTGTCTTCACTGATCCAATGCTCTCCACTTTATGTTTGGTATTGTCACCTATTTGAACTGTATGTCCATTCACCCTTGCTTCCATATCAGTCATCAAGGATAGATTCCCACTCAGATGGTTGCTGCACCCTGAGTCAATATAAAACACTCTTTGATCTTCTCCCATTGATTCATGAGTTGCATTCAAGATAAGAGTCATGTCATCCTTCTGATCTGATGCATAATTGTAATAATTATTGTTGTAGGACTGAGATTGGAAGTTTCTTCCACCTCCTCTACCATATGATGTCCTACCTCCTCTTCCTCTGAAATTGCCTCTTTGGTTTCTGCCTCCTCTACCTCTTTGACTATAATTCTGATTATTGTTTCCACCATTTTGATTGTTATACCAACAATCATTTGCCAAATGATTTGTTCTGCCACAAATCCAACAAGCTTTAGCATTATCTTTATTCTTACCTCCTCTTCCTTTACCTCTGAAATTCATCTTCCCTTTTGTGAAGTTAGTTTGATTTGAATTCCCTTCATCATCATTTGATTGCTTTCCCTTGCCATTCTTTTTCTTGTCCTTGGAGTACATAGCTTGACTTGTACTTCTATCATTATCTCCTTTAAGATCCTGCTCAAAGGTTAGCATGTGTCCTAGCAATTGATTAAGATCAGGAGTAAAGTGATCAAGTGACAATTCTATGGACAATATAAAAGGCTTCCACTTCTCATCACCTCTTAAACCTGTAAGTATTTGTCTTACCAACTTTTCTTCTTCAATGTCTTCATCCACTGCTCCCAAGCTATCTGCAATATCTTTCATCCTTGCCACATAATCTGAAATTGATTGTGAGCTCTTCTTCTTGAAGGTTGTGAACTCAGCCCATAGTGAGGACTTCCTTGACTTAGTTGTATTTTGGAAATGCTCTTCCAAGGCATTCCAAACATCTGTAGCACTTTCCAAACCTCTGATGTGAGGTAGAAGGTAATCATTTACAGCCATGTAGATGATGCTCCTTGCTTGAGCATCCTTTCTCATCCAAGTCTTCAACATTGCAAGCTCTTCCCTAGTAGGAATACTTGGATCTGCAAACTCAGGTTTTTCTTCATCTCCTGTAATAAATGATATAAGATCTTTGCTCATGAGGTGTGCTTCCATCCTCATGGACCATGCTCGATAGTTCTCCCTATCTAGCTTATCAATCTGCAAGCTTTCTCCCATCTTGTGTCCACCTGTGTATTGAAATCTTCAAGCTTTACAAACAATGTATGTACCTTTACTTCGAAGTAGACTCCTTTTGCCTTTCTTGATGTCAAATAGTCTTCTCCTCGAGCTTTGACTCCAAGCTTTCACTTCTTAGTCCTTCAAGTGTTGAATTTCTTGAATCTGCAGCAGTCGGGATCCTCCTTTCTTCAAATTGATGTCTCCTGCTCTGATACCACTGATGGAGAATGTTAATCTCCAAAAGAACAACTTACTCTTGTGATTAGAGCACCTCTATACCAAGAGTAAGTCAAACACTCCACTAATTTAGAGGATCAATTGCTAACTATCAAAAATTAACAAATCTGTGAAGAGGATGATACACAGAAAAGTCTGCTGCACTATTTCTTCACATTGACCTATCAAACGTGTAAAGTTTTTGATGAAACTTTGTACGAATCATCTCCTAGAGATTGCGCATCTCCTCCAAGTTGAATTACTTCAAAAGATTAAGTATAACTTGAGAAATCAACTTCTCAAGTTACCTATGTCAGAAACTGTCATCCAGAACAGTCGACTTTACACCTGTAACTTTTAAGACTTGGTTCTCCTTGAATAGAACCCGTTTTACAAAATGCTTCTAGACATGAGTAGCTTATCTTCCAACTTAAAGATTAAGCCCTCACTCATGCAAAACTTTAAACTGTACTAGGAGAAATGATCAAAACATTAACTTCGAAATCTGCGCCTGTTTTAGGAACCTGTGAACACACTTCACATATGAATGTTCCTACACTTAATTCACTCAGCCTGATTACAATTGGAAGCTAAAACTTTGCACAGAGGTCAAGCAACTCTCAACTTAGACTTGTACAAAAGCATTTCACAAATGATCTACTGTAGAAGGAGAACACGCAGAAACATCGGGCGCAAAAATTTTCATTTACTCAGAAGAAATACAGTTAAGTGATGAGAGCTAACTCAACTAACTTTTCCTCTATCTCATGACTTCTAACTTCCTCTATTTTTTTGCTTCTAACTATTGTCACATATGCTCTCATACTTGCCCCGACTTTTCTCAAAGTATTTATAGATAAATTTGTACATGATTCTTACTAAACAAAAGATCTAAGTCATCTATGACTATACTAATGTACATATGTGTACACTTCTCTTGTCCTCTGAATGTAATCTTCTTCCACACTTTAGGAATTGATTCTTCCTTCATCATTTGATCTTCCAAGCCTTCAATTGGTGATTGGTATGCACCAACACTATAGGTTGACAACCTATCTCTTGGATCAAGGATTTGTGATGAGTAAAGCAGATACTTCATTGTTTATAAAGAAGAACAATTCAGAGGTAATATACTTGTGTGTCTATGTTGTTGACATCATTATTACAGGAAATGATGTTCAAGGAATTAGACACATCAAAGGTCAAATGATGAAGGAATTCAAGATCAATGATCTTGGATTATTGAAGTACTTCCTAGGGCTTGAATTGGTCTACACAAATTCAGGTATATTCATTACTCAGAAGAAGTACATTCAGGACATGGTCAAGAAGTTTAATCTGCAGGAAGCTAAAGTCTCAAACATTCCTATGGAGATCAACCACAAACTCAGTGCACATGAAGGAGAAGAACTCAAGGATATTACAGGTTATCAAAGTTTGGTAGGTAGTCTTAATTATGCTACCTTAACCAGGATTGATATATCATATGGTGTTAGTGTACTTAGCCAATTTATGCATAAGCCAAGAGTACCACATTTGGAGGCAGCCAAGAAGATAGTAAAGTACCTAAAGGGAACACAAAATCATGGTTTGTATTATCCATATTCATCAGACATTGATATCAAGGTATACTCAGATGCAGATTGGGCAGGTTGCAAGGATGACAGGAGGAGTACATCTGGTTACATATGCTTTGCAGGTGATAAACCAATTTCTTGGTCATCCAAGAAACAACCCACAGTAGCCCTATCATCTACTGAGGCAGAGTACAGAGGGCTAGCCAATGCTACTCAAGAAGCAATATGGTTGAAGTTACTATACTCAGAATTGGGGCTGTACACAAGGTCACCTATCATATTTGGTGATAACACAAGTTCACTTCACCTAGCTGCTAACCCTGTTTATCATGCTAGGACAAAACACATAGAGGTTCATTACCACTATGTGAGGGAGAAATTACTTAGCAAGGAAATCCAATTATCATATGTGTCCACTAACATTCAATGTGCAGATTTGCTTACAAAAGCTTTGGATGGGAGCAAGCTATGCAGGTTTAAATCCATGATAGGATTGCAGGATATCATTAAAGACTAAAGATGAAGACTCAAGCAAGTGTTTGGCTTGAGGGGGAGCTGTTGGTGCAAAACAAGCCTTAACACTTGGCTTTGATTTGTGCCTTGAAGACTCAACATAAAGCTTGGACAATTGGAACCTTGGAAAGATAAAGTTTGAACCCATGAAGGATACATTTGAACCATAGAAACAGATGCTTAATTGATTGTTACTCTTTACCCAATGTAAAAGTCAATATGACTTAATCAATTATGTAATCACACCTACTAGACTAGAGTCGTGGAAAAAGTAGATGATCTAGTTGAGGGAATATCTCCCTAAGTCTAGTAGAGAGAATCAAGGGAACTTTAGTTTGAATTCAAATTCAAATTCATTCAAAAACTCCTATAAAAGACAATGTAAAAGTCGCGGGGATGTTACACTTTTTCCGAGGCTAATCCAAGCAGATCATAGAGTGTGTGAGAGCTACTACTCAGCCTACACCTCTGAGTACCATTGGGTATCATTATACATGCCAATGGGAATGTACATTTGATAGATTCAATACATATACTCATAGTCATTATCTTTGTGTTTTCTCTGAGTGACTACCTCCAAGTCTGTCAACTTCAACAGGGCATATCTCAAGATCTACTGAACCAAATTGGATGATTCAAAGCTCATTGGAACCAGCTCAAAGCATTCTACAACACTACAAAATTTCAAGTGATTCTATTCAGCCAATTGGGAGAAATCTCAGTCGAGGCAGACACTGGTATTTTTCTGTGTTGCTCCTAAAAAGTCGGGGGTGTCTCTGATTTTGCTAAAGATCATGCTCAGTGTATAGTTTGTTATTTGGAGTGATTTAACTTGATAATGGTAGCTTGTTAAGTTAATTTAATACTCCCAGAAGGAATTAAACCAATTGCAAGTGTGCTGGTCACACTGAGCTTAGGACTGAGCAGGTATCAATACAGGAATAGAAAGTTTTTGGAGTTGTGAAGGTTCAAAATCATCTGTTTTGATTTGGACATTACTCAATCATCTTGTAAAGCACATATATAGTTTCTTGGTGTCATTTGGAAGCTCAAGGAGTCTCCTAGCCATATCTGAAGAGAAAAGAGGGCAGGTGTGAAGCAGGTCTAGCAGCACCAACTTGATCTTCTGATTGTACCCATCCATCACATCCAACAGTAGGCTTCTCAAAGATTAGTTCTCCCAGATGGCAATGACATGCCTCCAACACGTGGACATGCAAAAAAACTTTTACAGTCCATTGGAATGGACTACTCCAAGATTCATGCTTTTCCAAATGATTTCATTCTCTTTGACAACGAGTATGAGCATCTCCACATATGTCCAAAGTGTGGAGTGAACAGGTTTAGAGAAGACCTTGTGGGCAAAGTAGTCCCCGCAAAGGTTCTTCACCACTTTCCTATCAATCCAAGAATCAAGAGCATGTTCAAATGAAAATCCATAGCTCATTTAATATCATGGCATATGAAGAGCAGGTCTCAAGATGGTGTAATGCAAGTGCCTACTAATTCTGATGCTTGGAAACACATAGATAGTAAGTGGCTAGAGTTTGTTGGAGAGCCTCAGAACATACTTCTAGGCCTAACTATGGATGGAGTAAATCCATTTGGTTAACGTAGCTTCTCATGGAGCACATGGCATGTATGTTTGGTCAACTATAACATCCCACCATGGATAGCCACAAAAAAGGGTCATTTATTATTAGCTCTCATTATGCTAGGTAAGTATAAGGTAAAAAACATGGATGTATACCTTGCACCACTTGTGGAAGAGCTATGCACTTCATGGGAATGGATTACTATGCATGACATGTCCTAACTTATAAGAAGACAGGATGTGCGAGTGCAAGGCATACTTATGTGGATGATGCATGAACAACACTACAACATATTAGGGGCATACCGATGTTGTCCATACCGACGGTCCGCCCCCGGTGTCAGTATGATCAGTGGAAATGCTTGGAAGGTTCATGTTAGGCATACTGATGATCACTAAACCATCAATATGAACATTTGAAACTGACCATGAGTATATGTTATAGCCGTTGGTACATGCATGGGTATGGGTGCCAATATGTGCATCGGTATGAGCGTTGATAATCTCCAAGAAATTATCAATGCTCATACTGATGCCCATACTGGTGTCGTGTTTTAAACATAACGGGACTCGAGAGAAAAAACTCGACATTTTGCTCGAGTTTGAACTAATTAGTGCTTCTATCGAACTTGCGTGCACAAATTGAATTGTGACCTGCATTGTCTTGTGCACACACACACACACACACAAATCTCTTTCTCTCTACACACTCATACTCTCTCTCTAGATCTTGCATCTTGGTAAGTGATGCATGTACTCTTTCACCCTTTCTCTTTCTCTATGTTTCCTATTGTCTAATTTCTCTTCTCTTTGGTTTTGCAAGAGTTTTTTGGCATTGATTCTTTGGAATTAGATGAGAGACAATGTTCATTAGGCTTTGATGACAACGATCCAAAAGATTACATCGATGTAAGTGATTGTTTTGTTCTCTATTGAGAGAGAGAGAGAGGGGGAGAGAGATTAAAGAGAGAGAGAGAGTTAGACAAAGAGAGAGAAAGAGAGAGATATAAAGATACATACACACACACATACTCATGTATATGCATGCATACATACACACACATATACACATGCATACACATACATATGCATGCATACATACACAAACACATGTACACACATGTATACATACACACACATATACACATGCATACACGTACATATGCATGCATACATACACACACATATACACACATGCATACATACACACACATATACACATGCATACACATGCATACACATACATATGCATACATACATTCACACACATACATACATCTATACATACACATATACATACACAAACATATGCATACATAAATTCACACACATACATACACAAACATATGCATACATACATTTTCACACATACATACACACACATATGTACATGCACATACATACGACACACATACATACATACATAGACGCACACTTACACACAAATTCACACACATTCATACACATACACACACATTCATACACACACACATACACACACATTCACACACATTCACACACATTCACACACATACACACACGTTCACACACATACATACACACATACACACACATTCACACACATACATACACATATACATACACATACAATATTACATACACACATGCATATATTACATACACACATGCATATTATATACTCACATACATATTACCTTCACATATGCATATTCATGTATATGCATGCATGCATACACACATATACATACACAAACATACATATACACACATCTACATATATACATACACATTCACACCTATACACACACTAACATACATATTACATACACACATGCATATACATACACACATGTATGTATACAAACATGCATATGCATACACACATACACACACATATGCATACACACATATATACATACATGTACACACATGTTGCAGAGAAAAGAAGCACAAAAGAGGAGCCCCAAAATTTTCAAATTAATGAGCACAAATTTTCTTCTTCAAAATCCTAGGACATTCCCTCGAAGCTATGTAAATGCATGAGGAGTCCTCTAGATGCATAAGCCAAAATCCTTGTAACATAACTCTTGTAAAATATTAGGAAATTAGATATTAGTCAATAAAGTGCCGGTCTCTTGTGTGAAAGTACCATTTTTAGGGCACAAGTATATAAGCCACATGGTGAATCTTTGTAAAGACTCTTTGCCATTGTGAAGAAGGAGAGCAGAAAAATTCGAATTTGCTTCTTCCTTGATGATTTCCTCCTTCTCTATTATCTTTTGTGTGTGTGTGATGCTTCGAATGTGTGTAGGACTGTTATCTATCCCTTCCCGTCATTTATGAGCTATTGTAATGTGTGTGTGAGCCACCACGAGTTGTGGAGTGAGTGTTGGTGTTTCCCGCCATTCACTATTTTGCACATAACTTGAAGAGTGTTTGTCAGATTCGAGCAAAAATACCTCTAATAGATGCTTCTCGTCAAGATCTTTGAAATGAACCTGCTATTGGCCACATTCATAGTTTGGAGCTGGGAAAAAAGTTTAATTTGTGCTTACTGTTGTAAGTGGTATCACGGCATGCATTTTCAGAGAGTTAGTGAGCTGGAGAGGTAGTTAAGTCTTTTCACATGCATTGTAGCTTTGCCACTTTACTTTCCATCATGTGTGCACACGTCCTCATACACTTGATCGTGTGGTTCCTGGAATTGATAATTAAACGTGTATCGATCCACCACTATATGCATTTGTGGGGCGATTGAGATTTAGTCTCATGGACACAAGTACCTAAGGCTTCACGACTTAGGTACACACGTTTTTGGTGATGTTGCTGGGGAACAAACTTAACCAAGGTGCCTTCATGATGGTTATAACTCTAGAGTGAAGGAATCATACTTGTAGAGGTGAATTCGTTCAGTGGCGAGTAGTGAAGCACTTCAGCACTTGTTAATTCACATCCTTGAGGTGTGTGCAATGAGTTTTTAGGTTTAGGGTTAGGAGTGAGGAAGAAAGGGAAGAGTTAGGGTTAGGTTAGAGAGAGGAGTAGAATAGGAAGAAGTGGAAAAAAATTAAGAAAAAAATCCCAAAAATTATTAAAATTAGTGTAGAGTAGGTCTCAGGTACCACAAAGCTATAAAAACCAAAAAATCAGTTCAATTGACAAAAGGAACTAACCGAAGCAATGGAAGCGACTCATCAGTACATGGAAGGTCAGGTAAACTTACTGGTACAAGGACATCATTACAAACAGTCTTATGTAGACAATGAAAAAAGAAAGGGGTTGACTAAAGTACATAG